>CM055265.1:168330706-168370723 GCA_029237695.1 Conchocele bisecta
GATTGGATTGGTCCGCAAATCAACATATAAAAATCAATCACGAGCCGGCTCATCAGGATCTGCACTTTTTGCAAATAATTTCTTATTTTTGGCAACAAAAATATCCCCTTTTCATAAATGGACTAAGGTATAATCTGAACATAATTTGATGGCAATTGGATTGGTCCAAAAATATATTCCAATTTCCAGTTACTTATGGGTGAAATTCATTTTATTTTATCTCAGGTTATGACCCAGCTTTTTCATCAAAACAAATTTAAAATATGCAAATATATGCCCAAATATATATGTGAATATATAAAAAATTAAACAAGAATGCGTACGAAATGACCAAACATTATGGTCGATTCGTACCTACATGTATATTTACGAAATTACCGGAAAACATGCGGAAAACATGCGCCTATGGGTACGAATTGAGAAGAATTGAACACGGAACGAAATGGTATGGGTACGAAATGTCCCTGACACCATAAAACAGTAGTTTTATGTGAAATAAACGAATAAACTTTCGTATGTGTCCGAGGATGTGAAGTGGAACATAAAATTACCTGATTACACAGTAATGCCGGTCGTCGTTAGGTGATCCGAGGAGATATTTTCCAATATTTATTTTATTTACAAAAATGTCAAAATGCTTCCGGAATGCGCTATGTGTAATACGTCATCAAGTTGTGCATATATACGGGGGTTACAAACAGTACTACAGAGAAATTACCGGAGCGAATCGGGATTGGTCACGGAGTTATCCAGCGGCTTTCGGAAAATAGCTCGTGGTACTGAAACACGCACCTGCTGTTTGTTGATCAACAAACATTGATATTTTTATCGGCTACAAAGTCTTTTTTGTACCAAAATGATTGCACACAGTTTGAAAGAGTGTCTAAATGGAAAACTGTTTGATTTATTCATGGGAAAACCCAATAGGAGGTCAAATTCGGTAACTTGAGCCGTACTGTGCCTTTAAGGAATGAGTGTACTCCTTAATTGTATGATTTTCCAAAACAAATTACATGTACGGTACTCCATGCAGTTTCAGAAATAAATATGTTCACCCTTAGACCACTATCTTATTTTTTTTGTCGTCTGCTGTTTATTTTCTATTTTTCATTTTTATCATCAAAAATATGCTTTGACAGCACTTTAGAATAATTTATAACATACTTTGACAGCACTTCAGAATCATTTCCATTGGAAATGATTCTGAAGTACTGTCAAACCATGTTTTTATTGAGAAATTATACAAGTTATAAAAGCAAAAGCAGACGACAATTGTCGTGAGTAGCGGTTTAAGGGTTAAGCAAAAATAGACATTAAATATAGAATAAAGAACAGTTTATTCATTATCTTTCACAAAACTAATGCTGTTTAAGGACTGATTGTAGTGTATAATTGCCTGATTGTCATCTACACATTACTCCAGTTTTCAACAGTTAAACTACCATTTAATATTCCAAAATATTTCTATAATCTGTAACAGGGGAAATGAGTATTTACCATTTATGAAATGGTAAATGATTTATGAAAAATGTGGATGAAATGTAAACATGTAGGTGTCAGTTTTGAAGCCAAATTCTGCCATATAAAATTACTTGTTATGTAGCTTTGTTATGTCTTGTAGATGTACGAAGTAAATTTTGAGTTTTAAATTCAAGCCCTTGGTCATGTTTTTTACAACGTTTGGTCGTAACTTTTGTACCATAATAGGTACCGATAGATGGTTAATACTTGGTGAGTAGCTTCCTTATGGAGTGTAGTAGTGCATTTTATTTTTTACCAGCAGGTCATGTAATATCTCCCCCTTTTATTTACATTTATTGTTCACAAGGCAAAAGTGGGTATATTGCATTCATATATAATGAGTATAATCAAGTAAGAATGTGGACACCTTGATTGTTTAATTTCCAACTATGTATACAGAAAAGGCAGAATGATTGATTGATGCTTGCGTGTAATGGCCATACTGACTCGTAGGACTTGCATGCTGTCTGAGAAAGCAAAAAAAAAAGCTGGCAGGGGGTGGGGGGATTTTGTCCCCCTGTGTCAAAAAAACATGGGGGGGAGATTATGTCCGGGGGATTCTGTGTCCTGATGGACACACATGAAGGGGTTGTAAAATTATGTGAATATTGTCTTGTAAGCATCATAAACAGCAAACAAATGTTTTGTTTTGCAAATATTCATTCAAAAGTTGTCAGAGAGGGTTAATTATGTCCACCTGATAAAACTCTGGTATACCCTGTAGAAATCATGAGGGGAGTTTGCTCCTTGATCAATTGCAATCATTGTAAAGATATTTTGTGACATGTAATATACATTCCAGAATTTGATTTCTGGATTCAGATCCAACCACCCCTAATGAGGCTATAATCGTCATTCATCCATATTTTATAAAAACATCATACTTTATATAAATTACACATGATACTTAATATAGTCATATCAACTGCTATGGATGACAGCAAATATTTTAGTATATTGACAAGATATATTTTGCCAGTTGAAAACTGCAGTAATATGTTAATAAAAAATAAACAATACTATCATATCTTAAACATGTTAAATTAAAGTATTGTTCAGCAGTATACAGATAATCTGCCTAAGGGCTGTAAAACTAGTGGAATATAATCGGGGATTATCTCAAAGATCCATGTGCAGCCAGAATGGTACTATTATAAAGAGGGGTGGTCTCAAATATAATATGCAGTTCTGGCGATATGGTCAGCTTGCTTGCTAGTATATATCTGCATTTCTACAGGAAGATTAATTTCACATACCTGTATAATTATTTTATGAAAAGGAAAGTGTGAATCCTTATCAATAAGCATTAATTGACAGACACAATACAATTAGAATATGATCAGAGTAGACCCCTCCAGTGAAGATCAATGTGGACCCTGGTTAATAAGAGTATAATACATAATCAGGGATTATCTCAAAGATCCATGTGCAGCCAGAATGGTACTACCGTATTATAAAGAGGGATGGTCTCAAATATAATATGCAGTTCTGGCGATGTATGGTCAACTTGCTTGCTAGTATATATCTACAATGCTTTAAATAGAAAATGTGTTGTTCAATGTAACACATTGCCATGCATCTTGATAGTGGTCGAACACTAGTTTAGCGTTAATTGATCGCAAACCAAACAGATTGTCCTGAATGAAAAATATCTTGGGTTTGCCTATCAAAGTAATTATAATTGTAATATAACATTAACCCTTACTACGCTGAGTTAAATGTTGTCGTCTGCTGGAAATGTTTTATTTTCAAAATTTCTCGACAAAAACTTGGTTTTGACAGCACATGATAATCGTCTCCACTGGAGACGATTCTCATGTGCTGTCAAAACCATTTTTTTGTTAAGAATTAAAGCAAAAATGAAAAACAGCAGACGGCAATTTCCGTCAACAGCGTAGGGAGGGTTAACATATTTGTCTGAATCAGGGTTGGAAATCTCCAAAGTGGGAAATACCGGGAAATATGATTTTTCAAGCACTTGTATGGGATTATTTTCATTTATTTGCCTTGTAATAACAGCACAAGTTGATGTTTTGAGAAACAGGCTATGCATATGTGATATTTATAGCAATAGAGTTGTGCACAGTTATGTTTGAATGATTAATAGTTTTGTCAAAAAAAATCTTCTTCAATTATCAGCATGTGTTGCCTTATTATATGTGCTTCCCATGACAGTGTAACACTAAAATTGTAATTTCGGTGTTTAATAAACAAAACAAGATTTCTAATAATTGTATTAAAGCAATCAGAGGTTATCACAAATTCAATGTAGAGACACCTAGCTACTTAATTGAATCATCTATATCCAAACCCAGCTTCTTTACAACAGTGTCTAATGAAAGTAGTGTCATGTGTCAAACAATGACCAATATACAAATTGTTTGTCTAAGACTTCTAAAACAATTGTACATTTACCGTATATGGATTATCCAGTTGATAGGCCATTAAACACCAATACTCAAATCAAATTATCTGGATTATATCCACAGGGATTATCTCAAAGGTCTATGTGCAGCAAGTATAAATGACATATTACTATACAGCTCAAGGTGTTATCTGAAATATGATAAGAATCACTTGAATATACTTTTGCTTACCGGTATGCTTATTTCCCGGGAAAATGCCAACCCTGGTCATGCTGGTCTGAATGAAAATTTTCTCAGTTTTCTACCGATATATATATACTGTGTGTGCTCGACTCAGGGCGTCTGAGCCTGTGATTATAAAACATTCTGAACATGTACTCCATATCAGGAAGCTTGATTGGCCAAGGGCGAGCAATGCTTAGTCTTGGCCAATCAGGCTGCCTTATTTCGAGAACACAGTGAAATAATATGATCAATTTTCTGTGCTCTTACCAACCAAAATCCCCTTCGTTCAAAATACCCTTGATATAATTACACCCGGTTAATTCTATGGAGGGGCTTTTGAATACCCTGTAAATTCTGCCAAGGTGACTATCCTTGGAATTCTATGGAGGGTTTTTTGACTACTAGGGCAATTTTGAACTAATGGGGATTTTGAAGTACACACATCAAATACACATGCAGTCAGTACTCAGTACTAATGGGTGGCAGTACTTACCATATGAAGATATTGGTTTCAGTTGTAAATGCATATTCTATGCTTGCTGTAGATCTTCACTGTACTAAAACGCATATCTGCAGTTATTCGGTTTCCTGAGAAATTGTCTTGAAATTGGAGATAATTTATCTCCAATTTCAAGTATTATACGAGTGTGAAAATATTCATAGCGTTTGATCTATTCCACCAATTTATGCCTTATTTCTATGCAATTTCCTTATTTTGGGAAACACCACAGACCATCAAAAATAGGTCTGGTCTAGTTTTGCTACATGAAAATTCTGGCAGACATATTTTCATGCATGATGTCATCATAACTGTAACACGCATGCATGATTGGACATAACCCCTACCTAAATTTTCTCTTTCCGCATAAATCCGCCCCCTTTTTTCTTCTGGATACCACCCCTCCCTAAATTTTCTCTTCCATACCCCCCACTCAATTTTCTCTTTCCAGATAACCCCCACCCCCATAAATTTCCTCCGTCATACCGCCCCCACCCCTCAATATTATCTTCCCAGATACCCCCCTCAATTTTCTCTTTTCAGATACCCCCACCCCCTAAATTTTCTCTTTCATACCCTCCCCCACCCTCAATATTATCCTCCCTCAGATTTATTATCCCAATATTATCTCCCCACCTAAATTTTCTCTCCATCACCCCCCTCAATATTATCTTATCTTCCACAGGATACACTCACCCCATCTCAATTTTTTTTTCTTCATGGATACCCCCCACCCACAATTTTTTCTTCCCCGGTTACCACCCCCCCCCCCCCCCCCTCAATTTTTTATGCCACCGGGTTTCGAAGAAACGGGTGGCATTTAGTGTTTGGACCGTCCGTCTGTCCGTCCGTCCGTCACACTTTTCGGTTAACCACTTTGTCACAGTTTCTCAAATATGCTGCAGTGGCATCCGTGTTCGACAGACGCATTTCTTGTTTATCTCTTCCATACTCAATATATTATCTTTATGATACCCCCCCCCCCACCCCCCCCCCCTCAATTTTCTCTTCCCGGATACCCCTCCCCCCCTCAATATTTCATCCCGTATACCCCACCCCCTCAATTTCTCTTCCATACCACCCCACTCAATATTATCTTCCATGACACCCCCCTCCCCTCAATTTTTCTTTCCCGGATACCCCCCTCAAATTTCTTTCTTCCTGGATACCCCCGCCCCCCTCAAATTGTTTCTTCTCCGAATACCCCCCCACCCCTCAATTTTTTCTGTCTTCCATATCCCCTCCCCCACCCTCAATATTATCTTTATGATTGATACCCCCCCCCTCAATTTTTTTCTTCCCAGATACCCCCCCCCCCTCCCCCGCTCTCAACTCTCAATTTTTTCTTCCCCTTGATACCCCCCCCCCCACCCCCCTCAATTTATTATCTCTTCCATTCCCCCATCAATATTATCTTCCACGATTATCCCCCCCCCCCCCCTCAATTTTTACTTCCCAGATACCCCCCCTCAATTTTTTATGCCACCGGGTTTCGAAGAAACGGGTGGCATATAATGTTTGGACCGTCCGTCTGTTGTCCGTCACACTTTTCGGCTAACCACTTTGTCACAGTTTCTCAAATATGCTGCAGGTGCATCGTGTTCTACAGACGCATTTCTTGTTTCTCTCTTCCATACCACCTCCCCTCAATATTATCGTTATGATACACCCCCCCCCCTCTATTTTTCTTCCCGGATACCCCCCCTCAATTTTGTCTTCCTGGATTCACCCCCCCCCCCCTTCAATTTTTTTCTTCCCAGATACCCCCCCACCTCAATTCTTTTCTCTCTTCCATACCCCCGCCCCTCAATATTATCGTTATGATACCCCCCCCACCCCCCCTCAATTTTTTCTTCCCGATACCCCCCCACTCAATCTCTCTCCATACTCCCCCCCCCCTTCAATATTATCGTTATGATACCCACCCCCTCAATTTTTTCTTCCTGGATACACCCCCCCCCCCTCAATTTTTTTCTTCCCGGATACCCCCCCCTCCACTCAATTTTTTTCTCCATACCCCCCCCCCCCCTCAATATATTATCGTTATGATACCCCCCCCCCTCAATTTTTTCTTCCCCGGATACCCCCCTCCCCCTCAATTTTTTCTTCCCGGCCTACCCCCCCCCCACCCCCCCCCCCCCCCCCCTCAATTTTTTTTTTCTCTTCCATAGGGGGGTACTTATATAAACTGGAATAGCCCATTATCAATTTATTGAGAGCAACGGCAACAATATGAAACACCTGTGTGTTTGCAATGTCATTTTTTTCTGATAATTCTGCGCATCTGGCAGTGTAAACAAAAATGAACAGCGTAATGGATACCACATCAGCATAGCAAATTTGTTTCTAAACTTGACATGCTCCAGATAAGGAATTAGTAATTGAGTATTGTCACTCCATCATTTCTGAAGCAATTGGGTAATAACCCTATGTTTTCGGACGGGTAAAAATAAATATCGATCACTGCTCAGCTGACGTAACACCGTCTTGCCAGTAGACGTGTCCGCATGGTGAGACATCGTGTTTTTTTTAAACTGTGACACAGATTTCGGACGAGTGGTCAGACAGACACATGCGGATCATTGTTATCACGATCACTAGCGGCTGTCTGTCCTGTCCATCCATACGTTTGAAATTTGCTTACAACTTTATATACAAAATCACCTTTTTTTGCCACACGCAAAACCAATAATCCATTAACAGATTTACATTATTATATACCGTAAAGATTCTAATAGACGCCCATGCTCTAATAGATGCCCACCCCCCACTTTTTACGTTGAAAATAACACATTTTTTGGTCGATTTTCACGAAATTAGTGCCTCTAATAAACGCCCAGTACCGACTTGAAACAAAATCGGAGCTAATTGTCAAATTAGATTTTTTTTTTTATTTTTTTTTCTTTCCATTATTTCGAAAGCAACTTCCTTTAAATACGGGGAAAAAACATAATTGCTACTTTCACTTTCAAAAGCGGAAGCGAAATTCGACTGTTTCCGGTTTCACAGTAAATTCCTCATCAGCAGTAGCTATTTGCACGGACACAGGGTGATCAGAATTTACACGGTTACGGAGACGCCATTTTCAAAGCATCTCAAACCCGACAGATCCGAAACGCTGACGAAAGGTCCGTAGGCGTAAATCTGATCAGCATTAATGATTGACGCTGTCTTGATATACATTACGATTAAATTTAACATTTCTACCGACTGTACCATAATGACCAGAGTGGGCCGAAACGTCTTGGCGCAAATGTTTATAAACGGACAGACAGTACAATCAAGTCTGGCGTTTGAGAGTAACGTCCCTTAGTTAGTTATGTTTTTGTTCAGATAGCAGAACATCGTATTTTTTTTTTATCATTTTCCCTTTGCTGAATAACACTTGCCTCCATTAAACGCCCACCCAGGACTTCGGAGCCAGTGGTGATTCTAATAGACGCCCGGGCGTCTATTATAATCTTTACGGTATGCTTAAACGCGGGTCTGCCTCTGGTACTACCCACAGGTGATTCTAGCGTGTCTTGGATGGTGAATTATTGTTGGTATATATATGAAACAACTTTCTAAACAATGTACAAAACAATTCATATGCGCGTGGGCGTAATATTAAAAGTACTATTATTATTACACCCAGGCGCATTTTAATTATTTTTTATCAGGGGTGTAAAATTCCACTCGACCGCTCGCCATGGCGACTTGGTCATCATATCGGTCGAGTAGCTTTGTGTAGACGGTCGTCCGACGGGTCGAGTGAATTTTGGATCATCCATGATTGATCGTAAATAAAAAAATATATAGTTATGCACTGTTCCCCGTTTATTTATCAAATACCATTGATCATTTCATAAACGCTTTGAATTGAATAAAAGCATTTGCGCCAACCGGAACAATTCTAATTATGGACGAGTTTAAGTCGCGGCTCAAGCGGCGTGAATTAAAATTTTATCAATACTTACCTATTTACAATATAAATGGGAAATACGCAAATTATCCGTCACATATGTCTGAACTCAGCCACGGTTTCATCTTCACTTAAGTTAATGCAGCGAGTTATCGTGCAAGTATCTTGATTTATGGGATGGTCGCCGGGCCTAGGCCGCCTGTCATCCGCGATTTAAATTCGCCCATAATTAATTTATGGCATTCTGTAACGTCAATGTTCGCTTCCTGTGTAAACACGCAATATTGCTAGCAGACGGCCAGAGTTAGCACATGCGAAAATATAATTTTCTCCAAACTACACAGCATTCCGATGAGACGGATCGCTTGATTTTCATTAGAAAATGATTTTCAGACCAGTCCAATTATAAAAATGGGATGTTTTTCTTTGACAAATATGAACAATACTTGCAAATATTGTGAGTATGTCACTGTCTGACCCAAGTTAGCCGGTAAAAGTATCTGTATCATGTATAAATAATGTGCAGACATAAGAAACCTATACATTATAATGTTTTGGAAGCTTTCCTATTTCTGCACAAAATATTCAAACAGTGAATTCTGTAGATATATTAACAAGACAAAGTCAAGAGATCCATGGTAATCGCTGAACACGAATGGCATACAGAATATGCAATAGGTAAAAAATAAGACACATACACAGAATTGCAATACAAATAAATATTTATTCATTATACCATGACAACTGTTGGATTGTCTATCTGGAGATAGATTTCAAATAACATACATGTACAGTAGCATATATAGCCTACTAAAGGCGAACATCGTGAATATTGAAATATCTGTATAAAATATAAGGGCGAGTGGCAAACCAGTAAGGGCGAGTAAGATTTTGCATCTACTAGGACTTTAGGGCAAGTGATATTTCAAATAATTTTACACCCCTGTGTATGTACCGGTATTGTTTAGAAATATACAAACAATAATTGACCATCCAAGACACACTAGAATCACCTGTGGTACTACCACCCATATTGCATCGTCGTTTTTTTTATAATGATTTTATGTATTAAACTGACAATTCCAGATCTGCTCTGAAATGTATGTCAACTGTTAACGTCATTTACGGAAGATACTGATAGGACAGATTTTGAAAATCAGTATCAGCAAAATACGATAATGTCTGCTCCGAAATTTATGTCAGTTTTCAACGTAATTTACAGAAGTTAATTGTATTTTAATATCTGCCACGAATTTGAATTCCTAATCCGAGACTCGCTTACACCCCAACACATATTACACAGACGAAATTTGTGTGTTGCTTTGTGTAAAAAAAATACCGAATTATGCCATACAAGGGACCTGGGCAAGTTGTGGTACCGTAACACTCGTACATATACGGATATTAATTATTGCAAATTGAAATTCAACACAATTTTTTAGGGTTAACAAAACGCCCACATTTTTCACCTGTCCGGAATTTTAGAGACGCAAACAATAATTATTTTCTTGAAAAATAAGGGTGTCCGAATATTTAGGGTGTCCAAAAACATAGGGTACTTACGGTAGTTTGCTTCAAAATTAAAACATGGGAGACAATTCTAATGAAATACCAAGTTGTGTTTTCATGGAAAATAAGAAAAATATGCTATTTTTGTGGTCTGTTTATTGTTTTCTGCAGCATGATAAAGGTACCACAAAATTTGTATTGCTTTTTGATACTCGCTACTTCTTATTTCAATTGTTTTTTTGACAATTGTAATTGGTTATTTAAGTAAATACGCAGCTTATCTGGAGCTCTGTTTGAAGCAGTATAATTGCGAACTGTAACTCTTGCCATGTACTCGCGTACTGTTTGTAGCCAGAGTTACGATTCCACTCATAGGCGATTTAGTAATTAAATTTAATTAAAATTAAAATTAAATAAAATTAAATCTAATTTGCGATTTAGTAGTTAAATGTGACATATTTTACATCTGAAAAAAATATTAATATTATAAAAATAATACAAGTACAAACTAATAATTCCGAAACCAATTTGACAGTATTTTTCAGTATTATAGATATTTTACAATTGAAGGTTACTAAATTGTTTCATATAAATTAATTACACTATAGCGTCTGTACTGGGAACTATTTTCTAAATGTGGTATATACAGGGGGCTCCAAATAAGGAATTAGTAATTGAGTATTGTCACTCCATCATTTCTGAAGCAATTTGGTATTTCAAAATTTTAATTGTGTAAAATAGAATCACACAACTGTTTACACATCAGCAGACCGCACTCGTTGAATAGTTTGCTTCTAAATGAAAACACATCTTAGTATTTCATTAGAAGACAAATGAAATACCAAGATGTGTTTTCATGGAAAAATAAGAAAATATGCTATATTTGTGGTCTGTTTATTGTATTCTGTAAGATACCACAAATCTTTCATTGCTTTTTGATACTCACTACTTCTGATTTAAATTGGGTTTTTGGCAATTTTAATTGGGTATTTACGCAAATACGCACCATATCTGGAGCTCTATATATATTATCATTTCAGAACATACCGGTACTGGCACATGTATAGCGAAAATGCCAAATTATCTGCCCTGCTTATCACATGTTCTGATAGCATGTACTTGAGAATGTAGCACATGTTTTGGGGAATGTGATGAAATAAAATAGTGTGATTGATTGATAATATGTGGCTGTGACTGGAGAAATGGGGCTTATGGAATATGTGTCGCTTCTTCACACTCATGTAGCCTGATAAAGATCTATATTGCTTGTTAGAAGCATGACGGTTGTTTCATTGATGAAATGGCAAGCAGTGTAGATCCTGATCAGACTGCAGATGCGCATACGCCTAATTTATCCAGTCACAGCCACATATATGTCATTTACTGCGCATGAATTGGAATTATTGTATATTACCGTTGTATCTGAGGCACAGTCAGTACTCACAGCTTTAAAGGTACATGCCCACTCAGAGGGCACAAACTGTTCTTTATAGGAATTAGTGTATATTTGTGTCGCTATTCCACCTGTTCTAAAAATTACGTGTGCCCGCTATACAGATACAAGCATTTAGTAATATTTATTTTACTGATAGTGACGCGCGGTGGTATCAGGCCTTTTTCATATGCAAATGAGGCATGATATTTTTGTCCCGCCTGCTTTAGCAGAAGCGGGACATAGGCATAGCTTTTCCGTAGGCGGCGGTGTCGGAGGCGGCGTCAACATTTCACGTTAAGTTTTTGCGTTTAGCTCAGTTTCCAGAAAACTATAACTCCTACGACCTCGATACTTGGTATACATCAACACTGTGGTGTAACCATCTCACACAGAGGGAGCCCATGTGACCTTGACCTACTTTTCATGATTCATTGACCTACTTTTCACATGCATTCAACGTTGTTTTTGCGTTTAGCTCTGTTTCTAAAACTTAATGCTCAGGTTAATTCATTGTAACTTCTGTTTCCCTCAATGGAATGCTTTAATATTCCATACATGCATTTGTAACAACATCTCGCATCATTCTACAAAAATCCCATGGTGCCCGCTAACCCCAAAGGTCACGTCAGTGACTTAGAAATTTCCGTGTTTGGAAAAGTTAACGCTCGGTTTAATGTATTACAACCTCTGTTTCCCTTGATGGAATGCTTCGGTATACATCAACACTGTCATGTAATCATCTCACACAGAGGGAGCCCATGTGACCTTGACCTAGTTATCATGGTTCATTGACCTACTTTTCGCATGCATTCAACGTTAAGTTTTTGCGTTTAGCTCTGTTTCTAAAACTTAACATTTAGGTTAATTCATTGTAACTTCTGATTCCCTCAATGGAATGCTTTAATATTCCATACATGCATTTGTAACAACAATCCGCATCATTCTACAGAAAGCCCATGGTGCCCACTAACTCCAAAGGTCAAGGTCGCTGATTTAGAAATTTCTGTGTTTGGAAAAGTTAACGCTCAGTTTATGCTTTAATATTCCATAAATGCATTTGTAACAACATCCCGCATCATTCTACAGAAAGCCCATGATGCCCGCTAACGCCAAAGGTCAAGGTCATTGACTTAGAAAGTTTTGTGTTTGGAAAAGTTAACGCTCAGTTTATTCTTTGATATTCCATGCATTTGTAACAACATCCCGCATCATTCTACAGAAAGCCCATGGTGCCCGCTAACCCCAAAGGTCAAGGTCACTGACTTACAAATTTCCGTGTTTGGAAAAGTTAACGCTCAGTTTATGCTTTAATATTTCATACATGCATTTGTAACAACATCCCGCATCATTCTACAGAAAGCCCATGGTGCCCGCTAACCCCAAATGTCAAGGTCACTGAATTAGAAATTTCTGTGTTTGCAAAAGTTAACGCTCAGTTTATGCTTTAATATTCCATACATACATTTGTAACAACATCCCGCATCATTCTACAGAAAGCCCATGGTGCCCGCAAACCCCAATTGTCAAGGTCGCTGACTTAGAAATGTCCGTGTTTGTAAAAGTTAACGCTCAGTTTATGCTTTAATATTCCATACATGCATTTATAACAACATCCCGCATCATTTTACAGAAAGCCCATGGTGCTCACTAACCCCAAGCTTTAGCTTATATTTAACGGAGGCACTGGCTCTAGGACATTGCATGCCGTCTCCCAAGAATGGGAGAAAGAACGGAGGTAGAGATTTTTGAGAGAAGCCGGTAATTCGTATTTACAGAGCAACTACGAATTATCGGTACCCATTTGCAGCTGGGTGAACTGGAGCAGTGTGGATAAAGTGTCTTACTCATGGAAACAACGCACACCGCTAGTCAGGCTCGAACCCACGACCCTTGGATCAGTAGTCCGACACACTTAACCATTACGCCACAGCGCTCCTAACCCCAAGGTTATTACAAGCTCCTTATGTACTATCAAACTGCGCCAGGCGGGACATCTTGCTCCGCGGAGCTCTTGTTTAATTATTGACACAAATTAAATGCATCACCTGAAAAAATAGTATTTTCGACAGATTGTAAAGTATGATCATTGCACATCAAAATATAAATACAGAGAATAATTAGTAATGTTCGTTAACAATTTAAGGAAACACGGTTATCGCCCCTGATATCAGTATGGATATTTACCTGATATAAAATGTATAATAATGCCAATCATTATGTGGGGAAATTGTGAATGAATGTTTATTTTGCCAGGAAATGTCTCTGATATAAAGAACATTTTGTGCCTACTGAGTGGGCATGTACATGTACCTGGAACATTTTCTTCCAGCAAATTCACTACATAAATTCATTAAAAGCGGGAGAACATTATTTTTTATTGCTGACGTCCCTTAAAAGACATCACCTAATGAGTTTGCAACCAGTGTAGTCCCTGATCAGCCTGGGCGTTTGTAGTCTGTTCTGGGCATACACTGTTCGCTAATGAATTTGATCAAACATACGGTAATACTGTATACTTTTCTATATCTGTTTCAGTTTGACGTAGATGTTTTGTTGAACCCGGACAATGAATATCTTCAGTATGACCTGCCACTGTGCATCAATGTCATCACCTTGTTGGAACACTTTCGTCACAGTCAAACTCAATGACAGAAACTCTGTGGCATGTAAATATCTGACATCGAGTGTGAAATCTTGCATCACAAAATTTGTGAAATGCTGTATCATTTGTGACATCCAATGTCACATCACTCAAAGAGTTGCTGAGATCCTGTGCTACATCATTTCTGTGATCCGCAGCGTTCCCATGATGACATCACTTGTCAGATCCTGTGTGACAACACTTCTGAGATCCTACGTCACACCAAATGTGAAATTATGCGTCACATCACATGTGAGATCCCGCGTCACATCACTCGTGAGTTGCTGAGATCCTGCTTTACATCATTCCTGAGATCCGCAGCATCAGCATGATCACATCACTTGTGCATTCCTGAGATACTGCGTCACATCATTTGTAAGATCCTGCGTGACAACACTTCTGAGATCCTGTGTGACACCAAATGTGAAATTATGTGCTGCATCACGTGTGAGATCCTGCGTCACATCACTCCAGATGTCTTACTACATACATGTAACTCCATTTGTTTGCCATTGAATTTCCATTGACGGTACCCCCATCCATACAGATGACATATGGGATTTGACCCAGTTAACATGGCCTAGGACGACCTTAGCTTTTGACAGGCCATTAAACACCATTAAATAAAGAAATTGTTCTGCCTCCTCTGCATAGTTCTCCATGTAAACAACATATATTTATTATGGCTTTGCTATGTATATTGACAAACTTGTATGTCCTTAGTTGTAGTAAATATCTCACAATCATGTGCATGTGCCGCTTTTGTCAAATAGTTTGTACACGATTCGTCATCATGGTATAACTTTAATATTACTTGACAGATTGTTTCAATGTTTGGACACTTGATGCATGTGAACATTGCGAACACACTCATGTCGCCATTAACATGACTATGGCCTGTTTTACCTTCATATTTTTGCGGAAACACACTTTTTTTTTGTAAGAAAATGTTTGTACAAGTTTCTTCATCATGGTATAACTTTAATATTACTTGACTGATTGCTTGACGCATATCCTAGACAAAAGTAAATCACTTGAATCGAACGCAGGAAATTTCCTACGATTGGTTTCTGACTTTTCTGTAAAACAAATACGACTGATCTAAAATGAATTACTTTTTTAATCGAACGTAGGAAATTTCCTACGATCCGTTTCTGACTTTTCTGTAAAACAAATATGACTGATCTAAAATGAAATATTGTTTAGGTTTAATTGTTTGAAATTGCTTCCGTTCCATTCAAGTGATTTACTTTTGGATATTGTCAAAGTTGTATGTTTTGAATTTCAGTGTTAAATTTATTAACTTAGAGAACTTCGTCAATATATCCTGGACAAAAGTAAATCACTTGAATCGAACGTAGGAAATTTCCTGCGATTGGTTACTAAGTTTTCTGTAAAAGAAATACGACTGATATAAAATGAATGATTTTTAGGTTTAATTGTGGGAAATTTCCTACGTTCAATTGAAGTGATATACATTTGGATATTGTCAAAGTTGTACGTTTTGAATATCAGTGTTGAAATTTATTAACTTCAGGAACTTCGGCAATATATCCTAGACAAATGTAAATCACTTGAATCAAACGTAGGAAATTTCCTACGATCGGTTTCTGACTTGTCTGTAAAAGAAATTCGACTATTCTAAAATGAATTATTTTTTAGGTGTAATTGTGGGAAATTTCCTACGTTCAAGTGAGTTGTACTTCAACTTGGATATTGTCGAAGTTGTGTTTTGAATTATTGAAAGTCATTAACATAGAGAACTTTGTCAATATATCCTATATACTTTAAATCACTTGAATCGAACGTAGGAAATTTCCTACGATTGGTTTCTGACTTTAATGTAAAAGAAATACGACTGATATAAAATTAATGATTTTTTAGGTTTAATTGTGGGAAATTTCCTACGTTAAATTCAAGTGATGTACATTTGGATATTGTCAAAGTTGTATGTTTTGAATTTCAGTGTTGAAATTTAATAACTTTGAGAACTTCGGCAATATATCCTTGACAAATGTAAATCCTTGAATCAAACGTAGGAAATTTCCTACGATCGGTTTCTGACTTGTCTGTAAAACTAATGCGACTAAAAAATTATTTTTTAGGTTTAATTGTGGGAAATTTCCTACATTCAATTCAAATGAGTTATACTTGGATATTGTCGAAGTTGTGTTTTGAATTATTGAAATTCATTAACGTAGAGAACTTTGTCAATATATCCTAGATACATTAAATCACTTGAATCGAACGTAGGAAATTTCCTACTATCAGTTTCTGACTTTTCTGTAAAACAAATATGACCGATCTAAAATGAATTATTTTTTAGATTTAATTGTGGGAAATTTCCTACGTTCAATTCAAGTGATGTACATTTGGATATTGTCAAAGTTGTATGTTTTGAATTTCAGTGTTAACTTTATTAACATAGAGAACTTCGTATATATATCCTGGACAAAAGCAAATCACTTGAATCGAACGTAGGAAATTTCCTACGATCGGTTTCTGACTTTTCTGTAAAAGAAATACGACTGATATAAAATGAATAACTTTTGAGGTTTAATTGTGGGAAATTTCCTACGTTCTATTCAAGTGAGTTGTACTTGGATATTGTCGAAGTTGTGTTTTGTATTATTGAAATTCATTAACATAGAGAACTTTGTCAATATATCCTAGATACTTTAAATCACTTGAATCGAACGTAGGAAATTTCCTACGATCGGTTTCTGACTTTTCTGTAAAAGAAATACGACTGATATAAAATGAATGATTTTTAGGTTTAATTGTGGGAAATTTCCTACGTTCAATTCAAGTGATGTACATTTGGATATTGTCAAAGTTGTATGTTTTGAATTTCAGTGTTGAAATTTAATAACTGAGAACTTCGGCAATATATCCTTGACAAATGTAAATCAATTGAATCGAACGTAGGAAATTTCCTACGATCGGTTTCTGTTGTTTCTGTAAAACAAATACGACTGATCACAGTTTTGTGAAAGTTTTATGTTTCGAATCTCGGTGTCGAAAGTTACATGTACATGTATTTGACAATATATCCTGCACAAAAGTAAGTCACTTGAATGGAACTTAGGAAATTTCCTACGATCGGTTTCTGACTTTTCTGTAAATGAGGTTTAATTGTGGGAAATTTCCTACGTTGAATTAAATTGATGTACATTTGGATATTATCAAAGTTGTATGTTTTGAATTTCAGTGTTGAAATTTATTTAGAGAAGTTTAACAATATTTCCTAGACAAAAGTAAAACACCTAAATCGAACGTAGGACATTTCCTACAATGAAAACCGATTAATCATCAAGTTTAGTTCATTGTATTCGGATATTGTCGGAGTTGTATTTTTTGGCATTTCAGTGTCCAATTTTTAATTATTTTGTTAAATTGTACATTCTGTTTTTCAATTGTGGGAAATTTCCCACAATCGAGTTTATATTTATTAAATTAATTTATTAAATAACACTGCCCATATTCCGTTGTTTGTTTTGCTGTCAATAACTACGAAAACCTGCAAATGGAGAGTTTCTAATGTAGGAAATTTCCTACAATGCCCACCAAAACTGCTCAAACCTGGAAATGATCAGTTTTAGAGGCGAATTTGATGAGCTTCCAATTTGCGAGTTTGACCACATTTCGACCCCAAAACTGCTCAAACGTGGAAATCAGTCGTGGCGAGAGAGCAAAAAAGTGAGCGAAAAAGGGAAATGCTTGGGAAAATCCCTTTCTATTTGATACTCTGTTCGTAGCGTATCGTTTGACAATAGCGCTTACAATCCGATGTTGCTTATTGTTGAAAAATACGAAAACAATACGATATTGTGTATTCTTCACTAATACTCTTTGATACAATGAGGCGGACTCAGGAAGAAATTGCTTCCAATCCGATTCTGTGTAAATATCTCCCGATATAATGTTTTTTTTATGCGAAGAAATACAATGTATATTAATCTGTCATCGAATTCCTATAACGTTAATGTCTCTTGAAGGAGTTCGGTATGTTATTTCCCCAAATCATATATAAAGACTTAACAATTGTTTTTGACCACCTCTATACTTTGGGCTGCGTTGTGACAAAGCCGCGCGTATTTCATGCATGACCAGTGTAGATTCTGATTAGCAAATGTACTGTTGCAGTAAAATAATTGTTCGCTAATCGGTAAAATGGGAGCTGGTCAAAACGGGCCGGGTCAAAGCGATCCCCGGTAAAAGCGGCACCTTTTTGATCAAAACATCCCCCAAGTTTTAATTAATATATAATCAGATTAATAAACTAACAAAATCGACCACGTAATACGTATGTTGATAAAATCGAAATATTCTGTATTCTGTATATCTTGTCCACAAGTCAACACTTGTTGTTCACACCTTTATCCAGACGCGTGTTACATGTCTACCATTAATAGTTAATCTAACTAAGCCATGCTTATTGTGCTTACAATCAGTGTAGACCCAGACTAGTCTGTACCCTGTGCTGTCTGATCAGCGTATGCACGGTTAGTCATCCAGTCAAACAATCATTACAATCTGCAATATAGCACATTGCTCACGAATTGAAACAATCATATCCATGAGTATACGGATGGTATAATGCACTGGTGTGTTTTCTTATGTACCATACTGAAATGTTAGTAACAATTTTGAGGGAGATTTCCACCTAAAAAAAAAGACCTGTACTGTTTCATTACAAAACAGACAGGATCATTTTTGCAACCAGCAAAATACGAAGTCTACAGTACGATACCGTACCATATACGATACCGTACCATACAATGTCAATTGAATGATGTAGCCCGTAATCAGATTTTATTTTATTTATTTGCTGAATATAACTGAAATTAAAGTAAAAATTAAATTTTGCCAAACCCAGAAGCAGGATCTACCTAATGAAATATCTAATTATTTTGACACAGCACCAAGCGGTGTTTTGTCATGTGCTGTGTAAATATGTTTTACGACCAGCAGAAACATCCCTGGGGGCTACAATATCAGGGGACTACAATATCTTTGAGTTCAGATGGCAGTATACAGGCCCGTACGCAGAGGGGATGCGACTGGTGCGTACGCACCCCCTTAACCCTTTCAACACCACATGCCTATATAGTGGTATTGGCAAAAAGTGTAGATCCAGATGAGCCGGCTCGTGACGAGCCGTCTCATCAGGATCTGCACCTTTCGCAAGTAATTTTGAAAATTTGAGAGCAAAAACACCTATGTTCATAAATGGACTGGTCTGAAAATCATTTTGTGATGATTGTATTGGGTTGCAAACTTATCAAAATCCATTCCAGTTACTTAGGGGTGAAAGGGTTAATCTGCCGAGGTCTGTCCGTCGATGTGCAAAACAAGATGTTTAGCTCATCGCGCCGTCGATAACGCAACCCCCCTAATTTAATTCCTGCGTACGTGTCTGGTATATAACACTCTTTGATGTGTGAAATATGGTTCACTGTCTTACTAAACCTGGCATATTGTCTCTGTCACCAGTATAGAGCTGGATCAGTTTTGTAAAAGCAGCAGTCTGATAATTGTATGCACAATTTGCACAGTCTGATCAGGATCTGGATTGTTTACCTTTCCATCAATGAAACACATGTCCTGCTTCTACACGTTGGATCATGGTTCTAAGCAATATATATCGTTACCAGGCTACAGAAGTGTGATATTTGATCAGGAGCTATACTGGTTACAAATCCCAAAACCCCATTTCTCCAATCACAGCCACAGTGTAGTCCCCGTTAAACACATCGGGGGACAGATACGCTTTACAACTACGTCACGGCGCGGTTGCGCATCACGTGATTTTAATTGAGTCAGCCTAAAATCCCCACGGAGTGGAGAGCGCATAAATAATGGAAATTTAAAACCAAATATCTGTGGGATTATAATAAATACAAGTCAAGTAAAGCCACGATATGTCTTTAATATAGCTATATAATGCAAATGTATCGGTTTTGGGGAATGTGTTATTCTCCTTTAAATCATTGTTCTTTAATGGAATGGCGAACAGTTGAGACCCAGATCAGACGGCATGGATGCGTTGTTTTAAAACCGCATAAAATAAAACAAAACAGTGAACTGAAAACCTAAGAAATTCAGCATAACTCTATAATAAATCCCCGTCAACGTCAGATTTAATATATCCCCATAGGGGTAATAAAACTCATTACTGAAGACCATTAAGAGATAGAGCGATTTCTTGAATTGCATGTTGTTTGAGAATAATTAAGAACAAACTCGTCTAATTCTAAGAACAATATTGCGCAAACACATTTATCAATATTTGAGATGTCATCTTTTGACGCCATTTACGGAAAATATCGTAAATTTTCGTATTTCATGAAATTAAGCAGATGTCCGAAAGTGCAAAATCGCATGGCGCGAAATCCCCCCTCCTAAATTCACAGGTAGGACATAATCCCCCCCATCAAAATTGAAGGTAGGACAAAATCCCCCCCCCCCCCCCCCCCTCAATGAAAATGTAGCATAGGATAAAATCCCCCCCCCATCATATTCAGTACTTTTATTTGCACAATAAACATCAAGCACATTTATTGAAGTATTTTCAGCTACACAATCAAACATGCACATTTAATAAATAAACGTCAAACAAGAATATGTATGTATCGTTTGTATATTTGTATACTGATGTCGGTCCCAAACCATATTGTTTCGATGAAGAATCGATTACCATTTCAAAGAATTATTCGCCAAAACGATACTAGGTAAATCCTGTAACAATCATTCATTTCTGTTTGTTTTAATAAAACGTAATCCTTAATCAACTACCGTCTCATCAGTGTATGCACTATTTGCAGGTACAGTGTGTAGCTGTTTTTGTAATTTGAACAATTGTAAACTATAAATGGACTTATCCAAATATCCGCTAGCCTACTGATGAATAACTTGATGTGAAATCATCATGGACCAGCCCATGTCAGTTACTAGGGGATGAAAGAGGTAATAAATGTCCGTTTTATATTTGGGTCACTGGTGGTAATAAAGTGACAATTTACATGATTGGCCAGTGTAGCGCCTGATCATCATGTGTACAGCCAGAGCTTTCGAAAAAATACTATTAAAATCAAAACGTGTTTTCATCATGGCCCTGTGTAAAGTGGTTTAATTGAAGACATATGACGATACGGGTTGTTTCTATTTTCACCCATATACATTGTAGGAACATCAATATCGGATTTCCTATCTTGCTGCGTGCTGATATCGGTGAAATGCATTAAAGGTACATGCCCACGCAGCAGGTTACACTGTACTACAACTTTTCATTTTCTTTCATGCCTTATATGAGCCATATGTCTACCCACTAACGAGTTATTTTTAATTACGGCGCGTGTTAATTGGTGTTAAATCGCATTTTATATTCCGCGACCAGAAAGGGTATTTTCCGACCTCGTGCTATTTTTACCAATACGCGTCAATTGACACGGTCAATCATATCACATCTTTCATGCGCAGTGAAGTATCGGAAGTTGAGAAGAAAAATCTCTATTCGAGTCCAAATCTAAATATCCACGTAACTCTTTCCATTTGGTGATCTGGTCGTCAATATTAACCACTCTCTCTCTCTGTACTGCCTGTCCCTCAGACATTTCGCCTTTCTTTTGGCCGACGCTGTTTCATACAATTTCCGTCCTGGACGTTTCGACATGTTGATATTCTTGTTTACATATTGGGAAGCCTACTGGTGCGCGTAGTATACTGCGCATGCGCACCGCAAGCCGTGATGTGAAAGTTGTCGTCCCCGCACATTATCAAAATAGACTGTTACCGCCGCGCGTCGCTAACAGTAAATTGATAATTAATAAATGATTATATTTGTATAGCGGGCACTCGTAATTTTTAGAACTGGTGGAATAGTGACATAACTATACACTTATTTAATTCCTATAAAGAACATTTTGTGCCTACTTCGCGGGCATGTACCTTTAAACATGTGCATTGTTATAGCTCACATAATCCGAAAATGTAATGGTAGAGAGAACAAAATTCCCTGGAGTGGTGAGTGACATTAAAATGTATACTGTACGTAAATAGTAATGCAGGGTAAATGAATTTAGTTGTGATGTGTGTATCATATCCTCGCAAAACATTCGTACCGCAGGACGGACAGACAGTGTGAACATATATGAGTTCTGAATTAATGAGCTCGTAATTAGTTACAAGGGTCTGTCTGCTGATTCTGTACAGGTCAGCGAGAGATCGGCTTTGCAAAAACATGGCACACACATATCCGATTTCCCGTGAATGGATCAAACAATTATTCTTAAATCTATTAGGCAACATCGTGCATTTATCAGTTCATTAATCTTAATCTGTTACCCAAGAGTATCACTCTACTTAGTATTAATCTACTTCCCGTGGCGCAATAAGCGTGAAAACAGTTACAAACCACTGCGCCAGCTGGTATTTTACTGACCACTAGCGTATACCAAGATAAATCATTTAGTTCCTGGAGAACTGACAACAGCTTCCAATCCGATTCTGTGTAAATATCTCTAGATATAATTATTTTTTCTGCAAAGGTTATTAGCAATACAATGTGTATTAATCTGTCATCGAATTCCTATAACGTTAATATCTCTTGAAGGAGTTCGGTATGTTAAAACATATATATAAGGACTTCAAAATTGTTTTTGTCGATCTCTATACTTTGGGCTGCGTTCTGACAAAGCCGCGCGTATTTCATTCATGATTATGATTAGCAAATGTACTGTTGTAGCTTGACAATAAAATAATCGTGTTCGCTGGATTAATAATCATTGTTCTTTGATGAAATGGCGAACAGTTGAGACCCAGATCAGACGGCATGGATGCGTGGTTTTAAAACCGCATAAATTAAACAAAACAGTGAACTGAAAACCTAAGAAACTCAGCATGACTCTATAATAAATCCCCGTCAGCGTGACGTGGTCAGATTTAATGTATTCCCATAGGGGTAATAAAACTCATTACTGAAGACAATTAAGAGATAGGGTGATTTCTTGAATTGCATGTTGTTTGAGAATATTGAAAAAAAAACTCGTCTAATTGTAAGAACAATGTTGCGCAAACACATTTATCAATATTTGAGATGCACACATTATTTTTCTCGGGTCAAAGTCGTTGCACATGACACAGTTGATGTTATAAACTGTTAGAAAATAGTTAAATGGCAAGATACAGCAACAACACTAACACAATAGGAAACTATTTATGTTGTCTGCAATCTTTTATAAATGTTATCTTATTTCTGACCATAAACATGTTTTGGCAGTACATTGGACTATTCTCCACAGGAGATGGTTCTTGTGTGTTGTTAAATATTTTTTAAACACTTGGAAAATGATATATGTTTTACCATAAGGATGAACTATTTCAACACTACATACAAATGTACCTCAGTCTATAATGAGACACGCCATGCGATTTTGTACCTTCGGACATTTGCGTAATTTCATTAAATACGTTTACTAACTTTACAATATGTTTCATAAATAAAGTCAAAAGTTGACCAAGTGTACATGCGGAAGTATATTCCGCTTGTACCCTGAAAAAGTTGTCAAACTTTTGACGCCATTTACGGAAAATATCGTAAATTTTGTAAACGTATTTCATGAATTACGCAGATGTCCGAAGGTGCAAAATCGCATGGCGCGTCTCATATAATGTATGTGCTAGTAAACAGTGTGGATGCAATTAGTCGGCTCAGAACGAGCATGTACCTTTAAAATAAAGAACAGTTGTCGTAATACCCAATATACTCGGCTGACGCAATAATAAATATGCCTGTCAGCGTGATTTGGTCAGATTTAATGTTGTTGTCCTCATGGGGGCAATCAAACCAATTACTGAAGACGATTAGGACGATTCTTGAAATGCATGTTGATTTGTGAATGTTGCAGAACAATCGACTAATTCTCGAATAATGTGCAACAAATTTATCAATATTAGAGATGCACTATTTGTTTTTCACGGGTTACTAATTGTTTTTCACGGGTGAAAATCGGGTGAAAAAGTTAAAGGTACATGCCCACTCAGTAGACACAACATGTTCTTTATATCAGACACCAAGTGAGACATTTTCTGGCAAAATAATACATTCATTCACCATGACCCCACGTATTGATTGGCATTATTATACATTTTATATCGGACGTAAAATGTCACATTGATATCTGGGGACATAACCGTGTTTCTTTCAAATGTTAACAGACATTACTATGTATTCTCTGTATTTATTTTTTGATGTGCAATGATCATACTTTATAATCTGTCGGAAATATTAATTTTTCAAGTGACGCATTTAATTAGTATAAATAATTAAGAAATATCATACCTCATTTGCATATGAAAATGTCCTGATACCACCGCGCGTCACTATCACTAAACTAAATATTGCTCTAATTTTTAGAACTGGTGGAATAGTGACACAGTTCTACACTTGTTTAATTCCTATAAAGAGCATGTTGTGCCTCCTAAATGGGTAAGTACCTTTAATAAATGTCCATTCTAAAGGGTCACTGGCCGTAAACAGTGACCCGAATACATTATTGGCCAGTGTAGATCCTGATCATCATGTGTACAATCAGAGCTAGATCAAAAATATTATTTAAATATAATTTCGATTGATCAAACTGTGTGGTTGCACCGTCTGATACACTTATCGAAGATCTTCATTTTGATAGCCGCAACCGAATTTGTTTTTGTGCTTGTTTAGCGTATCTGGTTACAGATCATGTCCTTAGACTCACCTATTATATATGAGATGACATATGAAACATGATTGATTCAGTGAAATCATATGTGTTACATTAATATGTTCAGTTCACTGATTAAATGAGAGAAAAAAGCACATGCCGTTACATGTTGTAATCCTAATTACATGTATATTTCGTCCAGCAAGGCATGTAATAACGATTGTTGATTCATATGTTGCGTTATTAAATGATGTGGCCATAATGAATTGCTAAAATACTAATACATGTACATGTACTTTTATTGAGCATTACACATTAACAGTGTGTTTGGCCTACGGCTTAATCCAAGTAGTGAGAACTGAAGTGGTGAGTGGAATTCAATGTTATACTGTAGGTTTTCTGGAAGCATTATAAGCTGGGTAAATGAAACTCAGTAGTGATGTGTATATCATGTCCTCGCAAAATAGGCATACCACCAGACGGACAGACAGTGTTAGCATATATGGGTCCTGAACCAGTGTCACAAGCGTCTGTCAGCTAATTCTGTAGTGGTCAGCGATGGGTCGGCTTTGCAAAAACATAAACTACACATCTGTCCGATATTGTGAATGGATCAAACAATTAATATTAAATCTATTACCCAGCATCGTGCATTTATCAGTTAATTAGTCTTAATATGTTACCCAAGTTATCACTCTATTTAATATACTGCCCCCAGGCGCAATAAGGGTTACATCCCCATGTCACAGATAATTAACCATTTGAACCCGCTATAGCGGGGTTTGCAAACAGTGCAGATCTAGATGAGCCGGCTCGTAGCAAGCCGTCTCATCAGGATCGGCACTTTTTGCAACTACATGTATTTTTTTTATATTTGCACATCCCATTTTTATAAATGGACTCGTCTTAACATCAGTTTGTGACGGTTGGATTGGTTGCAAAATTAACATATCAAAATACATTCCAATTACTTGAGTGAAAAGGTTAAACCACTGAGCCAGCTGGTATTTGAGTGACCAATGTCGTAGACAAGATACAGGAATTAGTTCCTGCAGAACTGACAGCAGGTTTATAATCTCCCGTCCGAACGAAGAATTAGCCTGAATGCTCTTCTACATGAATATGAATACAAGTACCAATCAAAATGACGATCAGTCCGGTCTATTGAGAAAGGCGGTATAATCAGACCACGTGATCCTCAGCGGGGATTATTGTATGGTGGAGTGATCGGTGACATGTATCATGCGTATCAATCCATATTCAACGATTACGCGTTTTTATTTGCAAAATTGGCATATTTTTTTGCGCATTGCTTATTGACATACTGAATGCACATATGTACAGTTTAATCTGGGCCTACACTGTTCACAGCGTTGATCCTGATCAGATTGCACGGGTGCACTTACCGACCTGGAGCTTCAATGGTCTTACGCGCAGACATTCCCGTTTATCTGGTGAGTCATATATATATTAAGTAATCTGGTAAATAGTCCTTCATTGTCAATACTATACATCGATAATAACCTACCTCAGGCAATTGTATCTGTGCAATCCGTTACCCACAGGTCACACTCACGGTACTACATTGTATGATACAACACTTGAATGTCGATCATTGTCTGAACTGTTATCATGTAATTGACAACTTTGAACGTGAAGTGGCCCTAATTCCGGGATGTCAAGATGCCTGTATTAAGCAGATGTGGCGTCGCGAAATTAAGGCCAATTCAGCTTTACCTACACTTAATCATATACATGATATATACTGCTCAAACAAGGTGCTAATTATTTATTTTATATTGTATATTTACACATGCATTTGTTACCTAACATTTGAAAGTGACATATAGGTCCATAGGGCCTGGTGTTTTCGTCAATATTATATTGTACATATTCCCTGTTTCGTTTAACACATGTCACTATAATAAACAAATTACTTACTTACTTACTTACTTACTTACTTACTTACTTACTTACTTACTTACTTACTTACTTACTTACTTACTTACTGAGGTTCCATACGTTCGTCCGTCCGTACTTCCGTCCGTGACCATTTGCGACGAAAGCATTGTAAGTCAGTTAAGTACCCCGACATAATCCTCTACCAAACTAAAGTCGTTCCCGAATACTATTTTTATTTCATCTCTGAATTCCATCTACATGTGTATTTGGGATAATTTGGGGAATAATTGTCAGTCACGGTCCCGCGTTGGGCGCAATTATCACAGGGCGAGAAAAATGTACACCTGACCCGGGGATCGCACTTGGGAAATCGTATTTACCGTAACATCACTCGACCTACTGAGCTAACCGGGTATAGATACACGCTTCCTCTCCATAGTGAGTTACGTACCGTGACATACAGCAAGCCATATTATATTAGACATACTGTTTGCGAATATGTGCACATTAAGAAGACTAGCGGGATCCTATTTTTATTACAACGTACATCTTATTATGTAATAAATAAGACCAGGTCTATACGCATGCACAATTGACGACGGACCGGTTTCACACACATGTTATCATTGCGCACCTGCTAGGGACTGACAGGAGGTCCCAAATGCACTTGATACTGTCATTAATTGGGCTGCCTGTGGTTTTATGGTGGCATGCCCGTCCCAGCTCGGGTTCATACTGGGCATAAACGATCTGCCAAGCAATGAAACAACAATGATGATTATGTTACATGTTCCCGTTATCGCGTTATAACTATCAGGGTCTGCACTGCCCACCATTCAGTCTGGAACATTTGAAATGCTTCTAATACAAGCAGTATATATCATTACTAGATTTCACAAATGCACTACCAGTATTTGATCAGGAGCTCCACCAGCCACACATTTCATGTGGGGGTGGGCAGTTGGGTGTAATTAGACACATTGTCATATCTACAGTCTACATAATGTATAATATCCCAAGTCCTAATTTCTTACTGCAGCACATATGTGTACCTAGTTAACAATAGGAACAATGCGATGTTTCCAACCAGTATAGATCCAGATCAGCATGCACATTCGCAGTCTGACCGGGATATCTACAGTTCTACATAGTCAACTAGTTTGAATGTGATATTGCAGAATACGCCTCCACGGACATGACAACAGCAACATTCTCAAACTTGAATACATGTATATACTATTTCTCCTGGGACACCCAGGGAAGTAGGCAAGTCTATTCTCAATTGGCTAAATAGATTGTATGATAGATTTTATATAAACAGGTATAAGACATTCCCGCGTTTGTAAAATATGTCAGAAATGAAAGGTCATATTAAAGCACGAACGTACGTACGTACGCACGTACATGCACTTTCGCTACTAGTATATCTCAGTTGCATATAGGCAATGTGAAGGTCACTGAGGAAGTATATTATTATTGCCAAGGCTGCCAGCGAGGGGATTAGTTTAGTGTTGACTGTACATGTAACCTATACTACATGTAGTCAATAACCAGACATCCATTGAAGGTCGGACGTCCAGTCCCTTGGGAGAAATTCCGACTCATTAGCTTTCACTTATGGCTGTATTGCTAATCAAGGTCTACACAATACAATACAATACAATACAATAGTTTATTGGAAGATGTAGGCCTCTGGCCCATAACATGTACAATTGAACAAATATCAGTGAACATCTAATGAAATTATATCGTGTTACGCTTGTTTAACAGATGGTAAATATATACGGAAATTGTGTAAATCGTTTTGTGAGTATTTGAACCCATAATTCTATAAAATGTGTCTAAAGACCTGTTGGAATACATTTGAGCAGGTAGGTAGATCAATCTAATATCATCGTATAGTTTACAATGAAAAAACGCATGGTATTCATCTTCCAGAATTTCTCGATTTGTATGTATTAGGCAATACGGACAAACCCGGAGCTCTCTCTGTATTCCAGCATGTCTGCCGACTTCAATGTTTAACTTGTGATTGGAGCACCTAAATTTTGCCATCGCTTTTCTCAAATTAAATGGTAAAGAACATGTAATATACCTTTCTACAATTAAAAGACTTTTAAAATGTTTATATTGAATACATTTAGCAGAGATGTCAACATCGCTATGCCAAGTTTGTTGACAACAATCTATAACACGTTGTTTGAATTGATGTAAAAACATAGTTAAGTCCCCTACATCTTGAGATAGCCAGACTAACCCAAAGCCATATTTGTATAGAAGTTTTTTAACATTACTGGCCCAATTTACCCGTCCCATATCATCGTGTGCTTTTAGCATCAAATAACAGTTTCTAGGATACCGATGGTTTGGCATTTGTAGAAGACGGCACCAGTATGCTATGCATTTAGAGTAGTACGATGTACATAGTGGATATCTACCGCAATCTCCAAGCGCCATTGAATCATTTACAGTACGGAATAATCCAAGAAATGACTTACAAAAGCTGGTTTGTACTGACTCTATCTGTTCTGAAAATTCATTACCCTATATCTCAACCCCATAACAAAGGACGGGTGTAACCATGGTATCGAACAGTTTAAAAATATCTTGGTAATCAAAGTAACCGAAGTTGCGTTGATATCTATGTATTGCCATAATTGATTTTCGCGCTTGCGCTGCTAACGTATCCTTAGCACGTGTCCATATCAGTTTTGGGGTGAATAAAAGTCCCAAATATTTATAAAAGGAGACAGTTTCTAATTGTCGCGCTTGGTAAGACCAGTTCTCGTATGATTGTAATATACAGCCATTTCGAAAAACTATGACCTTTGTTTTATCCGTGTTAACTTGCATACTGGTTTGTTGGCAAAATAATTCGATTACGTTAATTTTTTGTTGCAATTTTACAACTGATTCTGCACCGTTTGCTATGTCGTCAGCGAACATAAGACAAAGAATATCAGGTATGTCATTATTGATAAATATGCCAGCGCCACAACGTTCACGTAAGAGTGTTGAAAGATCGTTTATAAATAATGAAAAAAGTAGAGGGCTACTGACACACCCTTGTCTCGTACCAATCTGACAAGGAAAATAGGCTGTTAAACCACACGTTGTCTTAACACCTGCTGACAAATTGCTATACATTGATTGTAAAGCCCGTAAATATTTTCCCCCATTCCCTTTAATATTAGACTTTCCCATAATTTATCATGTCGTGTCCTATCAAATGCTTTCGAAAAATCTACAAATAAACAATAAAACCTCATAATAAATCCAATAATTATTTACAAGAAAACATTGTTAATGTGAAATTTACAGACTATCATAATTTTGCGCTTACGAGCATTTTAGTCGTAAGAAGTTTAGTGAAACGGCCCCCAGTGCCTTTAAACGTTTCAACACTACATCACTACGTACATCTTATATTGTGCTTGAAAACAGTGTAGATCCAGACGAGCCGGCTCATCTGGATCTACACTGTTTGCAACTAATTTTAATATTTAAATACAAAAAATAAATCGCACACTTTTTTTTATAAATGTAATGGTCTGCAAACCATTTTGTGGCGATTGGATTGATACTTGAATTAACATATCACAGTCCATTTAGGGTTGAAAGGGTTAAACTGTTTAGGATTTTTATAAAAGCATGAAACTGATACGAAATCATGCACACCCCGCCCCCGATCCAACGGTCGAGGACGCCGAAACACGACATACGATCACAAAAATATCCACATGGCTAATAAAACACAAGAAATCAGTAAATCTGATGGATGTATCCTCAAAACATGTAACGCAAAGAAACAAACTTTAACGCAATATACTAAGGAATATGACCTTAAAATTGAGCACAGTCGCAGCATGGGTGAGCTATATATGGAAACATGGAGGATGACAAATACGTACATGAAGTTTCAAGCCAATCCGATATACAGTAACAGAGATATGTAGTAGGTACCTGAAAACATTTAAAGCAAATATCGGACAGACAGACCCACACACACGCAGACGGACAATGCGACGAACATATGCACCCCATGGTGCACTTGTATCTATCTATTCTTCCATCCCAGGTAACAGCGGAAAATGCAACGGCTAAGGTGTTGTGAAACCAGTAGGTTGATGAAGGCAGTCGCGATTTACGTCATTGCGCTTCTGGCTATATGGCTAATCAAGTTCCACACCTTCGATGGTGAGTACATTTGTGGCTGTGACTGGAGAAATTGGGCTTATGGGATTTGTGACTACTGTCTGTTCCACGTTTTGCTGCCAACGAACTTGTGGCTATTAAACACAATAAATGTAAAGCATATTTAAATGTAAGTACATTTGTACTTTTTTATCAATAACAAAAAAGTCACCTTCCCCATTTTTTTTATTTGATAAAATTTCATTAAATATTTATTTTATTGCGAAAAAACTATTTTCCTATGGGAATTTAACATGGGGGCTAAAAATAGATATAATTGTTTTTTATTATTTGTGGACCGATTAACACAATCTAACTTTTGTTTTCTTAGTTATATCATTACCAAGCTATCTAACAAGGTTTCGGAGTCAATTTCCCAAATGTTTCGTTTTTTGACTCCTACCCCAGCTCATTCTCCTCATTTTCCCCCGTGTTAAATTCCCATAGGAAAATCATTTTTTTCGCAATAAAATCAATGTTTGATGGAATTTTTTCAAATGTTTTATTTTTGTTTGGGGTGGTGACTTTTGTGTTATTGATGAAAAAGTATTGTTTTCGATTTAATGTGCAAAATGCGGAACAGACAGTAGTGAACCTCCAAATCAAAAAGCATACATAACTCTTGTAGCATAATGACGATATACACGCTGAACTGGAGCTGGATATACACTGATCACAAACCCATAAGTTCCATTTCTCCAGTCACATACACATTTACACAACCGCCTGCATAAATCCGAGAAATTATAATGACATACATATTGTTTTAAAGTCACTCTTTTTACTACGTATTGTGTGACACATACCTTGCTCTCTTTTCTTTTAGTCTTCTCAGGTGCAGAATTGCCAATTCACCTTCCATATTCATATCCAACTTTCGCGGCCGCCTTCCCTGGACAAAATCCATAGTGACCGCATGGTCCATTTCAGCTGACCAAGACGTGATGGTCAGTCGGCAATTTCCGTGATATCGGCTTTTTCCGTAGTATCTCGGAAAACTACAGGTGTCACGTGATGTATGCAATTTTATCAATATGTAAATCGATAATCCATGTACATGTAGTGTGGCGGGTCCACCATTGACCACTGTGATATTCGAATTAACGTGTCAGGTTCCCGAACATGTTTATTTTATTGAAAATCACATTTATGACCACGTGAAAATGATTTCCAAAGTTAATTTTTTTTTCCGTAAATATGTTATACCAATTATGTGGACTTAAATAGTCTTCCTTAGTACATATAAATTTCAAGGAAGTTTCGTTTGCAGTAAATAATTCGCGATAACTCTGCTTAATTCCCTGTAAATAAAAACAACACATTTCCATTTATTGACAATTTTATAATTTGTGACACTATCACCAATATTAGGTTCGATAATCGTTATAAATCCCGTTAATATTGCCCTGAAATCAAGAGAAAACATGAAACGATACAAATATTTACAACCAGCGTAAGTAAATTTGTAAACTAACGTAGTCTGACCAAGATTTATAATTCCCGTGTCCGTAAAAATGGAATTACGTTAATTATTTCTAACCATATCAAATAAAGATGAAATTATATTGCAAGTTGCAATTATCTCAAAGATAATCAAATAAGACAAATTCTATGCTGAAACTACACACCAGTATGTCAGTTACTATAGGTGTATACTATGATCAGACTGCGCGGATGCAGACCGTAGATGCGTGTATGCTGTTTTCTAATCGATTTTTAAAATGTGTACGTGTATAAATCTGATCGGGGCTTACACCGTTCATTAACCATTATGTAGTCTGCAGTTTAGTTATGCGGAGAAAACAATCGCACAGTCGTAACAATTAGTTAAATCACGTAAATAATTACAGATGACCGATGTACTCGTTATATATATTCTCAGGCTAGCGAACTATTTTTAAGTTAATACCTAGGGCAATATTAATGTAGCCTAACTGGGTGGTGGTCGGGCGAACGAGACGGCGTAAATTAACGGTAGGTGTTCCTCCTTATAGGAATCACTATTTGCCTGGTTTGGCCCTCCGGTACGTTTTTATATTTGGCTCTTTTGTTACCGAGGTTTAATTGGGTTATCGCCCATTATAAAAGTAGTAAGATTATTACTGATCCTACTACTTTTGGGAGGGGCCAGGTGATTCTGGTGTGGCGAGGACCTGGCATCAGATCAGGATTATTCTGATTTCAGGGCTGAATATATAGTTTTGTGTTAGTATATATATTCAGTTCTGATTTTCGGGTTTTCCCCCCATTTGTGCATGTACTTGAAAATGTACATGCACTTGTACAGGTAATATATGGGATTTAGTACTAAACCCATTGACCCGGCCTTAAATGACCTTAGCTGTTGTTAGGCCGTTAAACCCCAACAAACAAACAAACAATAATGTAGCCTAATGCAAAACAGCGAATGAAACCAGTGTATACCCAGATCAAGCTGCGCATCCGCACATTCTGAACGGTGTCTACCCTGGTTGTACAAATTTAGTTCCAGGAGGTTTAGTTTGCAGTAAATATTTCGCGATAATTCTGCTTAATTCACTGTAAATAGAATCAAAACATTTATATTTATTGACAATTTTATAATTTGTGACACTTTTACCAATATTAGTTTCGATAATCAGTATGAATCCCGTTAATATTGCCCTGAAATCAAGAGAAAACATGCAACGATACAAATATTTTCAAGCAGTGTAAGTAATCTTGTAAACTAACGTAGTCTGACCAACACTTATAATTCCCGCGTACATGTAAAAAGGGAATTACATTATTATTTCTAGCCAAATCAAATACAGATGAAATCATATTAAGTATTGCAAGTTGCAATTATCGAGATAATCAAATGAGACAAAGTCTATGATGAAATTACAAATCAGTAGAAAATGTTGGTTACTTGGTTCACAAATAATTTTACCGACAACACGGTCATGCCTCGGGTACCATATAAGCTTTTAGAGTGACCGTAAGCAGGTGCCCGTTTCAACGAATATCACGGAAATTTCAGAAGATTTCTGTGATCGCTAACTGGAAAATGAAAACAGATGGTGTCATTATTATTATATAAAAAGGACCAAAATAATATTAACTTAGAAACATAATGTTTATATCAGTAGATAGAAAAATGAATGAGCTAATTGAAAATACATGTGCATTTTTTGTAACTATTCTTATAAAAAGAGATTTTGCAATTTTCCCAACGAAAATCGAGAAAAATCACAATTTGCTATATAAATCATATAAGAACTACCGACTATGTTTAAAGCTAAAAAGGACCAAAATATTTATATTTTAAAAACACGAGCGAAACATCATCATACAGTACAATAATTGAAGTTTAGAATGTGACTTGTGCATTTTCAATCGGTTGTGTAGTTTAAAAGTTATGTAAGAAAAGGTAATAGTCTCCTATATAATTCCATATAAAAATCGCCGCTACTAATGCAGACTTTCTACAGGCAAGGTGGCCGCGAAAGTTGGATATGCTCCCGCGTAGCGAGGGTTAAAGAATATAGTGGGTAAACACCAACTCTACCCATTTAGCGAATGCATACTACGCAACTACATGTATTGTCATCCAATGATTAAGAGGAAATGGAAGATAGTTATCATCCTCTCACAGTCGCACATGGATGTACCATTTTTATGGCAGTCTACATAGGCCACCAGGTCACAGGAAAGCCCTATACGATACACGTGATGTGAATTTGTACCCAAGAACATGTGCGACATTTCATGAAAAATATTTACAAAATTTACGATATTTTCAGTACAGACGTCAATTTTCATAACATTGTGTCATCTTATGACGTCATTTACAAAAATTATCAGTTTCAGTATCCTCATTGAAGAAATGGAACCAGAAAACCAACATTAGGGAGACAGTTTTAATGTAAATAACTCTGCTAACAAAAACAATAATGGGAGCAGTGATTTTAATAGTGATTCAAATAGGAGTGAAAAATACTCATAAAACATCATGTACACAAACTGTGATTGCCTTACACAAATTAAGAAAATAGAACTAGATATTTCGATACAACAAAACTCACCAGACATAATTGTATTGACTGAACTATTCCCAAAAAAATCATTGTTTAAACTGAGCGAAGAAAATTATTATTTAGATGGCTACAATATGTTCATAACGGATACCTCTAAAGGCAGGGGATGTGCAATATATATCAAATCAAACATCAACGCGGTCAAAGTGGATATAAATACAGAATTAAAACAGTCTATGTGAAATAAAACTGAAAAATAATGACACTTTAATAGTTGGATGTATCTACAGAAGCCCGAATGGTACCAAAGAAAATTTTGCACAACTAATATCATTATTTTAAAAAATTAGTGTTGTAAATCCAAGTCATCTAATTATAACGGGTGATTTCAAATTTAATGAAATCAACTGGGAAAGTAATACAACATCTGTGGGTGAAAACAACATGGCAACCGAATTTTTGAATTGTATAATGGACGAATTTCTATTCCAACACGTAAGGCAACCAACAAGGATAAGAGCGGGCAACGAGCCATCAATCCTATTTTTACCAATGAGGAAAATATGGTGGAAGAAGTGGACTTTTTACCAGGTGTAGGACTGAGCGACCACCTTGTTTTACACTGTGTTTTTAACTGTTATATTGAACAAAACAACACGACATACAAGAAACTGAACTATTACAGAGGAGATTACCGGACAATTGGAGAAGAATTATCGTCAGTGCAATGGGATTCGGTGATGAGGGGACTGGATGTGTCTGATTCCTGGAGTAGATTTACTGAAACAATCGTTAAATTACTTGAGAAACATGTGCCTGTGAGTAAATCAACACCCAGCAAAGGCAAACGCAGCCCCTTCATTACTACCAGCTGCAAAGAAGCATTAAGACACAAACATACCAGGTGGAAAAAGTTTACTTATTGCAAAAGTGACGACAACTACAATAAATATAAACAAGCAAGAAATAAAGTGACTACAGAACTTAGACACTCAAAATATACGTACGAACAAGACTTAGCAGCCAAGATATGAGAATACCGATGAACTTCCCACTATGCAAGTCAAAGACATTAATCAAATAGGAAAAAACAGAAGAAAAAATCCTGAAGGCAATAGACAAACTCAAAGAATCGAAATCGCAGGGCCCAGACAACATCCATCCAAAAGTGTTAAAAGAGACCAGATAAGCAGTTATAAAACCATTGAAACTTATCTTCGAGAAATCAATGACAGAAATTAAATTACCAGAAATCTGGAAACAGGCCAACGTATCTGCAATATTTAAAAAAGGGCCGCGACAAAAACCGGAAAACTATCGACCAATAAGCCTAACATCTGTCCCAGGAAAATTAATGGAGCGTTTAATAAGGGATGAAATAGTAAGTCATATGACCTAAAATAACATTTTCTTCCCAGTACCACATGGCTTTGTAAAAGGTAAATCGTGTACAACGCAACTTTTATAATTTCTAGAGGAGATAAGCGAGGCAGTTGATAATGGTGATGACGTCAACATAATTCTGTAAAGCGTTTGAAAAAGTTCCACACCAGCGACTATTACTAAAGTTAGAAAATTATGGAATAGTAGGAGAAATAAAAGACTGGGTTCAAAAATTCTTAGCTGATAGAATACAGCGAGTTGTCATAAATGGAGAAAAATCAGAATGGCGAAAAGTGACTTGCGGTATTCCACAAGGCAGTGTCTTAGGACCTATTCTCTTCTTGATTTATATCAATGACTTACCTGACGAGATGACAAAATGTATAAAGTTGTTCGCAGATGATTCCAAGCTCTTATCCAGTGTAAACAACAAAAGACATGCTGATGAACTACAACAAGATCTAAACACAGCAGAAAGATGGGCGAAAAAGTGTCAAATATACTGAGCAAAACTAGAAACGTCCCTCCATGTTTAAGGAAAGATTCATCAAAAACCAAAAGGGTTACTTTTAAAAATCAAAATGGAAAAACAAGTTCATTCATTTCTGTATCAAAGCCAATAAATTTCATTTGGATATCTTGTTAAATATTCGAGAGATAACCGGCCAAGGGCGGTAGGGGTCAAAATCAAAAATCACAAAAACTCAGAAATGTGTTACTTAATGTTTAGAAATGGAATTTCAATAAGTAATGTGGCAAATTCAGTAAATATCGTTAGTACAGAGTGTGGCCATCATTTGCATGAATGCATGCAATGATCCTACGCCGCATCGACGTGACGTAACGCAATACCAGTGCGTTGGGCAAATTCCTCCATTCCCGTTGTAACGCCCGTGTAAGATCGCGAACATTGTCAATCTGATGGTTAGCTCGTGCTTTGCGCCCAGCTCATCCCATATGTGCTCAATGGGATTGAGATCCGGGGAGACCGCGGGCCATGGCATGACGTCGACGTTGTTTTGCTGTAAGTATTGAGTGGTGACCCTGGCTACGTGAGGGCGGGCATTGTCGTGCATCAATGTCACACCAGGACCATGCTGACGGATAAATGGTAAGGCATGTGCATTTAGCACATCTGCAACATAACGTTGTGCATTGATGTTGCCCTATACAACAACCAAATCTGTCTTCCGGTTTCCCATGATCCCACCCCAGACCATTACGCTCCCTCCCCCAAACCTGTTCTTCTCAACAATGCAACAATCGGTGAATCTTTCATTTTTACGCCTGTATACCCGTAATCTTCCGTCAGCATGACTAACTGTGAACCGAGATTCATCGGTGAACAAAACTCGGTTCCAGTCAGCCCTTCTCCAGTTCAGATGACGTCGCGCCCATAACAGTCTGGCAGCACGGTGACGTTGGGTCATTATCTGACCAGTGTACGGGCGGCGTGCCCGGATTGGTTGGTTGGGCGTTACGACGTAACCGGTTGCGAATGGTCTGCCCTGAGACACCGTATCGCCTAGCAGTGACTGTGGCTGCCAATCGACGTTGACGTAAGTGCGTCAATGTAATGTAACGATCGGCTCTAGCCGTCGTTACACGAGGCCTACCAGGTCGCTGCCGGTCGTGAACAGCCCCAGTCTGCTGGTACCGGGCTGCAAGACGATCAATCGTCTTCCAACAGCAACCAAACCGAGGCGCGACCGCCCTGGCGGCCATCCCACCAGCAAGCATCCCAATTGCCTGATTTCGCTCGTTTTCGGAAAGCCGTGGCATATCGAAAACAGTGAAAAATTAAAAAAGTTTTTTAATTTTCCGAATAGCCCCTATCGCATGAATGGTACGACATGAACTGAATCACCTTATCGATGACAAGTATAGCGTGCACGTGCAAAAAGTGGAAATCAACGTTCCGGTCACTGGCCGCTATGTAAACCGTGTGTATCGGCTAAACTCTACACGATCGTATTCTGAACATCGCCACGGTTTAAAATACATGTACTTTGAACATGTGGTACATACATAGATAGAGCTACACCGGCTATAAAACAGGGACGTTTCTAGTTTTGTTGAGTATAGAATGTAACACCACAAAATGCAAACACTTACACATTGGGAAAAAAGACATCAACCAAACATACAAAATGCACTCAAACAGCGGTTTGACTGAAGTAACCAAGGTTAATAGTGAAAATGATCTCGGTGTCACAATCGACACAAATTTAAACTTCTCCGAGCACATTGCCAAAACAGTAACAACAGCAAACAGAAATTTAGGAATAATATGCAGAACGTTCACATACTTAGATAGATAAATATTGTTAAACTTATATAAGTCATTGGTAAGACCCCATTTGGAATATGCATCACCAGTATGGTCACCACTCTACAAAAATGATACAATTTCAATTGAAAATGTACAACGAAGAACCACGAAACTAGTGAGTAATTTAAATCACCTGCCCTACAATGAAAGATTGAAAACACTTGGAATCCTATCATTGGAATACAGAAGACAAAGAGCGGACATGATCCAAGTGTACACAATCATGGAAGGAATCGACAAAGTAGAACAAAACCAATTCTTCACAAGAGCAACATACATAACAACGCGAGGCCACAGTCTAAAATTGTTAAAAAAAAAAGAGCGTGCTTAAATATGAGAGCCAATAGTTTTAGCTAGAGAATCATTGACAACTGGAATAACCTGTCAGAAGATGTTGTTACTGTACCCTCCGTAAACGCGTTTAAAAATAGACTGAACAAGTGGTGGCATAATCATCCAGCGAAATTCGACCCATCATGTTACCACAGCACAACCAACTCAGTGCCAGTGAAAAGAAACAATAGTACAAATGCGTCGATAGAAGTCGGAAGGCTTGACTAGACGTCTAGGAACAGTACGAACAGTAAGTAAGAACATTAATTGAAGTTTAAAATGTGACTTGTGCATTTTCAATCGGTTGTGTGGTTTAAAAGTTACGTATCCGGCCTCAAGTACAAAAGAGTGATAATTATAGTAAGTTGCAATAACCTACAAAATACCTATACAAAGAGTGAATTTAAAACAATGTGTATTAAACGTGCTTTCCGTCGGAGGCTATTGAAAATTACTATCATGAAATATTTGTTATCGTTTCTGAGATGTGAGGTCGTTTGTTTTCCATTTATCCACCCGATATACATACCGAGTTACAACTATAGTAGCTTTACCAGTTCTTGTTACTTCGCATAGGAATGTTAACTCTTTAGAATGACTTCACGGATGAATGCAAGTCATAGGAATGTGTCTTTTTACTTCACATACAAAAGAAAATCTTTAGAATGTGTTCTTGTTACTTCACAGATGATTGCAAGTCTTTAGAATGTGTGCTTGCTACTTCACAAATAAATGCAAGTCTGTAGAATGTGTTCCTTTTACTTCACGGATATATGATAGGCATACAAAATGTGTTCTTGTTACGTCACAGATTGGCCGGTTTGTTGGTGGGTTACACTGGCCAACTTTGTGTCTTCAACTTTCGTTATGTATAACAGCAATGACGATATATTGCTATATTGATAAATTATAGTACATGTATGGTATAATGTTCACATAGTACTATAGCCACATTGTTTGTGATACCAAAATTGTTGCACTAGTATCTATAGTACTATAATACATACAGATTTTAGTCAAAAATAAATTTCGTCTGACAAGGATAATCCTGTCAGACATGTACAACATACTA
>CM055265.1:168371223-168500609 GCA_029237695.1 Conchocele bisecta
GGTTCGATCCTCGGCCGGGGAAGTATGTGAGATGGTATGGTGGTCACCAGATCGGACAAGTGGGTTTCCTCCGGGTTCTCCGGTTTCCTCCCACATTAATGACCGCCCTTACCCCTTCATCTGTGCCAACGAAAGCATTTGTATAAGTGCTCTCGCGCTTGTTTGTAATCGTTGTAAAATAAATAAAGTTTAAACTAACACTAACATGCCCTATCCATCGGAATGATTAGAGATCTTTGAATTGCCACATTCACATCAATCCCGGGAAATCAGGCTGGTCTTCCCAAATTTGAGCGCAACAATTGAGTCACAGGTGACAGAAAATGGTACCCTCTCTATGTTTAGAGAGAAAGGGTAAATTTTTCTGTCACCTGTGATTCTATTTTATAATTTACATGTTATCTATGCTTAAAGTTTCACTTCATTGCATGCAGATGTACCGTATTCAGTATTTGTTGTGTATGTTTCTGTGGCTATTTTGTGTGTGTTATAGATTGAATATTATCACAATCATGAAAATGTAACGTACAATACAAAATATGGATAATATATTGAAAATAAAATATATACAGTTACACATATTACGTCTTTCTTTGATAGTGGGTGGATGCTTAGATCGTAGCTGATGGGTAATTCAGAATGCCGAATTTACATGGTTTGGCCCTCAGGTACATTTGCTGCCTTCCGATACTTCTGAGAGCTAAATCCTGTTGTACCCCATTAAAGTAATACAGTTAGTTCTAATTCTTATACTTCTGGGGTTGGAGCTAAGTGATTGTGGTGGCACCAGGTCAGGTTATTCTAATTACAGGGCTGAATATATATTTTGGGGGTAGTCATCCTGGTAAACAATTTGAGGAGGAGGGCGTATATAGGCTGATGGGGTGATTTATTGAGGGGGGTTTGGGGGGTTTCTTCCGGGTTAAAACAATTGAGGGGGGGGGGGGGGGTGTCATCCTGGTAAGATCATTTGGATAAAAATTGAGGGGGGTATATAGGCCGATGGGGTATGGAAGAGATTTATTGAGGGGGGGGGGGTCTTCGGTGGATGATTGAGGGTCAGTTGGATAAAAAAATTGAGGGGTATATAGGCCAATGGGGTATGAAAAGAGATTTATTGAGTGGGGGGTGGGGGTCTTCCGGGGGGAAAATTGAGGGGGGGGGTAAGTTGCGATAACAAATTGAGGGGGGGGGTACATATGCCGATAGAAGAGATTTATTGAGGGGGGGGGGAAATTGAGGGGGGGGGGGGGTGGGGGGGGGGGGGGTCATCTGGATAAAAAATGAGTGTCAGTTGGAATACAAATTTGAGGGGGGGGTGTATATAGGCCGATGGGGTATGGAAGAGATTTATTGAGGGGGGGGGTCATCTGGATAAAAAAATTGAGTAGGGGGGGGGGTGGGGGGGGGGGTATGATATATAGGGGGGGGGGTGTCATTTGGAGGGGGTATATAGGCCGATGGGGTATGGAAGAGATTTATTGAGGGGGGGGGGGGGTCTTCCGCGGGGAAAATTGAGGGGGGGTCTTCCGGTGGGAAAATTGATTGAGGGGGGGGGGGGTCAGTTGGATAAAAAAAATTGAGGGGGGTATATAGGCCGATGGGGTATGGAAGAGATTTATTGAGGGGGGGGGGTCTTTTTCCGGGGGAAATTGAGGGGGGGGGTCATCTGGATAATATGAGGGTTGGGGGGGGGAGTCATCTGGATAAAATATGGAGGGGGGGGGTATCCGGATAAAAATGGAAGGGGGTGGGGGGGTATCGGATAAAAAATTGAGGGGGGGGGGGGTATCCGGATAAAAAAATTGAGGGGGGGGCGTCATTTCCGTAGGTAAAAGTCTCTTCCATAGGGGGGTACTTATATAAACTGGAATAGCCCAATGTCACAAGCGTGGGAGAAATATATTTTTTCTATCGCAAAGATAAAAAAAAATCACCATCACCAAAGTCAAACTTAATATATGCAAATGAGAGATAAAATTCAACGAAATAGCATAAGAGCAAACATATCAGGCCAACATACAGCGGTAAATGAATAAAACTTATAATCCTTCCACAAACAAGTCGAAAACACATCTCGCGATCTGTCCGAAATTAGGTTACTTTTCTAACCATGAAAGCAAAGATCCATATATCATGCTGCGGAATAGACTGGCCAAATTACCATAAAGGGAACATAAATATATGTAAGTGACAATTACCTCGGTGTAACTTTGAAGCATCACCTGCCCAAAAACGGTGGAAATTTGCACTTTAAAACGCACTTTAAAAACTTTACAAACCATGCAAATGGCTGAAAGCTGATGGGGTTTGACTAATTAGCACAATGGTCCAATTTCGGCGCAAGTGATATGATATTTAGGTGGGAAGTCCTAACAAGGCTCGAATCAACAATCATTTCATCTACTAAAAATGGCATTGTTGCTATACATGTACCGGTAAGTTTTATTTTTTTTTTGCTGTGAAATGATTATACTATAGCACAGTCAGAAAGAAATGCCCATCATCCTCATACTCGGGAAATTAAGTTAAATACATTAATTAGTAACCATCCATTGCAACACATGTTTATAATACTGAACAATAACTAACACTAGCATAGAAACAAAATTGCCACCATGCTACGCTATCTCTCCATCGTAGGCCACTTGTGTAGCTAACACTAGCAGTGTATGCCCTGTGCTGGTCTACATGGGTCACAATATTAATTTATGATAAACCCGCATCATCAAATACGGCCGCTAAATATGTTAAAGTTATACACTGTTCGTCATGTGTTTATACATGCATAATAATAATGGTGATGTATGTCAGCATGTCATGTTTTTATTATATCGACAATTATATTACACATAACTATCGGTATCTACATGGATCAAAACAGGAAGTGCTAAGTATAACCCTCAGCTTCAGCAGGTATAATAATATTTAGGATCTTCATTTAGTAACTCATTGTAGGCAATCGTCTTGCAGCACATGTACATGTCCCCAACTGCTCTGGTCTGAGCTTAACCCGAATGTTCTGTCGTTCTGTCTGTAACGCTGGACGACTTACGAGACAGACAGAAAATTCGGGTTAGTCTGAGCTATGAAAATTTATTACAATTTTTTACCAATTCATTCTCATACTGTTTCTATAAAAATAAGCCAAATATACATTTTCTTTATATTGTGCAATATTTGACTTTTACACATGCTGTTAATCTCTTAATTACCTGTTGGCGCGTGACTTGATTAGCCTGAGGCTGCTGTGTATTTTCCAATTCAGTGCACCCGGGATTTTTTAGAGATACAGTGTTATCTGGCTGTGATATATATGATGAAATAGGGCTCAAGTACAATGCAACCAGTCAGAGACCATGCATACCATTTATCCAGCCACAGCTACATTATTATAAGACCAATCTATGTTTACATCAACGTAACCGCAATTTGACAAAACAAAGAATTTCTTCTGGAAAACATATGCACGTTTACTATGTCCAATCATTTTCTATTTATTTGAAATAGTAAAGAAGTTAATTTGTGTTCATTAACGTAATACTACCCTGTGAACATTTAATTATTATATTATATATATATTTTATATTTATATGTCAAAAGAACAAAGTATATATTAGACAAGTGAGATATTGTATGTATTTTATTAAAGGTACATGCCCACTCAGTAGACACAGAATGTACTTTATATCAGAGACATCACCGGAGACATTTTCTGGCAAAATACACATTCATTCACCATTATCCCACGTATTGATTGGCATTATTATACATGTTATATCAGACAATTATTTACACACTGATATCAGGGGGGATAACCGTGTTTCCTTAAAATGTCTACGGACATTACTATGGACATTACTATTTAGTATCTGTATTTATTTTTTGATATGCAATGATCAAAACCGGCTGTATAATCTGTCGACAATATGATTTGTTCAGGTGGCGCATTTAATTAGTATAAATAATTAAAACATATGCCTCATTTGCATATGAAAAAGCCTGATACCACCACGCGTCACTATCAGTGAAATAAACATTATTAAATCATTATATCTGCAATGCGGGCACTGACTCGTAATTTTTAGAACTGGTGGAATAGTGACACAATTATACACTTATTTACTTCCTATAAAGAACATTGTGTGCCTTCTGAGTGGGCATGTACCTTTAACAAGCCCCCAATTTCGGGGGAAGTGGCGAAATTGACATGAAAAAATAATCTAGTTATACTTAGTTCTGGTGTTATGCAATAAATGAGCTTTATTGTATGTATTTTTTCCATTAATACATCATATCTAATCTACGTATTTATAAAAACCAACTATTTCGAAAATATTGTTTTCGTAAAAAAAATTCCATTCAAAACCCATTTGTTTTCTTGATTTTGCATGCATATAAAGGGCATTCAGCCATTTATTACAATATACATGTATTTGAATTTTATTGCGATAAATGCCATCCATGTTCATGATGTTAGTTATTGTTAATGACGTATACACATGCTGATTAGAGGCTGCATTGCCAGCAAATACCATAAATAACTGTTATAATAACATATGAGTTTATAATTAATAAAACATGCGTTCTTCCATCGTCTAAGATATGTTTAGAATGGCAATGTAATAATTAATGGCATTATTAGAAGTGTAATTGTAATTTGTGGCTTTGACTGGCTAAATGAGGCTGGTGGGCTGGGGACATCAGTGTAGTCCCAGATCATTCATCGCATTCATGCAGTCGGATCAGGCACTGTTCGCCTTTCAGTCAATGAAACACACGTAATGCTTTACAATTATAATTTTGATCCTTATGAAAAGTTTGACAAAAACATCAATATCAATTGCAATATCGGCTGAAGCTAAATATAATTAAGAAAAACATACAGCTAGACTAAGAGTAGTGCAACTATATGGGATGGGTGTGAAATTTATTGTTTGGTTTTATGGTGATTTTCCGACATGAAATGCAGCTCTGATTTGAGAAATGTTTTTTTTTGTGGACAGTCAAACTTCTGATATGGATCAAAGTTATAATTTTAAATATATGCATGTAAAATCAAGAAAACAAATAGGTTTTCAATGGTATTTTTTTTACGAAACCAATCTTTTTGAAATAGTTGGTTTTTATAAATACGTAGTTTAGATATGATGTATTAATTGGAAAATAGATAAAATAAAGCTCATTTATTGCATAACACCAAATTATTTTTTTCATGTCAATTGCGCCACTTCCCCCGAAATTGGGACCTAGTTAATAAAATACATACACTATCTCACTTGTCTAATATTTTGTTCTTTGACAGATAAAAATAATTAATATTATATATATTAATATTAAATTTTCACATGGGTAGTATTACGTTCATGAACACAATTTAACTTCATTTACTATTTCAAATAATAGGAAATGATTCCCAGAAGAAAGTCTTTGTTTTTGTCAAATTGCGGTTACGTTGATGTAAAAATAGATTGGTCTAATAATTATGTAGCTGTGGCTGGATAAATGGTATGCATGGTCCCTGACTGGTTGCATTGTACTTGAGCCCCATGTCTTCAAAATCACAGCCAGATAACACTGTATCGCTAACAAATCCCGTGTGCACTGAATTGGAAAATACACAGCAGCCTCAGGCTAATCAAAGTCACGCGCCAACAGGTAATTAAGAGATTAACAGCATGTGTAAAAGTCAAATATTTCACAATATAAAACAAATGTATATTTGGCTTATTTTTACAGAAACAGTATGAGAATGAATTGGTAAACACTTGTAATACATTTTCATAGCTCAGACTAACCTGAATGTTCTGTCTGTAACGTAAGTCGTCCAGCGTTACAGACAGAACATTCGGGTTAAGCTCAGACCAGAGCATTGGGGACATGTACATGTGCTGCAAGACGATTTCCTACAATGATCATAAGTTACTAACTGATGACCCTGAATATTATTATACCTGCTGAAGCTAAGGGTTATAATTAGCACTTCCTGTTTTGACACATGTAGATACCGATAGTCATGCGTAATATAATTGTCGATATAATTAAAACATGACATTCTGACATACATCACCATTATTATTATGCATGTATGATTAGTTGCCAAGTCAAATTTGTAGACTTTCAAGTGTCGGATTAAATGGATATCAAAGATTCTGATCGATACCTGACGGGGATTGCCTTGCCGTATTGATGTCAACTGTCTAATTTGTTCTCATTCAAGTGTAGGATTTGTTAATACTAAGTACATGATTTGTCCGCATTCAAGTGTAGGATTTGTTCATTCTAAGTATAAGATTTGTTCGCATTTCAAGTGTAGAATTTGTGAATATCAAAGCGTCTTATTGAAACCTGGCATGAATTGCCTTGCCTGTTATTGAGTTAAGCTCAACAAACAACTGAGAGAAATAGGAATTACATGAAACAGACAAATTCTGATTCACCAATACATGTTGAATAAAGTTATGACTGTATTCCCTATCTTTGTGATGCAACTGCCCGTATAACCGCCACACATTTCAATAAACAAATGTTTCAATAAACAAATGACGAACAGTGTAGAACTTTAACATATTTAGCGCCGTATTTGATGATGCGGGTTTATCACAAGATTGTGACTCAGGTGGACCAGCACAGGGCATACGTACACTGTTATTTATTGTTCAGTATTATAAACATGTGTTGCAATTAATGGATGGTTACTAATTAATGTATTTAACTTAATTTCCATAGTATGAAGATGATGGGAATTTCTTTCTAACTGGGCTGTAGTAAAATAATTTCACAGCAAACAAGAAAAAAACCTTACCGGTACATGTATAGCAACAATGCCATTTTTAGTAGATGAAATGATTTTTGATTCGAGCATTGTTAGGACTTTCAACCTAAACATCATATCACTTGCGCCGAAATTGGACCATTGCGCTATTTAGTCACACCACTTCGGCTTTCAGCCATTTGCATGATTTGTAAAGTTTTTAAAGTGCGTTTTTAAAGTGCAAATTTCCTCACCGTTTTTGGGACAGGTGATGCTTCAAAGCTGCACAGAGGTAATTGTCACTTGCATTTATTGATGGTAATTTGGCCAGTCTATTCCGCAGCCTGATATATGGATCTTTGCTTTCATGGTTAGAAAGTAACCTAATTTCGGACAGATCATGTCGGATGTGTTTTCGACTTGTTTTTGGAAGGATTATAAGTTTATTCATTTACCGCTGTATGTTGGCCTGATTATGTTTGCTCTTATGCTATTTCGTTGAGTATTATCTCTCATTTGCATATATTAACTTTTGTAATGGTGATTTTTTAGGGATCTTTGCATACAATGGTGCAATGGTATCTACGTAGACATAGCACTATGGCTTTCAATAGCGAAGAACATAATAAATGAAAAAAGTCAGATAATGAAAAATAGAAGTTAAACATGATATAGAAATGACATGTTAGTCTAGTGTCTGCGCACCTAAGGCTTTCCAAACAAATTTATATGGCATTACCATCTCCATATTCAGTCAAGCTTTCCTGAATATTCAACCCAGTTCAAAGACGTTTGTGCAAGTAAAATGTCATAACGTGCTGACGTAAATTGTGTAATGCATGACATCACATTCGTGTTTGCAACGTCACATTTGTTTAGGCTAATGGTGCGCATCTGGTAGCGTAAACAAAATGGCGTGCAGCATACTGGATCGGCATAGCAAAATTGGTATTAAACATGAAGCAGAACTATCCAGTGACATCATGGCTAGTCAGTGAAAACATGACTCAGACTTGACATACTGATTACATCATGGCAGGTTAGTTCCTTCGTTTAACAGTTAATTTAGTAAATAAGACCGCTATTCCATCAGTAGAGAATTTTACACATTTTGTCTATTTTCGGAATAAAATTGTGCCGCAGTGTAGCAATTAATGTACTAAAAGCGGAATGTGTTATAAAGTGAAAACTATCTTGTCGGCGGCTGGGGTCGAACTCAGGCCGCCTGAGTGAGACAAACATTTTACCACGTCGCTATAAAAGCCGGCTTGTACCGCAAGGCAGTACAAATGTTTGATTATCATACCAAGGCCGTACTACTACACATACAAAACATATATTTCTCGCACTATGTGACATTATTGAGAGCAACGGCAACAATATTAATCAAAGATATCATCAATCATACATTGATTATTCACCTAGTAAAGTGTGTATTAGCAAATTTATTTTCTTATCGGCTAATTCTGCGTATCGGCTGATGTAGCGCAATTCACGTCAAATTTAGCCTTGCGTATATCATAATAAAATATGTGGATTTCGGAATTTAAAAACAACCTGAGTAATTGCTACACTGTAGCACAATTTTTATGTCATTCCGATTGTTTGATAAAAAGTTATTCCGAATATAGTCAAAATGTGTAAAATCCTCAGACCCTACTAAATTAACTGTTCAACTAAGAAACTAACCTGTCATGATGTCACTGGATAGTTCTGCTTCAAGTTTAAGGCCAATTTTGCTATGCTGATCCAGAAAGCTGTTCGCCATTTTGTTTTCACTACCAGATGCGCAGCATTAGCAGAAACAAATGTGACGTTGCCAACACGCGTGTGATGTCATACATCACACAATTTACGTTACTTACTGACGTCAAAATGTCATGACATTTTACCTGCACAGACATCTTTGAACTGCGTTGAATATTCATGAAATTTTGACTGAATATGGGGATATTAAAGGTACATGCCCACGCAGTAGGCACAAACTGTTCTTTATTGGAATTAAATAGTTGTATAATTGTGTCACTATTACACCAGTTCTAAAAATTACAAGTGCCCGCTATACAGATATAATAATTTAGTAATATTTATTTTACTGATAGTGACGCGCGGTGGTATCAGGCTATTTTCATATGCAAATGAGGCATGATATTTTTTAATTATTTTAATATACTAATTAAATGCGTCACCTGAAAAAATAATATTTTCGACAGATTATAAAGTATGATCATTGCACATCAAAAAATAAATACAGAGAATAAATAGTAATGTCCGTTAACAGTTTAAGGAAACACGGTTATCGCCCCTGATATCAGTGTGTAAATTTACGGCTAATATAAAATTTATAATAATGCCAATCAATACATGGAATAATGGTGAATGGATGTTTATTTTGCCAGAAAATGTGTAGGATGATGTCTCTGATGTAAGTAACAGTTTGTGCCTACTGAGTGGGAATGTACCTTTAATGACATATCAATTTGTTTGGAAAGCCTTAGGTGTGCAGATTTAGCCGACACCATTGTACCTATCTATGAAGTAGGACAAATAACTATTCAAACACAATCGAAACAAGTCTAAATGTCAGTATCATGCCCATATTTAGTCCATATTCCAGCAGCATATAAGCCGAGGCAGTTCAAAGAAGTCTGTGCATGTTAAAAGTCTCATAACATTCGGACGTCAGTAAATTACATCAATTTATTGTGATGTCTGATGCCACCTCTGTGTGTTTGCAACATCATGTTTATTTCTAATAATTCTGCGCATCTCGCAGTGTAAACAAAAATGAACAGCGTACTGGATAACACATCAGCATAGCAAAATTGGTACTAAACTTGAAGCAGTATACATACATGCAGTTGCTAACTGTAACTCTTGCAATGTACTACCGTACCGTTCGCAGCCATAGTTACTATTCCACTCATGGCTTCCTCTGTCTGTAGAAAAGCGAATCTGATCTAATTTGCACTTTAGTAGTTAAATGTGACTCTCTGACAGATTTTATATAGTTTACTGAAAAAAAATTAATATTATAAAAATAATATGACAAGTACAAACTAATAATTCCGAAACTAATTTTACAGTACAATATTTTTCAGTATTATAACTGTTTTACGATAGAAGGTTACTAAATTGTTTCATATAAATTAATTACACTAGCGTCTATACTGGGAATTATTTTCTAAATGTGGTATAGTATTATCATTTCAGAACGTACTGGTACATGTATAGCGAAAATGCCAAATTATGCCATACCAAATTATCTACCCTGCTTATGACAGGTTCTGAAGGCATGTACTTGAATGTAGCGCATGCTTTGGGGAATGTGATGAAATAAAATGGTGTGATTGATTGATAATATGTGGCTGTGACTGGAGAAATGTGGCTTATGGGATATGTGACCAGTGTAGCTTCTTCACACTCGTGTAGCCTGATAATGATCTATATTGCTTGTTATAAGCATGACGGGTGTTTCATTGATGGAACGGCGAGCAGTGTAGATCCTGATCAGACTGCGGATGCGCAGGCCGGTCTGGATCTACATTGGTTGCAAAGCCCAATTTGTCCAGTCACAGCCACATATATGTCGTTTACTGCCCATGAATTGGAATTATTGGATATTACCGTTGTATCTGAGGCACAGTCGGTACTCACAGTTTTAAGGGACATTGCACATTTCCTACCAGCCAATGGCGGTTGTTCACTACATAAATTCATTAAAAGCGAGAGTACATTATTTTTGTCGCGCCCGCTTGCGGAAAGCGTGATATAGTCGGCACTTTGGCATACGTACGTACGTGTTTTTGGTTAAGTTTTTTGGTTAAAGTTTTTCGTTATACTATATCTCTGCAACTGCTTTGCCCATTACCTTGAAACTTCGCATGGGTGTTTATCATCATCTATATTTTCATTCTACCCCCTCCCGTGCGGCCCCTGTGCCCAATGTCAAGGTCAAATTACTTTGAAGTTTTTGGTTAAAGTTTGTTCATGTACTATATTTATGCACCTACTTTGCCCATTACCTTGAACCTTCACATGCCTGTTTATCATCATCCATATTTTCATTCTACCCCCACCCGTGCGGCCCTTGTGCCCAATGTCAAGGTCAAATTACTTTGAAGTTTTTTGTTAAAGTTTTTCATGTACTATATCTCTGCACCTGCTTTTCCCATTACCTTGAAATTTCACATGGGTGTTTATCAGCATCTATATTTTCATTCTACCCCGCTCCCGTGCGGCCCCTGTGCCCTATGTCAAGGTCTAATTACTTTTAAATTTTTGGTTAAAGTTTTTGTCTCGCCCGCTTGCGGAAAGCGCGATATAGTCGGCACTTTGGCGTACATCCATACGTGCGTGTGTCCGGTTAAAGTTTTTTGATTAAAGTTTTTCTATCTACTATATATATTTTTTTAGTGTCCATGCCTCGCCCCAAGGCGCGACATGCAGGCCGCGGTAATCTAGTTTATTGCAGACGTCCCTTAAAAGACACGCATCACCTAATGAGTTTGCAACCAGTGTAGTCCCTGATCAACCTGTGCGTTTGTAGTCTGTTCAGGGCATACACTGTTCGCTAATGAATTTGATCAAACATAATACTGTATACTGTTCTATATCTGTTTCAGTTTGACGTAGATGTTTTGTTGAACCCGGACAATGAATATCTTCAGTATGACTGCCACTGTGCATCAATGTCATCACCTTGTTGGAACACTTTCGTCACAGTCAAACTCAATCACAGAAGCTCTGTGGCATGCAAATATCTGACATCGAGCGTGAAATCTTGCATCACAACATTTGTGAAATCCTGTATCACGTAGCTAGAAAAGCTGCGTCACATCATGTGTGAAAACCTGCATGTGTCGACATCCTGCACCATATCACTCGTGGCATCCTGTGTCACATTACTTACGAGTTGCTGAGATCCTGTGCTACATCATTTCTGTGATCCGCAGCGTCCCCATGATGACATCACTTGTCCGATCCTGTGTGACAACACTTCTGAGATCCTGTGTCACACCAAATGTGAAATTATGCGTCACATCACATATGAGATCCCGCGTCCCATCACTCGTGAGTTGCTGAGATCCTGCGTTACATCATTCCTGAGATCCGCAGCATCACCATGATCACATGTGCATTATTCCTGAGATACTGCGTCACATCATTTGTAAGATTCTGCGTGACAACACTTCTGAGATCCTGTGTGACACCAAATGTGAAATTATGCACTGCTTCACGTGTGAAATCCTGCGTCACATCACTCCAGATGTCTTATTACATACATGTAACTCCATTTGTTTGCCATTGAATTTCCATTGATACTGGTGAAATATGGGATTTGACCGAGTTAACATGGCCTAGGATGACCTTAGCTTTTGACAGACCATTAAACACCATTAAATAAATAAATTGTTCTTCCTCATCTGCATATTTCTCCATGTAAACAACATATATTTATTATGGCTTTGCTATGTATATTGACAAACTTGTATGTCCTTAGTTGTACATGTAGTAAATATCTCACAATCATGTGCATGTGCCGCTTTTGTCAAAAAGTTTGTACAAGGTTCGTCATCCTGGTATAACTTTAATATTACTTGTCCTATTGCTTGACGGATATCCTAGACAAAAGTAAATCACTTGAATCGAACGCAGGAAATTTCCTACGATTGGTTTCTGACTTTTCTGTAAAACAAATACGAATGATCTAAAATGAATTACTTTTTTAATCGAACGTAGGAAATTTCCTACGATCCGTTTCTGACTTTTCTGTAAAACAAATATGACTGATCTAAAATGAAATATTTTTTAGGTTTAATTGTTTGAAATTGCTTCCGTTCCATTCAAGTGATTTACTTTTGGATATTGTCAAAGTTGTATGTTTTGAATTTCAGTGTTAAATTTATTAACTTAGAGAACTTCGTCAATATATCCTGGACAAAAGTAAATCACTTGCAGTAGTATACAAGGTATTAGTTCATTACCGCGGAGGGTCAGGAATAGATTAGACCCCACATATCCCCCCCAAGGGGGGAATATGTGACTCAAAAAACCCTTATTTTTTTAGCAAAAAGTATCTCCCAACCAATAAAAAACAACCCTGAGTTGTTTTTTATTGGTTGGAAGACACAAAAAGAAAAAGTAACCGAAAATACTCTCCCCCCTATAAGCAGTTTTAAACCAATCAGTCCCATATTTCGGTTTTTAAAAAGGTGGCCTAGGAACCGTATGTCGTTTTTGGAAAAGTACATAAAACAGGGAGTCGAAACGAGGTAAAATAACCCACTATACCAATATTTATAAAATGGGGTTTTCCAGTGGGAGGGTCTTTATTATTTTATCAAGTTTGGAGAAATAGAAATGGGCGTTAACGAAAATTAAACTAAAAAATGACGTTCAATTAAAGAAACGCCACATTTAAGAATAATTAAATAATAATATTTTTGAAAAAATATTATATTTACTCAGATATAGGAGAAAAATTAAAAATGTCACACGTCAGAGAAAAAATTATGACAAAAGCTCCAAAATTATCTTGCACAAGCCATGGTAAGATAGAAAGGAGAGTACCACAAAGCCCTTCACCAAAAAATAGGGAATTACGTTCCGAGTTGGTGAAGATGGGAGTTGTATTTTCACTAAGGTTGAGGGAGAAGGGGCTTACAAAACTTATAAATGAGACAAAAAATGAGGAGTACATGAAAAGATTTCGCAGAGCCCACGCCAAAGGCGCGTTCAAGAAAATAGAAAATAAAGATGTAGAAAAGATAGCACAGAGACTTGCTGATGAGGCGACATTAACCCTTCGAAGTTTAAAATATAGGGAAGCCACAAAAAAGAGTGAAGAAAACGGAATTATTAAAAAATATAATAGTGGAAGGGGAGGAAATTCTAGAGGACTACCAAAAGAAAGACAATACAATAGATAAAGGGCGAAGGATAACCGAAGTAACCATGAGAAGAAAGGTTCAAACCGACAACACCGATAGAATAATGAAGGAATTGGAACCACTTTTCACGGGGAACTTTTATATTAGGTACTCATTTTCCTATAGATTGGAAAATATTGAGGAAAAAGATACGAAAGGAAACCCTAAAACCATAATATTTTATAAAAACCATTTTGAAGCACATGGTTCAGTGGACACGAAGAGGTGAAAAAATGGGTTAAGAAACAAGAGGAGGAGAGATTAAATATAGATAAAATAGACAGGCCCAACACAAAGTGGAGTTTTGTTAGATGGTTAAGTATAAATGTTAAATTAACATACGCAACATCTACGAATGATATAGGAATGAAATCTGAAAAAGTTGCCGGGGGTAGGTTGCCAGAGTGGTTACGATATAAAAAAGGAATTAAACCACTAGATACTTTTAACGATGATCGCTGTATATTTAGATGTTTAGCCCTTCACACTACAGAAAGGCTACGAGCCGACAGAAGTTTCACAAAGACAGAAGATTTAAGATACACATACTTGAAATTCTGTGAAAAGAAACGGCGCGAACCACCAACCGGAGCAATACCATTTGAGGACATCAAGAAAATCGAAGAGTGTTTTAAAATAGGAATAGACGCGTACGAACCAACAGAAGATGGAACGTGGTTTCTAAGAAAAGTTGCCGCGCACTACGACGAAGTTGGTACAACCAAAATGGAAATTGGTATTTACAACGATCACGCGTTTCTAATTACCAATATGAATAAAGCCTGTAAAAACTATTGCTGTTTTGAATGCAAGCAACGATTTACACAAGCACACTGTGTAACAAGACACGTAGCAACGTGTATGAAGGGGGAAACAACGGTATCATGTAAAGGGGAAAGAATAGATAGACCACTTTCTTTCCGCATTTGAAAAGGCCTTCTATCCAAAACCGAAATGCAGCTAAAAGTCTATTTCTTGGATAAAATCCATTCAAAAGCCCACACTTTCACACTGCGGTGTGCGGTCACGGCGGAGAAAGATTAATTGCGGGAGCCCAGTTTGACGGATTTTGTTCTGAGTCGAAGACGGTTTATTTCACGGATGTAATGGCACTGATGCCCAACACACTGTAGAGACCAAAATAGAAAAGAAAAATATATAAAAACTCTAGCACGAGATGCGTTGATCAGAAAAGAGTTCGAGTTAGTAACCATTTGGGAATGTGAATATGATTTATGGGGACCCACAGAAACTTCTGCCGAGATAGAACTACCCCCTACAACTACATATCCTTATCAGATTGTGTACGATTTTGAGGCTTATTTAGACAGCTCAAAAGAGAAAAATAATCCAGAGCTAGGGTTAGAATTTATTTATAAACGAACAGCGTTCCAATAAGTGTAAGTATCGGGGACACGATGAATAAAAACATAACCCACATATGTGATAAAGACCCCGCTAAGCTCGTAACAAAATTTATAGAGGATTTACAGAAAAGGGGTAAAGCAATCCGCGAAGTAGTTGGGAAAGATAAAATCTACGGATATCCAACAGAAATGAACAAGCTTTCTGCACCACAAAGGCGGGAGATCGAACGATGGACTTCACAAGTACCCGTTCTAGGGTTCAACTCCAGCACATACGATCTCAACTTAATAAATAAGCACCTAGTAGGAGTCTTAACAGATACGACAAAGAAAATACTAGTTGGAAAGAAAACTAAAACAACTATTTTCATGTTTACCCCAGAATTCAGGTTTCTGGATGTAAAATTATATATTGGGTCAGGGATTGATTATGATAGATGGACGAAAGCGTACGGTTGTGAGGGGAAAAAGTCCTTCTTCCCGTACGAATGGTTTGACTTTCCAGCGAAGTTGGATTACGAGGGATTACCACCACTAAAATCCTGGTCTAACAAACTTAACCCGGACAAAATGATTACAAAAAAAGAATTGAAAGAATGCAACGGGATTTTCAAAGCACAAGGTATGAAGACGTTTAGAGATTGGTTAAAATACTACAACGATTTAGACGTCGGTCCATTTATTGAAGCCGTCGGAAAAATGTCTAACTTTTATAAAACAAAAGGGGTGGATATGTTTAAAGACGCGGTTACCCTTCCAGGAGTTGCCCTGCAATATATTCTTAGAGGCTCAATAAAAAGCTACGTAAAATCATACCCAACAAAAGAGAGCAAGGCGGCAGACGCAATTTGTCCACCACTATTTGCTCCAGAAAAAGAAGTATACAAAAATGATGAAAGGGGCACTAGTAGGGAGGGCCGTCAATTGTATTTACAAGATATGCAGAAGCCGGTATTACCAAGATTAGATCACCCCCAGAGGGTGAGGGAAAGCTCTGTCAAGAAGTATTAGGATTTGATGCAAATGCTTTGTATTTATCAACATTACGAAAAGAGATGCCATGCGGGCAGGGACGTCTATTCACAGTACCACACCCTTTAACAGAAACAAAATTGACAGCTTCTCCAAACAGGTTTTATCAGAGGAATGGTTTGGATTTGCCGAAGTTGATATAGAAGTTCCCACAAACCTAAAGGAAAAGTTTTCAGAAATGTCTCCAATATTTATAAATCGTGTTGTCGAGGAAAACGAAGTTCCCGAACACATGCTCGAATATTTACGAGAGACAAACAGAACCCGAGGGGAGGGTAGAAAGCTAGTTGGCGCGATGTCAGCAGAAAAAGTATTGTTGTTCGCACCGCTTCTAAAATGGTATTTAAAACATGGATTAATAATAACAGGACTTCACAGAGTTATAGATTACAAATCAGGAAAACCCTTTGAATGGTTTGTAAACGAAGTAACAGCAACTAGGAGAGCCAGAGATGTTGATAGCTCAAAAGCTCCAATTGCAGATATAATGAAACTACTAGGAAACTCATGTTGTGGAAAAATGATCGAGTCTCCAGAAAACCACCTCACCACCAACTATGCGAAAGACGAAGTTTGTGTAGACAGGGCTTTGAGATCGGCATATTTTCACGATCTTGAGGAAATAGGAGACGCTTACGAAATATCTTCCAGAAGGGTAGTTTCTGCAATGACTCGACCGTTTCACTGTGGGATTGCAGTTTATCAATACGCAAAACTTAGAATGTTAGAGTTCTATTACGATTTTATGGACAAGTACGTTGATAGATCGGATTTTGAATTAATACAAATGGATACTGACAGCCTGTACATGGGAGTTAGTGGGAAATTGAGGATATAACCACACAACATGTTAGAAAGTTTCAACAAAAAACAAAGACCAATGGCTAGCGTGGGATAAATGGAGCAATAGAGAACCAGGACTTTTCAAGACAGATTTTCGGGGAGATCGGATAATCGCACTATGCAGCAAGTGTTATCTTACGGAGAAACCAGAAAACGCTCAAGTAAAACATTCGGCTAAAGACTATCTGCAAGGCAAAACACTCTTTCATGGGGAGGTATAAGGGACGCTCTACACCACACCGAAATAGATCGGGGTGTTACAAATAGGGGGTTTAGAATGAAGGATGGAGTTATGAAAACATACACACAGAATAAGCTAGGGCTTTCCGCCTACTACGATAAGAGAAGAGTTTTATCAGACGGAATTCACACAGAACCGCTTTAGGAAGCCATTTATGAAAATGTGGAGGGGTAGTAGTTTTTCAAAAAGTATAAATTATGGGGGCCTTTTTTACGATAAAATGAACAACATTCTCAAATTTATGCTAAAAAATAATAAATAACTCTCACTCTCACCACCCACACTAAATTATTTAGACCGCTAAAGGGCGCGGAGCACAAGACTTGGGGGTTATACACGGCTTTACATGCTTTTTTCTAACAGGAACCACAACCTTCTCCTTTGGTTTTTTCCAATCTTCTCTCGATAGGTTCAATATAAACTCATCACACTTCCACATCTCTGTAAGTCGCCTTGACCCAATATGATACTTCTTTTTAATTTCGTAGGCAGGAATAATCCCACGAGATTGTAGAATATCTACTAACGCTTCTCGGCTAATAAAACTTTTAGGCATATCTTATTCAGATTTGCTTTATATACAATACTGGAAAACAAATGTTCAATATAAATTCATAACTGGGAAAAATAACTACACAAAAATAAGAGATTTTATAAAATGAGGAATTACGCAACTACCAACTCCACCTTTCTAGGCCTTGCAAACCCCGCCTATTTTTTGCTCTGACTATAGGGTTTTTCTTCCAATCTTCTCTCGATACACTCATTATAAATTCATCAAATTTCCAAATCATTTTAAGGCGTCTGGTTCAAATATGATACTTCTTCCTAATTTCGTAGGCAGGAATAATCCCGCGAGATCGTAGAATATCGATCACATCTTCGTTGGTAATAACAGACTTAGGCATAATTCGTTATTAATTACTTTTATAGAATAATGTTTAACAGAAATGAAAAGTAATTAAACATAATTGTAAACAATTATTAAATAAGAGTAAAAATGGATTGTGAAAGATGCGGTAGAAATTTTATCACCAAAACCCACCTGAACAGGCACATCGAAAGAAAAACAACATGCAAAACTCCAGAATTTTTATGTTCCGGATGTGGTAAAAAAAATTCAGGTCGGCAGACACTGTCTAGACATAAACAATACCGCTGTTCCACGAGATTACACTGTAGAACTCATCACACTGTAGTGGGTTTTCTATTTTTAAAGAATTAAATGCTAACCGCACAAATAATTTTTAAAAACTAATCAAAAGTTTGCTGAGTAATTACTAGCAATTACTGAACAATGCTTAACAATTACTAACAATTACTGAACAATGCTTAACAATTACTAAGCAAATTAATCCATATCTCGATCACATTGAGGATCTTGATAACTTTGGTGCCGCTGGCGTATATCATATGGATTACGATGAAGAGGAGGGGCATAGTTTGAATTTAATCCAACGGGCTCTCTCCTAACAGCTATAATTGGTGGATTGTTTTTACCATTCTTGATTACAAAATATAAAATCAACCCACCACCCAAACCCGCTAAAAACGCCATTTGATAGCCAATCCAAGAAAAACTAACACAAGCCTTTTTATCACCAGTTGAACCCGCGAACCGCACACCACCGCTTGTTTGAGGGCCATCTTCACTCTCATCACTACTTGAATAGTAAGATTCGGTATCATCACTACTTCAGTAGTGCGACTCAACATCATCACCACCCGAATAACACGAGTCGGTATCATCACTACTTGATTCAGCATCACAATCTTTCAAGCCTAGAGTGGAATCAACTTGATCAATAGAGTTCAAAGATTGTAGTTTATATTTTAATTTTTTAATTTTTTTTATCTTCTTCTTAGAAATACCTTCTTGGCATATTTCACGATATCTTGTTGTTCCTATTTTGTATTGCTTCTTAATTTCTGCGGGGGTTTTAACCCCACACATAGCCCTGATATCTTTTTCATCTAAATCAGTAAGGGTCGTCTTTTCTGGCATGTTTACAATAACATTTAATATTTATATATATATTAATGTATATCTTTTTCATACAACTCGGTAGGTCTATTTTTTTTCACATTTTTGAATAATTTATAAAACACAAAGGTGGGAACAAGCATAATTTATTTTTTAAAAATCGCAAAGGGGGGACCAAGCATAATTTATTTTTTATAAAACACAAAGGGGGGACCAAGCACATTTTTATTTTTTAAAATCACAAAGGGGGGACCAAGCACAATTTATTTTTTTAAAGCGGGATAAATCGTGGTCATGACCACAAAAACCGTGGTCACAGAAAACCGTGGTCATGCCCACAAAAACGTGGTCATGATCACAAAATCTTGGTCATGACCACAAAACCTTGGTCATGACCACAAAAAAAATTTCAGTTACACTCACAAAAATTAAGTTAAAATTTTGTTTTGTATGCTGTTTAAAGTACGTTAGATTAGTTAAATTTATTCCCAATACTTTTAAAGATTATTTTTCTTTATAAAATTTTCCATAGTAGTATTAATAAAATTTGGGGAAATTTTAACTTAATTTTAACCAAAGTTATCAAGATCCTCAATGTGATCGAGATATGGATTAATTTGCTTAGTAATTGTTAAGCATTGTTCAGTAATTGTTAGTAATTGTTAAGCATTGTTCAGTAATTGCTAGTAATTACTCAGCAAACTTTTGATTAGTTTTTAAAAATTATTTGTGCGGTTAGCATTTAATTCTTTAAAAATAGAAAACCCACTACAGTGTGATGAGTTCCCGGAACAGAATGATGATAATCTCGTGGAACAGCGGTATTGTTTATGTCTAGACAGTGTCTGCCGACTTGAATTTTTTTTACCACATCCGGAACATAAAAATTCTGGAGTTTTGCATGTTGTTTTTCTTTCGATGTGCCTGTTCAGGTGGGTTTTGGTGCTAAACTTTCTACCGCATCTTTCACAATCCATTTTTACTCTTATTTAATAATTGTTTACAATTATGTTTAATTAGTTTTCATTTCTGTTAAACATTATTCTATAAAAGTAATTATTAACGAATTATGCCTAAGTCTGTTATTACCAACGAAGATGTGATCAATATTCTACGATCTCGCGGGATTATTCCTGCCTACGAAATTAGGAAGAAGTATCATATTGGAACCAGACGCCTTAAAATGATTTGGAAATTTGATGAATTTATAATGAGTGTATCGAGAGAAGATTGGAAGAAAAACCCTATAGTCAGAGCAAAAAATAGGCAGGGTGTTGGAAGGCCTAGAAAGGTGGAGTTGGTAGTTGCGTAATTCCTCATTTTATAAAATCTCTTATTTTTGTGTAGTTATTTTTCCCAGTTATGAATTTATATTGAACATTTGTTTTCCAGTATTGTATATAAAGCAAATCTGAATAAGATATGCCTAAAAGTTTTATTAGCCGAGAAGCGTTAGTAGATATTCTACAATCTCGTGGGATTATTCCTGCCTACGAAATTAAAAAGAAGTATCATATTGGGTCAAGGCGACTTACAGAGATGTGGAAGTGTGATGAGTTTATATTGAACCTATCGAGAGAAGATTGAAAAAAAACCAAAGAAAAAAAACCAAAGGAGAAGGTTGTGGTTCCTGTTAGAAAAAAGGCATGTAAAGCCGTGTTATAACCCCCAAGTCTTGTGCTCCGCGCCCTTTAGCGGTCTAAATAATTTAGTGTGGGTGGTGAGAGTGAGAGTTATTTATTATTTTTTAGCATAAATTTGAGAATGTTGTTCATTTTATCGTAAAAAAGGCCCCCATAATTTATACTTTTTGAAAAACTACCCCTCCACATTTTCATAAATGGCTTCCTAAAGCGGTTCTGTGTGAATTCCGTCTGATAAAACTCTTCTCTTATCGTAGTAGGCGGAAAGCCTAGCTTATTCTGTGTGTAATGTTTTCCTTTCATAACTCCATCCTTCATTCTAAACCCCCTATTTGTACCCCGATCTATTTCGGTGTGGTGTAGAGCGTCCTTATACCTTCCCCATGAAAGAGTGTTTTGCCTTGCAGATAGTCCTTTAGCGAATTTTTTTACTTGAGCGTTTTCTGGTTTTCTCCGTAAGATAACACTTGCTGACATAGGTGCGATTATCCGATCTCCCCGAAACTCTGTCTTTAAAAGTCCTGGTTCTCTATTGCTCCATTTTTATCCCACGCTAGCCATTGGTCTTTGTTTTTGTTGAAACTTTCTAACATGTGTGGTTTTATTATATCCTCAATTTCCCCACTAACTCCCATGTACAGGCTGTCAGTATCCATTTGTATTAATTCAAAATCCGATCTATCAACGTACTTGTCCATAAAATCGTAATAGAACTCTAACATTCTAAGTTTTGCGTATTGATAAACTGCAATCCCACAGTGAAACGGTCGAGTCATTGCAGAAACTACCCTTCTGGAAGATATTTCGTAAGCGTCTCCTATTTCCTCAAGATCGTGAAAATATGCCGATCTCAAAGCCCTGTCTACACAAACTTCCTCTTTCGTATAGTTGGTGGTGAGGTGGTTTTTCTGGAGACTCGATCATTTTTCCACAACATGAGTTTCCTAGTAGTTTCATTATATCAGCAATTGGAGCTTTTGAGCTATCAACATCTCCGGCTCTCCTAGTTGCTGTTACTTCGTTTACAAACCATTCAAAGGGTTTTCCTGATTTGTAATCTATAATCTGTGAAGTCCTGTTATTATTAATCCATGTTTTAAATACCATTTTAGAAGCGGTGCGAACAACAATACTTTTTCTGCTGACATCGCGCCAACTAGCTTTCTACCCTCCCCTCGGGTTCTGTTTGTCTCTCGTAAATATTCGAGCATGTGTTCGGGAACTTCGTTTTCCTCGACAACACGATTTATAAATATTGGAGACATTTCTGAAAACTTTTCCTTTAGGTTTGTGGGAACTTCTATATCAACTTCGGCAAATCCAAACCATTCCTCTGATAAAACCTGTTTGGAGAAGCTGTCAATTTTGTTTCTGTTAAAGGGGTGTGGTACTGTGAAGAGACGTCCCTGCCCGCATGGCATCTCTTTTCGTAATGTTGATAAATACAAAGCATTTGCATCAAATCCTAATACTTCTTGACAGAGCTTTCCCTCACCCTCTGGGGGTGATCTAATCTTGGTAATACCGGCTTCTGCATATCTTGTAAATACAATTGACGGCCCTCCTACTAGTGCCCCTTTCATCATTTTGTATACTTCTTTTTCTGGAGCAAATAGTGGTGGACAAATTGCGTCTGCCGCCTTGCTCTCTTTTGTTGGGTATGATTTTACGTAGCTTTTTATTGAGCCTCTAAGAATATATTGCAGGGCAACTCCTGGAAGGGTAACCGCGTCTTTGTTTAAACATATCCACCCCTTTTGTTTTATAAAAGTTAGACATTTTTCCGACGGCTTCAATAAATGGACCGACATCTAAATCGTTGTAGTATTTTAACCAATCTCTAAACGTCTTCATACCTTGTGCTTTGAAAATCCCGTTGCACTCTTTCAATTCTTTTTTTGTAATCATTTTGTCCGGGTTAAGTTTGTTAGACCATGATTTTAGTGGTGGTAATCCCTCGTAATCCAACTTCGCTGGAGAGTCAAACCATTCGTACGGGAAGAAGGACTTTTTCCCCTCACAACCGTACGCTTTCGTCTATCTATCATAATCAATCCCTGGCCCAATATATAATTTTACATCCAGAAACCTGAATTCTGGGGTAAACATGAAAATAGTTGTTTTAGTTTTCTTTCCAACTAGGATTTTCTTTGTCGTATCTGTTAAGACTCCTACTAGGTGCTTCTTTATTAAGTTGAGATCGTATGTGCTGGAGTTGAACCCTAGAACGGGTACTTGTGAAATCCATCGTTCGATCTCCCGCCTTTGTGGGGCACAAAGCTTGTTCATTTCTGTTGGATATCCGTAGATTTTATCTTTCCCAACTACTTCGCGGATTGCTTTACCCATTTTCTGTAAATCCTCTATAAATTTTGTTACGAGCTTAGCGGGGTCTTTATCACATATGTGGGTTATGTTTTTATTCATCGTGTCCCCGATACTTACACTTATTGGAACGTGTTCGTTTATAAATTCTAACCCTAGCTCTGGATTATTTTTCTCTTTTGAGCTGTCTAAATAAGCCTCAAAATCGTACACAATCTGATAAGGATATGTAGTTGTAGGGGGTAGTTCTATCTCGGCAGAAGTTTCTGTGGGTCCCCATAAATCATATTCACATTCCCAAATGGTTACTAACTCGAACTCTTTTCTGATCAACGCATCTCGTGCTAGAGTTCTTATGTATTTTTCTTTTCTATTTTGGTCTCTACAGTGTTTTGGGCATCCGTGCCATTTACATCCGTGAAATTGGTAAACCGTCTTCGACTCAGAACAAAATCCGTCAACTGAGGCTCCCGCAATTAATCTTTCTCCGCCGTGAACGCACACCGCAGTGGTGAAATGTGTGGGCTTTGAATGGATTTTATCAAGAAATAGACTTTTTACTGCATTTCGGTTTTGGATAGAAGGCCTTTTCAAATGCGGAAAGTGGTCTATCTATTCTTTCCCCTTTACATGATACCGTTGTTTCCCCCTTCATACACGTTGCTACGTGTCTTGTTACACAGTGTGCTTGTGTAAATCGTTGCTTGCATTCAAAACAGCAATAGTTTTTACAGGCTTTATTCATATTGGTAATTAGAAACGCGTGATCGTTGTAAATACCAATTTCCATTTTGGTTGTACCAACTTCGTCGTAGTGCGCGGAAACTTTTCTTAGAAACCACGTTCCATCTTCTGTTGGTTCGTACGCGTCTATTCCTATTTTAAAACACTCTTCGATTTTCTTGATGTCCTCAAATGGTATTGTTCCGGTTGGTGGTTCGCGCCGTTTCGTTTCACAGAATTTCAAGTATGTGTATCTTAAATCTTCTGTCTTTGTGAAACTTCTGTCGGCTCGTAGCCCTTCTGTAGTGTGAAGGGCTAAACATCTAAATATACAGCGATCATCGTTAAAAGTATCTAGTGGTTTAATTCCTTTTTTTATATCGTAACCACTCTGGCAACCTACCCCCGGCAACTTTTTCAGATTTCATTCCTATATCATTCGTAGATGTTGCGTATATTAATTTAACATTTATACTTAACCATCTAACAAAACTCCACTTTGTGTTGGGCCTGTCTATTTTATCTATGTTTAATCTCTCCTCCTCTTGTTTCTTAACCCATTTTTTCACCTCTTCGTGTCCACTGAACAATGTGCTTCCAAAATGGTTTTTATAAAATATTATGGTTTTAGGGTTTCCTTTCGTATCTTTTTCCTCAATATTTTCCAATCTATAGGAAAATGAGTACCTAAGATAAAAGTTCCCCGTGAAAAGTGGTTCCAATTCCTTCATTATTCTATCGGTGTTGTCGGTTTGAACCTTTCTTCTCATGGTTACTTCGGTTATCCTTCGCCCTTTATCTATTGTCTTGTCTTTCTCTAGAATTTCCTCCCCTTCCACTATTATATTTTTTAATAACTCCGTTTTCTTCACTCTTTTTTGTGGCTTCCCTATATTTTTACTTCGAAGGGTTAATGTCGCCTCATCAGCAAGTCTCTGTGCTATCTTTTCTACATCTTTATTTTCTATTTTCTTGAACGCGCCTTTGGCGTGGGCTCTGCGAAATCTTTTCATGTACTCCTCATTTTTTGTCTCATTTATAAGTTTTGTAAGCCCCTTCTCCCTCAACCTTATTGAAAATACAACTCCCATCTTCACCAACTCGGAACGTAATTCCCTAATTTTTGGTGAAGGGCTTTGTGGTACTCTCCTTTCTATCTTACCATGGCTTGTGCAAGATAATTTTGGAGCTTTTGTCATAATTTTTTCTCTGACGTGTGACATTTTTAATTTTTCTCTTATATCTGAGTAAATATAATATTTTTTCAAAAATATTATTATTTAATTATTCTTAAATGTGGCGTTTCTTTAATTGAACGTCATTTTTTAGTTTAATTTTCGTTAACGCCCATTTCTATTTCTCCAAACTTGATAAAATAATAAAGACCCTCCCACTGGAAAACTCCATTTTATAAATATTGGTATAGTGGGTTATTTTACCTCGTTTCGACTCCCTGTTTTATGTACTTTTCCAAAAACGACATACGGTTCCTAGGCCACCTTTTTAAAAACCGAAATATGGGACGGATTGGTTTAAAACTGCTTATAGGGGGGAGAGTGTTTTCGGTTACTTTTTCTTTTTGTGTCTTCCAACCAATAAAAAACAATTCGGGGTTGTTTTTTATTGGTTGGGAGATACTTTTTGCTAAAAAAAATAAGGGTTTTTTGAGTCACATATTCCCCCCTTGGGGGGATATGTGGGGTCTAATCTATTCCTGACCCTCCGCGGTAATGAACTAATACCTTGTATACTACTCTTGCATCGAACGTAGGAAGTTTCCTCCGATTGGTTTCTAAGTTTTCTGTAAAAGAAATACGACTGATATAAAATGAATGATTTTTAGGTTTAATTGTGGGAAATTTCCTACGTTCAATTCAAGTGATATACATTTGGATATTGTCAAAGTTGTATGTTTTGAATTTCAGTGTTGAAATTTATTAACTGCAAGAACTTCGGCAATATATCCTAGACAATTGTAAATCACTTGAATCAAACGTAGGAAGTTTCCTACGATCGGTTTCTGTCTTGTCTGTAAAAGAATTTCGACTATTCTAAAATGAATTATTTTTTAGGTGTAATTGTGGGAAATTTCCTACGTTCAAGCGAGTTATACTTCAACTTGGATATTGTCGAAGTTGTGTTTTGAATTATTGAAAAGTCATTAACATAGAGAACTTTGTCAATATATCCTATATACTTTAAATCACTTGAATCGAACGTAGGAAATTTCCTACGATTGTTTTCTGACTTTTCTGTAAAAGTAATACGACTGATATAAAATTAATGATTTTTTAGGTTTAATTGTGGGAAATTTCCTACGTTAAATTCAAGTGATGTACATTTGGATATTGTCAAAGTTGTATGTTTTGAATTTCAATGTTGAAATTTATTAACTGAGATAACTTCGTCAATATATCCTAGACAAATGTAAGTCCTTGAATCAAACGTAGGAAATTTCCTACGATCGGTTTCTGACTTGTCTGTAAAACAAATGCGACTAAGTAAATTATTTTTTAGGTTTAATTGTGGGAAATTTCCTATGTTCAATTCAAGTGATGTACATTTGGATATTGGTTTCTGACTTTTCTGTAAAAGAAAAACGACTGATATAAAATTAATAACTTTTGAGGTTTAATTGTGGGAAATTTCCTACGTTCTATTCAAGTGAGTTATACTTGGATATTGTCGAAGTTGTGTTTTGAATTATTGAAATTCATTAACATAGAGAGCTTTGTCAATATATCCTAGATACTTTCAATCACTTGAATCGAACGTAGGAAATTTCCTACGATCGGTTTCTGACTTTTCTGTAAAAGAAATACGACTGATATAAAATGAATGATTTTTAGGTTTAATTGTTGGAAATTTTCTACGTTCAATTCAAGTGATGTACATTTGGATATTGTCAAAGTTGTATGTTTTGAATTTCAGTGTTGAAATTTATTAACTTTGAGAACTTCGGCAATATATCCTTCACAAATGTAAATCACTTGAATAAAACGTAGGAAATTTCCTACGATCGGTTTCTGACTTGTCTGTAAAAGAATTTCGACTATTCTAAAATGAATTATTTTTTAGGTGTAATTGTGGGAAATTTCCTACGTTCAAGCGAGTTATACTTCAACTTGGATATTGTCGAAGTTGTGTTTTTAATTATTGAAAAGTCATTAACATAGAGAACTTTGTCAATATATCCTATATACTTTAAATCACTTGAATCGAACGTAGGAAATTTCCTACGATTGTTTTCTGACTTTTCTGTAAAAGAAATACGACTGATATAATATTAATGATTTTTTAGGTTTAATTGTGGGAAATTTCCTACGTTAAATTCAAGTGATGTACATTTGGATATTGTCAAAGTTGTATGTTCTGAATTTCAATGTTGAAATTTATTAACTGAGAGAACTTCGTCAATATATCCTAGACAAATGTAAGTCCTTGAATCAAACGTAGGAAATTTCCTACGATCGGTTTCTGACTTGTCTGTAAAACAAATGCGACTAAATAAATTATTTTTTAGGTTTAATTTTGGGAAATTTCCTATGTTCAATTCAAGTGAGTTATACTTGGATATTGGTTTCTGACTTTTCTGTAAAAGAAAAACGACTGATATAAAATTAATAACTAATAGGAAATTTCCTACGATTGGTTTCTGACTTTAATGTAAAAGAAATACGACTGATATAAAATTATTGATTTTTTAGGTTTAATTGTGGGAAATTTCCTACGTTAAATTCAAGTGATGTACATTTGGATATTGTCAAAGTTGTATGTTTTGAATTTCAGTGTTGAAATTTAATAACTTTGAGAACTTCGGCAATATATCCTTGACAAATGTAAATCCTTGAATCAAACGTAGGAAATTTCCTACGATCGGTTTCTGACTTGTCTGTAAAACAAATGCGACTAAATAAATAATTTTTTAGGTTTAATTGTGGGACATTTCCTACGTTCAATTCAAGTGAGTTATACTTGGATATTGTCGAAGTTGTGTTTTGAATTATTGAAATTCATTAACATAGAGAACTTTGTCAATATATCCTAGATACATTGAATCACTTGAATCGAACGTAGGAAATTTCCTACGATCAGTTTCTGACTTTTCTGTGAAACAAATATGACCGATCTGAAATTAATTATTTTTTAGGTTTAATTGTGGGTAATTTCCTATGTTCAATTCAAGTGATGTACATTTGGATATTGGTTTCTGACTTTTCTGTAAAAGAAAAACGACTGATATAAAATTAATAACTTTTGAGGTTTAATTGTGGGAAATTTCCTACGTTCTATTCAAGTGAGTTATACTTGGATATTGTCGAAGTTGTGTTTTGAATTATTGAAATTCATTAACATAGAGAGCTTTGCCAATATATCCTAGAAACTTTCAATCACTTGAATCGAACGTAGGAAATTTCCTACGATCGGTTTCTGACTTTTCTGTAAAAGAAATACGACTGATATAAAATGAATGATTTTTAGGTTTAATTGTGGGAAATTTTCTACGTTCAATTCAAGTGATGTACATTTGGATATTGTCAAAGTTGTATGTTTTGAATTTCAGTGTTGAAATTTATTAACTTTGAGAACTTCGGCAATATATCCTTGACAAATGTAAATCACTTGAATCAAACGTAGGAAATTTCCTACGATCGGTTTGTGACTTTTCTGTAAAAGAAATACGACTGATATAAAATGAATAACTTTTGAGGTTTAATTGTGGGAAATTTCCTACATTCTATTCAAGTTGAATCGAACGTAGAAAATTTCCTAAGATCGTTTTCTGTTGTTTCTGTAAAATAAATACGACTGATCACAGTTTTGTGAAAGTTTTATGTTTTGAATCTCGGTGTTGAAAGTTACATGTACATGTATTTGACAATATATCCTGCACAAAAGTAAGTCACTTGAATGGAACGTAGGAAATTTCCTACGATCGGTTTCTGACTTTTCTGTAAATGAGGTTTAATTGTGGGAAATTTCCTACGTTCCATTAAATTGATGTACATTTGGATATTGTCAAAGTTGTATGTTTTGAATTTCAGTGTTGAAATTTATTTAGAGAAGTTTAACAATATTTCCTAGACAAAAGTAAAACACCTAAATCGAACGTAGGAAATTTCCTACACATGAAAACTCACTTGATTATTAATCATCAAGTTGAGTTCTTGATTCGGATATTGTCGGAGTTGTATTTTTTGGCATTTCAGTGTCCAATTTGTAATTATTTTGTTAAATTGTACATTCTGTATTTCAATTGTGGGAAATTTCCCACAATCAAGTTTATACTTATTAAATTAATTTATTAAATAACACTGCCCATATTCCGTTGTTTGTTTTGCTGTCAATAACTACGAAAACCTGCAAATGGAGAGTTTCTAATGTAGGAAATTTCCTACAATGCCCACCAAAACTGCTCAAACCTGGAAATGATCAGTTTTAGAGGCGAATTTGATGAGCTTCCAATTTGCGAGTTTGACCACATTTCGACCCCAAAACTGCTCAAACGTGGAAATCAGTCGTGGCGAGAAAGCAAACAAGTGAGCGAAAAAGGAATATGCTTGGGAAAATCCCTTTCTATTTGGTACTCTGTTTACGGTGTCCTGTTAGGGCCACATTATATTCTCGCGTTCTCGCTCTCTCGACTTATACACGAGATCGCGAGATTTCGAGAACGCGAGGCGAGATCGCGAGATTGCGAGATCGCGGTCGGAAGTAAATCAAAATTATATGCGCATGCTCGCTGGGAATGCGTTTTGTACGGTGGCACAGAGGGGACTGGCTCATATACAGTATACATGTAGCACGGTAAATAGACGGCAGTACGCCAATGAACCTAAAAAACAACAAAAGCGGCGCCGGAAGAGAGATGGTTCGATTATTGTCCGACTACGTACCAACTGAGCTAGGGAGGAAGATGCACTACATTTTGTGATAATCAGCCGGTATGTCCGTATGTATAAAGGTATTGTATAATCCAAGTGGAACATACATGTACCTACATAACGCCCATGTATATGTGTAGCTGATTGTTTATGTCAACAACTTAGAGTTGATAACTTTTTTTATAACTGTTTAATATTAGCAATTGTAGAAGTGCACACTTTCTTAAGAGAACAGACAATACAACTGGCGATTAAATTCTGACAAGGTAGACAACCTGCTAAACTGACGAGTACGTCGTTTCATTGCGTGCGCACGCGAAAGTAAAACATATTTCCATGTCCCCTCTGTGCCACCGTACAAAACGCATTCCCAGCGAGCATGCGCATATATTTACTTCCGACCGCGAGATCGCGAGATCGCGAGAATGCGAGATCGTGAGATCGCGAGATCGCGAGAATGCGAGAATGCGAGATTGCGAGATCGCGAGAACGCGAGATCGCGAGATCGCGAGAATGCGAGATCGCGAGAATGCGTGATCGCGAGATCGCGAGATCGCGAGGCGAGATTGCGAGATCGCGAGGCGAGATTGCGAGATTGAATCTCGCGTTTTCGCCTCGCGATCTCGCGATCTCGCCTCGCGTTCTCGCATCCTCGCGATCTCGCCTAGCGTTCTCGCGATCTCGCAATCTCGCCATCTCGCCATCTGGCCATCTCGCCTCGCGTTCTCGCAGTCTCGCGATCTCGTGTATAAGTCGAGAGAGCGAGAACGCGATAATGTAATGTGGCCCTAACAGGACACCGTAATACGCAGCATCGGATTCCCTAACAATACGGCATATCTGGATTGATGTCGTATATGTTCTAGAAATAGAGAATAGTAGGTTAGTGCCGTGAATGGGAAAACATATCTGGCAAGGCTTAGGAAACGGGATGGGCGAGGCTCTGCCGAGCCCATCCCGTTTCCGTGCCGCGCCAGATATTTTTTCCCATTCACGGCACTTACCTACTATTCTATTTATCCCGTCAACATCTACAAATAGCTTTAAAATGCAAATGATAACTCCAGCCACATCCTCAAAATCGGAGAATCGACTAGCGTGATAACCGCATCACAACTTGTATTGTTGCTACGCACACACAAAATAAGTCTGAGCCTTTTGGAAGCAAACATCGCTTAATGTCACGGTAGTTTGGCATATTTTACTCAAAAACATTTTTACACGTATTTCTACTTTTAATAAAGTCGAGAATCATGAATATTTAAAGTATATTTAATTAATTAACACAGCTGTGTAAACACGTGTGTTCATGAGATTTTGGAGCGGCAACTTACTCGTTGCGTTTCAAACACACTGTCACTGGGCAGATATTTTACAATTAACAGCATGTACAGTTACTGTTTGTACACATGGAAGTTGTTGATGTTCAGTGTGGCTCCGGCAAATAGTGACTGGACATATTGCTGATTCGTATTACTGGATATTGTCAGCGATTGAAGTGCGACACCACTCTGCCTCTGGCCAGTCTGGGTATGTAAAGTTTCATTTTCACACGTGTTTACACTTGTCATAGCCATAGCAGAATTCCCATTGCAGCACACACGTCAGCACTGATCTCTACTACGTCAACACCAACATTTTCAGCATTGCCACTACCACTAATGTCGTCCCAGAAAATTTCAAATATTCCTGGATCTAAATAATCAGACATCTTTTTTTGGAATACTTTTCCAAACTCAAGTAGAATTTATAATTTATCAATGTTTTTGCTTTTTCCATTTTTATTCTTGCTTGCAGAAGACAGCAAAATACAATGGATTGTGGGACTTGGAAGGCTGCCAGTTAATGCAGCAAAAATGTAAACAAATACTCTTAATTTGTTTTTGTTTTCTTTGTTTCGGGTACTTTTTTTATTATCATTACATTATTTCATAAGTAAGTGCCAAATCTCAAATGTCAGCGCTTTTCTCAAGCGTATCATTTTGTTTACAAGACTTCACCTAAATGTCAAAGGTTACTGTGTCAAAGTAGTTCTAAAGCATTATTGAAACACATATTCATACGCAGTGATTGGGTCGTATTGACTGGATATCAAAAATGTTTCACGGCACCGTGTTTCACGGCACATAGGCACTGTGTTGACGGGATAAATACTGATACGCGTATTGACTCGTATAGGTTTTCACATATGGATTTTGGTATAGACACGTATTTGTGACAATATGTGCTTTTGTAACGGTCCATGATACTAATGTCCCAAACATATGTTGCCTTGAAATATCATCCCACCGTACCTATTGATTATACATGTATTATCATGATATGAGCCGCGTCGCGAGAAAACCTGTCTTCGGGAGTCTGACGACGTCACAAGAAATGACGTCGTGAACTTAGCTGGCGTAATTTCCGCTGAGATTTGCATGTTGCACTCTGACTTCGAAGTTCAGTTTCAGAACAATAGGCTACGATACTCGCTCACTGCAAAGCGAGTTGACTCTCCAAAAGACAAAATGCTAACGTAACACTCCCAAAACAAACACAAGGCGCGGTGTAACAAGCTGATATTTATGGAAGGGGATATCCGCCACTACATTGCATGCTGCTTCATGACAATGCAGTCGACCATTGTTACATGTCATCCTGCACTGCGGCTACTCGTTACTGCTTAATGACAACTCCATCGTGCATTATTACATTTCACATTGCATACCTCGATTGGCTATTTGACATTGTTACATGTCATTATTAGCCGATCTATTTATAGATCGGCTAATATATTGGTCATCGATCGAATTTTGAAAAAGTTTGTAGCAACCCTTTTCTCCGCTATTCGGTAATCTACGAACGCGAATTTTGCTGTATCACTTCCAAATTGCATCAACCGATAAAGTTTGCATTTTTGGCAATTATCTCCGTTTAAAACTTTAATATAGCCAAATAACACAATTTTGAATACGTAATGAGCTGGACGCCGGAAGAGATTGAACCCGGAAGTTGTTGTTGTTAAAGTCCATAGTTGGCTCTAATGGCCATATACGCCAACATACGCCGATTATTGGGCTAATTTAAAGCTTTTATTTATTAAACAGAACAAGTTTCAGCCACGTATAATCGCGTAAAATGTGTTTATTCGGCTGATTTACGTCGTTTGACGCTAGTTAATATTCACAAAATTTTCCACCAATCAAAACGAAGAATTGCCCTTCATAGCGAACTTTGATTTGTTTACGTATCATGCAGGGATGGCAGGGATACATCCAGCACGCGCGATTGCGGCAATCCCCCTTAATTATTGTCAATGCCGCAAATTATTGATTGTCTTGCGCCCGACATCGCGCAAAAAATCACGGATGGGCCCCTTTTTAAATGACCAGTGCGCACATTAAAAAAATCACTGTTTCAGGTAGTGGGATCGCGGTAACAGCATCCTCGGTCACTGTGATCACTGTGCGGTCACTGTCACAACCCCCCCCCACACACCCCTATCCCCCTGTGTACTGGCCTGTCGTAACCTGTGTCGGCTATCGTATTATATTTGAGCGACTGACGGGGACGAGTTGGTCGAAGGGCGAAACGGTGGCCGGTCATTAAATTAACGAATAACGGGGACCGATACGATTTCTAATTACTTCTATTAAGGTAATACTCACATTTTCCATTTACTCATCTGTTGACAATGGATACTTATGTCCGTATTTACATGTATAGTTACTAATGAAGAGTACCTGCTAATTACAGTTCGTGCTAAAAAAAAATATTAATTAGACCGATGGTGTTCAATCTCCCGAAATAGTCACAGGTAAGCCGCTAAATGATAAAGACGGGATTATTTCCTTTGCGGCCAGAATGGATTAAATCACCTTTATTCGCAATGCAATCAATCAACCAAGTTAAGAAAATATATATACAATTCAGGCCCGTAGCCAGACCTGTTTGAAGGGGTGGGGTCGTTTTGAAGGCCCAATGGGCCTGAGGTATCTACGGGGTTCTACAAAAGTGGACATCGAGGCTAAAAAGTGGACCTCGAGGCTGGTCGGGGGGGGGGGGGGTGGTCGTCCGACCGCTCCGACCCCCCCACTGGCTACGTGCCTGCAATTTGACAAACATTGATGGCATTGTGTCTAAGCAGTTAACACCATAACTCGTGTACATATAGAATAGTGATATAGCATTATGTTCGACTTTAGCTACATCAAAGCGCGAATGCACACGTACACATACACACGCACGCGCTCACTTAATTCATCGTTTCTCATACAAACAAAAATGTTTTATTTTTCTAAAGCACTGTACCTTCGCGTACATGCATTTATACAGGTAGATACGCAATCGCGGTGACCCCCCGTGAACGACCACGGCAAATCACCGTAATAACGTTCGGGCAGTGCATCACAGTGACCGAGGATGCTGTCACCGCGATCCCACTGCCTGAAACAGTGATCGCGGGGGACAGGTAGGCTATGCCCGCGGTGATCGACCACTTTAAATACATTACGTCCGCGGTGGCACAGTGACAAAAGAGCGCAAGAAAAAACGTCTACTGTACTTATTTTGGAGCGCCACCTGGCGTCATAATGGAAGCGTTCCCATTATGACAACAGAGGGCGTTGCACATTTTGCCAAGTTTCATTCGGCCTACTGCTTACTGGATACTGGCATCCCTCATTCGGCCATTTCATATTCTGACATGGGCCATTCTGCGTGCTTGCAGGCGTCATTCGGCGGAATTCATATAGTCATATACGCATCCCAGCAAGCAGTAAGCAGAATGACACATGGCAGAATATGGCATGTAACAATGTGAAATTGCCAATCGAGGTATGCAATATGCAATGTAATAATGCAAGATGGAGTTGTCATTAAGCAGTATTGTATAGCCAATATGCAGGATGACATGTAACAATGTCAAATAGCCAATCGAGGTATGCAATGTGAAATGTAATAATACACGATGGAGTTGTCATTAAGCAGTAACGAGTAGCCACAGTGCAGGATGACATGTAACAATGGTCGACTGCATTGTTATGAAGCAGCATGTAATGTAGTGGCGGATATCCCCTTCCATAGATATTGCGGTAACAAATGTCTGCAAAAATGTTAGACCGGGGTCGGGTCTGACCGGCCGTCGGCACTAACCGGCCCCCCATCAGTAAACACGTTTAAACCTAAGTTGATATCTTATATTGCGCATGTGTCGAAAGTTCATTTCCCTGTGAGTTTTAAATTTGCGACAAACAGTGCAGAGAGTATTGCCAATACAATTGCAATCGTTTTCCATAGAACAACATCTGTTGCGACAAAAAGTGCAGAGAGTATTGCCAATACTAATTAACTCGTTTTCCATAGAATAACATCTATAATCCAAGACTTGCATAAATATAATGCAATATGTTGCACATGGTTGTATACATGAATGCAGATTTATCGGATTGTGTCTACATATTGGAATACCGATGTTGTAAGTTAAGGCTTGTCACATTCAAATGAAGGTTAGCAAACAGCAAACATATAGGGGGCCGTGTACAGCCGACATGAAAAATACCTACTGTCTGTTCCACGTTTTGCTGCCGACGAACTTTTGGCTATTAAACACATTAAATCTAAACAAAATATTTTAAAGTAAGTAATTTTCCATCAGTAACAAAAAAGTCGCCCTCCACAAAAAATATTATTTGATGAAATTCCATCAAATATTGATTTTATTGCGAAAAAACGACTTTGCTATGGGAATTTAACATGGGGCCGATATTTCGGAAAATATTTCAATCACGTGCACGCAGTGGTTTGGTTGGTTACTGGAGACTGAAGTCAGTTCCCATTAGCCAACCAAATCACTGCGTGTCACGTGATTTGATATTTTTAAAGATGGCAGCTAATATTCATTTATAATCAGGAAGTGAACGAGTTTGATTTTAAAAATCGAATTTAGGTTATATAGTGAGACGCGTTTTTAGTGCAGTTTACGCTCAAAATCTTTGAGATTTATGTTAATGTATTAGCAACTGTAAAATCTATGCAGAAAACCCACTCCAAGCAGCGGTTTCGACAGGCTGCAACACGTTAAAGAATTACGACTTCGCGTGGCTTTTTCTTACAATGGTGATGCATGCGAGTTTTGTACTTTTCTAAATCACATAATCTTCATGCCCGGGCGCATTTGAATTGTTTTGCACATTGTTTAGAAAGGTGTTTCATGTATATACAAACAATAATTGACCATCCAAGACACGCTAGAATCACCTGTGGGTTTGTACAGCGTGTATGTTTCCGTCTTAGACGGCCGAAAACACCAGACCCCGCTCTACCATATCCATTTTGTCCATGTAGCAGACTTCCAAGCGCTACCCTTGAATGTGGTCTCCCACGAGCGAAATAGTGAGATGGTTTAGAAATTACATGTAAGCGATGTAGGCTTTTGCTATCACGCTGGTAGAGTGACTGTGAACTGTATGTACATAGTGAGCAACGCATGGAAGTAAGGGTGTCTGCCATCAGACATGGACACTGCCTTTCAGTGCTACAAGTTTGGTATTTTAAGAAAACAAAATGGGCATATTGTTTTCGTCACGGGTGTCTGTTCGTCCGTCCGTACGTCCGTCCATCACGTTTCTTGTAAGAAGTAAAACTTGTTAACAGTAATAAGGTCTTGAAACTTGGTGTGTGTCTTCCTTATAATGTGTGTAGATGCGCAAAATGAATTTCCATTTTTGAGTCGACCTCCCTGTCATGGAGTATCTCACCATTTTCGACTTAGCATTTGGGAAAAGTGTGTATATTGCGATGGAACACCATCGACTGTGCACTAGTTTTAATGTAATTTAAAGGTACATGCCCACTCAATAGGCACAAACTATTATTTATAGGAATTAAATAAGTGTATAATTTTGTCACCATTCCACTAGTTCTAAACAATTAGGAGTGCCCGTTATACAGATATAATCATTTAGTAATATTTATTTTGCTCATAGTGACTCGCGGTGTTATTAAGCTATTTTCGTATGCAAATGAGGCATGATATTTTTTAATTATTTATATATATGATATAAATTGTATAGTAATGGGGTTTTATGGTGAATGAATATTTATCTTGCCCGAAAATGTCATATCTACAGAATGTACAAAACTATATATTAAGAATAGAGTGTGCCTACTGAGTGGGCATGTACCTTTGATTTTGAACGTATTGTCCTCCCCATTTACAGGTGTATTCCCATCTGTATTTGCTGAACTGTCATATAGCCACCAACGAACTAACCAGTAAATCAATACAGAATAACATACCTGGGGCCCGTTTCACTAACAAATCTTAGTTTGTTCATAAGTTCGAACTTAAGTTATAACTTATGACAAAAGTTATGACCGACTTAAGTCATTGCTTATTTGGTTTCACAACACAAACTTAAGACGGTCATAACAAGTCCGTCATAAGTTACAACTTAGTTATTGTTTACAGCTTTGGTATGTGCCGCGCGGGTTCGAATCCCGCTCGGGGCTTATATTTTTATGATGACTTTACTTTCCCTTTATGTGTTTTGACATCTAAAATAACGGATTTGCAAGCCTAATGTTGAATATTATTAATTTTTAAAAATAATCTCATGTAGAATATAAATTTTATCTCAATATTCCGACGCCATTGAATACATGTGGATATATTTATTGCCAACTAGTGAACCTTATACTGTAATATAAACTGGCATATGACATGAAACAGCAACAAAATAAGCAATTAACAATGTTTTTATTTTTACATTCCAGTAAAATTGTAGTTCGACCATTTTTTAAATTTTACTTAGATTAACTCATTAACTCAGAAATCACGTTTCAGAGTCAGCAGAACACATGTACTGTCGATTATTAATGGTATGCCCGGTCAGATATGGATGTATCTGATACAACTACCGAATGACATATTATATTTATTTGAACTGGACACGGGTAATTTGTTGATTACATGTAGAAATGCATGCACTGTGTGAGTCAGTGTCACACATATAGGATTGCCCCTGAACATGTTTACCAGTATAGGACTGGATTAATGCGCACGTGCGTTCAGCGGACGGGTCTGACATTTTTGTTAAATGCGTCAGGACTGATTCTCCATCTAGTCTGAAAACCAGGTATCTCCTTATCAGAAACGAAACACAGGCTAACACTGTCCGCAAAAGTTATACTCCACTTTCTAGAACCACTTTCTCTCCAGTAACCGCCAGGGTACTACCAGTTGCGTAAAATCGCAATGCAGTCAACACTTGCCAAATGAATGACACTGACAGACTGTGTGATCTCAGGGTTGACCGTATAATGTCAGCATGTGCAATGTTGCATACTTGTAGAAAAAAAATCACGAGACAGCCTGCATTTCGATATTTGGTCCTCGTTATCCATGAAGTCTAGGGGATTGGTTCGGTCCTAAAGACTCGTTCCCATGGTAAATTGCGCACCTGGATTATGGCAACTGCAGCTGCCATCGTTTGTATGTTCTGTAAAGAAAGAACAAAAAACAGTCGGATAGTCAATCAGACTGATGGACGGACGGACGTTCATACATGACACACCATTAGGTTGTATATTCATCGTTTTTAAAGAAAAGAAAGACCACTTAAGACACAATAGGCTTCGGTTACGGAATATGTTGCATTGTTTTCGTTTGTCATAGGCGACACCTCCAACCACCTAAGATCCCAAACATGGTGCCCGGACGAGGGCAGGGCAGGGCAGGGCAGGGCAGGGCAGGGCAGGGCGGGCAGGGCAGGGCAGGCCGGGACAGGGCAGGGAGGCAGGGCAGGGCCAGGGCAGGGCAAGGGTGGGGCAGGGCTGGGCAGGGCAGGGCAGGGCAGGGAAGGGAACGGGCAGGGCAGGCAGGGCAGGGCAGGGTCGGGCAGGCGGGATGGGGCAGGGGCAGGGCCAGGGCAGGGCAAGGGTGCATCAGCAGGGCAGGGCAGGGCGGGCAGGGCAGGGCAGGGCAGGGCAGGGCAGGGCAGGGCAGGGCAGGGTGACACCTTCCTACACTGACCGACACAAACCGACACCGAGAGACCGACAGACACCGACCGACCAACTGACACCGACCGACACTGATTGACACTGACCGACACCGATTGACACCGATAGACACTGATAGACATCGACCGACACCGACCGACACCGATCGACACCGATCGAGACCGACTGACCGACCGATCGACCGACCGACCGTCCGACCGCGACCGACCGACCGACCGCGACCGACACCGACCGACCCCGACCAACCGACTGACCGACCGACCGACACCGACACCGACTGACACCGACCAACACCGACTGACACCGTCTTACACCGACTTACACCGACCGACCGACACCGACCGACTGACAGCGACCGTGCGAAACCAACTGACCGACACCGACATACCGACATACCGACATAACGACACCGACCGACACTGACAAACATACACCGACGGACACCGACTGACCGACACCAACCGACAGACTAACACCGACCGACACTGACCGACCGACGGACCGACACCGACTGATCGACCGATACCGACTGGTCGACCAACACTGACCGACACCAACCGACACCGACCGACCGACAGACCGACAGACACCGACCGACACTGACCAACTGACACCGACCAACTGACTGACACTAACCGACAAACAGACATACATGAACAGCATACAGACTGTTCGTTACGAGCCGGCTCATCTGGATCTACAGTGGTTGTAAATGTTGTCGATAACTGGGCATAACGAATACTGGTAACGACATGACCTACATCACACATAGCAATACACGGGTAACTAGCACAGGTGTGGCTATCTATATGTAAGCATATATGGTTTATATGGCAGATACTTGCTAAAATAGTACGTATGAAGTGAACATTTACCTGCTGTCAGTGAATTGTTTTCTCCACCTCGGCTCACATGGGGGCATCCATCTTTGTTTATTTCATAAGTTCCGACTTAAATATTTAAGTTATAACTTAAGACTGCTAGCTACCCGTCTTAGTTTTCCATCGTAAATATCGATTGTCGTTCTTGCTAAAATGTTTTGTGAAACGGACTAAGCACGTACTCCGGACTTAAGTTATAACTTATGACAAAAGTACTTGCTTAGTTCGTTAGTGAAACGGGCCCCTGGACAGTAAGTATTACTGTCTGTTTCATATACTTCTATGGTTTTCTACAATTATAAATTATTAAAACGCTCAGTAAACAGGACGTCAACAAGAAGAAATCCACATATCGAATCCGCCGTACACGCGCACACGTTTATACTTGCTGGTACATGAACTTGCCGGTTTGTCTTTGTCGCTTTTCACTTGCATGTTTTACCAAAACAATCAAGCTGATCTGTCTATACATGCATTATTCAATGCCAAACATGCTTCTAGTTTGTCAACTTGCAAACTGTTGTAAATGTTGGCGTATACTCTATGTGTACCGGTAGATACGTAGATACTGTAACGTCGTGTTGACGTCGTTTGACGTCGCTTTTACGTGACGTTTCATTTGCTCAAACGACCTGAATAGTGGTGTTGTATAAACTATGATATCTTAATGAATATTGCAGATATCCTGATCAAATAAAAAGCATTCAATTCATCATACAAATAATATTGTCGCAGTAAAAAAATGTTAATTTGACCAATAATTTCCCGAAGACAGGTTTTCTCGCGACGCGGCTCATATCATTGTCAGCGTGCATTCAGATTAAAGCTTTTCATATTCAGACAGCAGAAACGTCGAATGTTCACGACATCGTCTCGCTTACAGCTGTACTTGGACCCTGCTGAAAAACAAACCTTACAATATCTGCAATAAATGTACGATCGGCGACCCATATCCTGTCGGTAATCGAGAAAGGATTCCCTAGTGACTGAATGGCGGACATCGTATGTTCTGATCAGACGGCGCGTATGCACAGATGAGACTGATATGTGGCTATATTAGTCTTAACATCCATGGCTTTGTGTCTTTTTTGCAGGAGATATTTCTTTCTTAAAATCGGTAAATGTTGCGCTAAATTTTAATTTTATACATTATATTAGAAAGAAAGAATTGAGCAATAGACTGAAAATTCGCGTCGAGTTAACCAGATCTGAAAAATAAAGTTGTGCGGGAAACCGGGCCCAGGCTACATCGGTCTACAAATATGCTGCCGACCATTGTATGTAAATAAAACATGTAGCTTGCACAGAGTTTTAACCTGTACATGGTGGTCGATAACAGTATCTTACACTGAACTAAAGTTCAAATACAATTTAAACGAATTGATAACGCTCACATTAGTAAAAATGCATTACAACAATAAAAACACCGAGGTGCGTTATTTGTTAGAAATCTCGGCTGAAATTACGTCAGCTAAGTGACGTCGTCAGACTCCCGAAGACAAGTTTTCTCGCGACGCGGCTCATACATATGAGCCGCGTCGCGAGAAAATCTGTCTTCGGGCAATTCTTGGTCAAATTAACATTTTGTTGCTATGACAATGATATTTGTATGATGAATTGAATGCTTTTTATTTGATCATGATATATGCAATATTCATTAAGATATTATATGTTATACAATACCACTGTTCATGTCGTTTGAGCAAATGAGACGTCACGTAAAAGCGACGTCAAACGACGTCAAAACGACGTTACAGTATATACGTATCTACCGGTACACATAGAGTATACGCCAACATTTACAACAGTTTGCAAGTTGACAAACTAGAAGCATGTTTGGCATTGAATAATGACTGTATAGACAGATGAGCTTGATTGTTTTTATTTAGTAATACATGAAAGTGAAAAGCGACAAGGAGAAACCGGCAAGTTCATGTACCAGTAAGTATAAACGTGTTCGCATGTACGGCGGATTCGGTATGCCAATTTCTTCTTTTTGACGTCCTGTTTACTGAGCGTTTTAATAATTTATAATTGTAGAAAACCATAGAAGTATATGAAACAGACAGTAATATTTACTGTCCATGTAGTTTCAAGTCCCTACCTTATTACTGTTAACAAGTTTTAGATGACGGACGGACGAACGGACGGACGGGACGGACGGACGGACGGATGCCCATTGGAGACCACCTTCAAGGGTAGCGCTTGGAAGTCTGCTACATGGACAAAATGGATATGGTAGAGCGGGGTCGGGTGTTTTCGGCTGTCTAAGACGGAAACATACATTCTGTACAAATCCACAGGTGATTCTAGCGTGTCTTGGATGGTCAATTCTTGTTTGTATATACATTAAACACCATTCTAAACAATGTACAAAACAATTCAAATGCGCCCGGGCATGAAGATTGTGTAATTTAGAAAGGTACAAAACTCGCATTCATCACCATTGTAAGAAAAAGCCACGCGATGTCGTAATGTTTTACTCGCCTATACAACGTGTTGCTGCCTGTCGAAACCGCTGCTTGGGGTGGGTTTTCGGCATAGATTTTTCCAGTTGCTAATACATTAAAGCCCCTATACGGCTCAAGTTGCCGAATTTTGCCTCCTATTGGGTTTTCCCAGACATAAATACAACAGGTTTCTATTTACACACACTTTGAAACTGTTTGCATTCATTTTGGTACAAAAATGAGTTTGTAGTCGATGAAAATATCAATATTTGTTGATAAACAAACAGCAGGTGCGTGTTTCAAAGCCCGATCGATTTTCCGATAGACGCTCGGGTCAACTCCCAACTCCCCGATTCGCGGCCGATGAATTCCGATAGCCGGAGTTTATCGACTCGCTTCCGAGCCGAAGCCGTTGGGTTACGGAAATGAAATTGTCAATATTGATATTTTGCACTGAGTGGTACACAAAACAAGTCTTTGTTGTCTTCACATTGCGATTAAGATGTAAATCTCAAGACTTGAGATGTATATATTAGGCAGCATATGTTAGTTTTGTGTACTAAATCAGTTGCCAAACATGTTTTTGTGTTTGAAAAAATCGGAAAATTGTAATACTGAGCCGTTCAGGGCCTTTAACATAAATCTCAAAGCTTTCCAGCGTTAACTGCACTAAAAACGCGTCTCACTAGTCACTAAACTAAATTCGCTTTTTAAAATCAAACACGTTCACTTCCTGATTATAAATGAATATTAGCGGCCATCTTTAAAAATATCGAATCACGTGACACGCGGTGATTTGGTTGGTTAATGGGAAATGACGTCAGTCTCCAGTAAACAACCGAACCACTGCGTGCACGAAATATCGGACCCATGTTAAATTCCCATAGTAAAATCGTTTTTTCGCAATAAAATCAATATTTGATGGAATTTCATCAAATAATTTTTTTTGGGGAGGGTGACTTTTTTTGTTATTGATGGAAAATTACTTACTTTAAACTATTTTTTAGATTTAATGTGTTTAATAGCCAAAAGTTCGTCGGCAGCAAAACGTGGAACAGACAGTAGGTATTTTTCATGTCGGCTGTATTCGGTCACCTGTATGATTGCTGTCTATGTCACGTTAACCTTTTTTCGAATGTGACCAGCCTTAACTTACAATATCGTTATTCCAATATGTAGACACACTCAGATAAATCTGCATTCATGTATACAGCCATGTGTTACGTACATATTGTACCATATTTATGCAAGTCTTTGTTTACAGATGTTGTTCTATGGAAAACAATTTTATTAGTATTGAAAATACTCTCTGCATCGTGTGTCGCAAATGTAAAACTCACGGGGAAATGAACTTTCGACACATGCGCAACATAAGATATCAACTTAGGTTTAAACGTGTTTACTGAGGGGGGGGGGGGGGGGGGGGGGGGGGGGGGGGGGTGTAGGTGCGGTTACGTACGGCAGGTCAGACCCGACCTACTCTAACATTTTTGTAGACATTTGTTACCGCAATATCAGCTTTTTACACCGCCATGTGTTTGTTTTGGGAATGTTACGGTAGCATTTTGTCTTTTGGAGAGTCAACTCGCCTTGCAGTGAGCGAGTATCGTAGCCTATTGTTCTGCAACAAGTAACTGAACTTCGAAGTCAGAGTGCAACATACAAAGTCTCAGCGGAAATTACGTCAGCTAAGTTCACGACGTCATATCTTGTGACGTCGTCAGACTCCCGAAGACAGGTTTTCTTGCGACGCGGCTCTTATATACCCGCTACTGTACTGTGTTATTAGCTACCAAATCCAGTGACATGTAAGCAGTTACCTGAGTGTATTGTCCCTGGTGTCTGCTCACCGACTATGCGAGTAAATATGACTTTACCTAAAGGTAAAGTTTACACTAACATAGGCTGTGCATCTGATTGAAAAGTTTACACATCAAAATATATTTTGAGATTGATGGGCGAAATGCTCAGATATCTCGTCTTTTGTATAATTTGCTGGCATAATATTGTAACACCCTCGGAATAAACAGAGACATACTTTCTGAACTATGAAACACTCACATGAGGCTGTGTAATGAGTGTTCGTATCTGATGCTCAAACTGACAATTTTATTTCGATTCTGTTCAGTAGATCGAGTACCTACACCATATGATTGTATTTGTTCTGACCATTTTCATGCTAGCATTTAGATGTTAGAATGCACTGCAATCCAGAGTGATAATCCACTTTATTTTCCTTATAATGTGCCAACCCAAAAGCACATGTTGTTATTCTAGTGGCTAATTCACTTTCGGCTGATGCATCATGGGATAAATTTGTCCTAGTAACCAAAACGAACTGTCAGAGCATTCTAATACCGTAAAGATTATAATAGATTCCCATGCTCTAATTGACATCATGTTGGATTGTTGGCCGATATTTCCTAGGAGATGAGCAAAAATAAATGTTCTGGACGTGGCCATGGGCCGAAATTAAACACACCGATACGGACCGAAACGTACATGGGCCGAAACGTCCATGATCCTAAACCGTGACAGTCCGAAACGTCCATATGCGTAAATCTGATCAGCATAAATGATTGACGTTGTATTGATATATCTGATATATACATTACAAGTATTTATAAACATTTTTACCGAGTGTACCATAATGACCAAAGTGGGTCGAAACGTCTTGGTCCAAGATGTCCATAAACTGACAAACACTACAATCAAGTCGGGTCAGACGTTTGAGAGTAACGTCCCTTCGTTACGTTTTTGTTCAGATGTAGACAAATCATATATTTTTATCATTTTCCCTTCGCTGAATAATACTTACCTATATCAAACGTCCACCCAGGACTTCGGAGCCAGTGGTGATTCTAATACACGCCCGGGCGTCTATTAGAATCTTCACGGTATTTAATATTTTCATATTTTCATATTTTCCTGATATAACTCAGAACTGGTCAACCATAGTGAGTTATTTACCTAATTTGACCATTATTAATTGTCTCCTAATACTTTTTTTGGGGACTTTCATTCAAGTTTGTGGAGAATTTCCTGTTTTTCTCAAGGTGTTGTACGTTGCTATGTACGAGTTATACAGTGACAGGATGGTTGACGTCACCAGAATCACCCAGAATTTTGGCTAAGTCGACCCATTTTCTGGTCGAGGAAGCCATCAACCAGGGTTGAGGGTGAAATCACCCCAGATTTTAGGTTGACTCTGGGGGATGGTATATAACCCCCCCCCCCCACCCCCGTTTCCTGATACAGGCGCTCAATTTTTAAAAAAAATGTTGAGGCAACCACTCTATCAGTTTTCTCCCAAATTTCCAAATTATAAATTTCACCATTCCCATCAACACTGTTTCACTCTAACCACTATTGTAAGTACAGCTGGAAATATATTACCATTTCCGTGAGCTCCCAGCTGTACCTGTGTGTACAAATAAATAGTTGAACTGTTCACTGTTATTCTTAACAAAATCCCCTGAAGTATCCACCCTATTTCCTCCACCCTACACACTCCAGCAGCCTGAGCATAACAATATGTATACATTGCCGTTGTCATGTATGTCTATTATGTATTGCACCAAATTTTAGTTGGTTTACTGTCATATTATTTGCTGTGTGTGTCAAGCGCACGAAGTGATGAAACTGTACGATGGCTTGTACATAAAAGATGGCGGAGATATCAACTCAATGCTCCATAGTGTGTACAGTAACATGATAATATTTACACATGTTATATTCATATATCACATAACTCTAATGAAGCAACTATCATTGGAGCTGAGTGTATCTATCTATGACCTACTACCTTAATAAATAATCGTGACTTGTATGACCTTTTTTGAAAAATATTAAACAAAAATAGAACAATTTATTTGCAAGTACATCATGACATCACGGGCTCATTTTGTTTACAAAGGATATTATTCAACACAGTTACTTGCCAAACCCAAACTGATTTTTTTATATGACGAAATTCCATAAAATACGATTTGTCTATGGGAATTTAACATGGGGGCTAAACATAGATTTTTAAAAAATCCAATTTATAAAAAGTGTTTGCTAAATATAAATTATTTACATAGACAAATGTACACGCAAACCAAAATCGTATGCCACTACTCGCGTTCACGAGGAACGCTGATATAATATCGCACAAAAGGAAGTCAAACACAATGTGGCTGCTATCATAGCAGCCACATAGTGTTTTACTTCATTTTTTATTTAATTAAATGCATGTTAATACGCTGTAAATGATTCGAGGACTTGTATATACATGTAGAAAAAACAACATAAAACTAGTATGAATTACAAAAACAATTATCTCTCTAAGAACATCTAAACAAAAATGTTATTTGGTGGCAGTTTTGACAATAAGATGATACGCAATTCAGTTAATTAAAGTTATGTATTTTCTACAGTCATCATTTTACAAAAACAAAACACACTCATGTAATACTGGCAGTTTGATGAACATATTGAGCAGAATTATATTTGGCGGCCATTTTAAATTTATTTGTGCAAGCTCACTTTATACACTTTAGAAACATGAAAGCATTTCTGTTTGCATCTGTGACATAGTGTAATGCTCTGCAAATGAAACTGTGACACTTATAAGGGAATGCGATTTACTTATTATGTTATGTCGCTAACAAAATATGAACAAATAGTGCTATTTAGCGGCCATTCTGAAAACACAATAGTGTCAATCTACTGCACTTAAATACGTAATTGGAGGCTGAATTATTGCATTGAGGGTAATTTTTACTGCTTGGATCTTTAATTAAACATTGTTCGCACAGCTGCCCATCCCAACTAGAAATGTTCATGAACGTTTCTAATGAACTAACACAGTAACAACACCATTCCGAAGAAATGAAGGAGCTCTTGTCAGTGTGCCCGAATAGATACATATCAGTCTGCCCATCAGCACATGCTGACCGGGTCATCACTGTTGTTGGTTCAGTCACTGGAACTGATTTAAACTCTGTTGTAAAGGAATAACGAACAGGTAGTGTCATTATGTGAGTTTTGTATAGGAGCAAACCGGAGTACACTCAATAATAGTATGTTTCGTACATAAAACATTCGATCATCGTACTACATAAAAACACAATTTGATAGCAAATACTATCCAAATATTCTTGGTACGGCAAAATAAAAACAGAAAAAATATGGCGGCCATTTTGTATTTGAGTTCCGGGCCATTGAGCAAAAGAGTGAGAGGGTTATACCTGCTGAAGTTGTTGTTTATGTGTCATAGAATGTAACTACACTGTCAAACCAAAAATAGCTCGTCGATCACAAATCATAACCATTCAGCACAATTTGTTCTCTCTTTTGTGTTTCAATAATTGGCTAATTCACCCCAATACTGACAACTTTCATACTCTTCGATAGGTTTTGAATGTTTATATCTTGAAAAACACATTTATAAGCACATGAAACATAGTTGTATTTGTGTTGCAATTGTGGCCGCATGCGCATGCTATTTGCATAGTATTTGACGTAAACACCCTGGGCCCGGTTGTTCAAAACATCAGTTAGCTTAACGGACTGTTAAATCCTTAACTGAATGGTTAAAATCTCTGTTAAAACAGAGATTTTAACCATTCAGTTAAGGATTTAACAGTCCGTTAAGCTAACGGATGTTTTGAGCAACCGGGCCCTGTCGTGTAACGTATTGGATTCAAAGCAAGTTTATATAAATCCTGTCCCTAACATGTGGCTTAGTATCACAGGCTGTAGAAACCAGGATTGATTGATATGGTCCATTTACTCAGAGCTCCAGATAAGTGGTGTGTCTAAAGAGTATTGTGCCATCTGATTTCAAATTAAATACGTATTTCTTTTGACAATGGATTTTTGATTTTCTTCATTATTAAATAGGGAACAAATTATCAAAACATAATACAAATTTAACCATTCTCTTATTTGAGTGCATTATTACTTATTAACTTTAATTATCTATACTGTAATATAGTTGAAAATTTACTTAGTGGAGCTTCAAAAAGCAGCTCAATTAAGTACATTTGCAACTTTATTACAGTATTTCCACTACTCAATTTGAAAATCAATGCGTATTTTCACATTGCTGTGAGTATTTTGTACTCCGACTGTTGATAATCAATGCGTATTCAGCTAAAATAAGTGCGTAAAATACTCCAATACGCACCTTAGCTGGAGACTGCTTACTGTGCATGCAGCGAAAACCCACATACGAGGTGCAGTCATACATTCATCTTTCTATGACGATTATATCTGGTGAAATTGAATTTGTTTGAAAATAAGAACGTACTTTGCGATAATCCGCTCGCATGTAATGCGTAACATTAGCAACGAAATAACGTCACCACGGAGCGGTTGAAAAAATCCAACATTTCTTGAAATACAAATGTACATGTGTTTCGAGTTTTATAGTTGTGCGGATTATATGGTGCAATACTCTAATTGCATTACTCTTTCCACGAAAGAAGTGGTTGGACTATGTACAGGCCCAGTTTCGACTTCGTTCGTTTGAAAACAAACCGGCCCGCCAATGCCAATGCCAATGCCAATGCCAATACAGTTTTGATCGCATTTTTTGTTATAAATGGGCACCCATGTTGATCGACTTCTATGATATGTAAGCTGTTGGATAGGGGTGGGTACTCCCGCAGACCTGACCTTAGGGGTCATTATTGAGGTTATTTAGAGGTTATATTGACCCGAAATTTGTCATTGACATGGTTGTATAAATGCACGTATATGACTTATAACAACATTGATAGCCTTCTGATGATGAACTATTTTGGTACCTTTATACATAGGGATTCGGAAAATGCCGAATTAATGAAACTAAATCATACCTTCAATTCATGATGGCCACCAATTTGCTTAAGAAACAAGAAATATCATGCTGTACGTCATATCTTTGTTGATACTTAAGCAATTTTAATAGTGATAATGATAACATATTTTTCGATACAGAAATTATTCCAAGATGGCCGCCAAAAATGTATGTTGTATTCAATTCGTTCTGATTTAGCCTATTGCTTACAATGAAGAGGTCTCATTTTCATGGAAATTGTGACTAGTATTATCCTTCATTTTGCATTATTGATGAAACTAACAGAACATATTTTAAAATTGGGACAAGTCGAGCTACATTTCCTGAAGCCCCACATTCAAAATGGCCGCCAATGCAATGTTGTAAAGAATAAACTTAAATACGTCTGTCACCTGCAGACGAACAAAAACTAAAAATAAGATTTTTACAGTTTTTAGAAGTTTTCGGTAGTACATGCTCATTGAAATGCGTATATTTTGGTATATGCCTTCAAAGTCAAGATCCGCCATATTGGAAAGCTGAGAAAACAATATGTAGTCAGATAGGGTCAAAATATAAATTTAGAGTTGAGTTAATTATAATTTTAAAATCAAAGATGGCTGACATCTACACTCTTGATGAACATATAACAAATATTATGTGGAAATAGCTGACACACCATGTGTTACCACTAATTTCAGCATGGTAATCCTTATAAATGGTAACTTTTTAACTTTTAGCACCATATTTTAATGTTTGCTCCCTCCACACTCCCGAATCATAAACCTATGATATATCACGCAAAGCATATAATGATTGAGCGTTGTATATAGCGGCCTATCAACAGCTGAGGTGGTTTAAGGCCAGACCAACTGGGTCCATCCCGTATTTAACCCATATGTACTGGGGGTAAGTACTCAAATCGGAACTAACTATTTACATCAAGAAAATGTATACTCAGTCGTAAAATTAGAATGACCGGACCTGGTGCCAGGTCCATACCACACCATAGTCACTTAGTTCCATCTCAAAAAGTAATCAGATTAGCACTAATCTTTTAATGGGGTATGACAGGATTTGCCCCTCAAATACCAGGCCGAAAAGCATGTAAATGAGGTCTAAACAATGTCGGCATTCCGGTGAAGAGGAACACTGATCGCTACATAACCATTCGATTGCTCGCAACCAACCACCCACCTCAACGTATCTAATAGACACTATAATTTTATAGTGCGTATTGACCAAATAGATACAAACATTTTGATACGAGACAATATTTGTATTTTTCTGAGTGTCTTTAGGTATTTGTATTGACTAGTATTCCATTGGAGAAAGCAATGCATGTAGCCATTGAACAGGCTGATTATCAAGTCATTCAACATGACCATTTAATTCACATTTTTCATTTCACCATGCATGGTGTCATGGAAGAAACAGTAGGACAATACATTCCAGTTTATACAACTTGTAACATGACAGCACAACTCACATGCAGAATTGGCACCCATCACGGACACTCAAGCGATATAGATGATGAACTAGATAAAGGCGACTACATATATAGTATTCCAAGAGGGATAACCAATCACAGACACACCTGACGATTTTTTGTCGACATAGTCGGCACACATCGTACGTACGCACGTCCGTTCGTACGTACGTGCGTCCGGGCTAAAGATTTTCGTTAAAGTTTTTTGGTTAAAGATTTTGGTGAAAGTTGTTCGGTATACTATCAAAGCTTCGGCGGGCGCGACATGTGGGTCGCGGCCATCTAGCTTGACTTAACTCAGAAATAATAAATAATAAACGTACTGTACTTGTAGTTTACCCACCACTGTAAAATACAACAAATTCGCTATTGTAAGCAAATGCCCTTACACATGCATATAAAAAATGTGTATATGTGTTACATATTGTTTCGCCTCCTAGAGGTGAATGCCATACACATTTACAATGCATGATTGGTATGTGTTTGGATATAGTGTCATTTCTTGGAGAGAATAGCACATGATTTTGATTAATGATGAATGTCACATAATATTCAACGTCGCATTTACATATATATGTATGTAGCTCTCATCAAAATATGGTGATTCAGTTGTGGGGAATAGTTAGAAACAACAGAGTGTGATGGTCCTTTTATAACTAGTAAAAGTGTTTAAAGACTATATACAGATAGCTTGTTGCCGCTATGTCAGAGCTATGCTGTATCAGGAATTGTCTGAAGTTTCATTCACATGGTGAATTTAGGTCACAATTTGACAGGAACATAGTGAAGTATAAAACCTAATTTCCTTACCTGATAGCACTTTGCATAAACAAGTGTCATTCTACTTTGCAGTGTGCAAGCAATGCCATTCTTCCATGGATTATCATATAATTATCACACATACTACGCCCGATGAAGATTGTATTCCCTTCGATGCATGAAGTGGCAGCGACGGCTTCAGCATATCATGCACAGTTTATGTTAGGGAACGCTGTCGTCGAACGAAGCACTAAGATGTAATATCAGGTACACGTAAATTGTAATACAATAAGGCTAAACCGTCAAAAATTAAATTAAACTAGAAATGGACGCTTGTCGACAAGCGCATGTGTATCCCCCTCCCCAGATACACAAGTAGTTTGGAAAAAGGGTGTTCGAGTTATGCTCCGGAGACAAAATCAGTGCGCGGAAAAACAAAGGGAAATAACTAAAGAATTAGCGATGCAAGAGTTGTCATTCTTGCGTGTCACACATTTAGGGTCGTGGTCTATGCATGTGTGAAGTTTCATGAGAATATTCCAAAGGGTATTCGAGTTATGCTCCGGACACTAAATCAGTGCACGAAACAACACAGTGAGATAACTAAGAAATTAACGACGCAAGAGTTGTCATTCTTGCGCGCGACACACCTTTGGGTCGTCTTCTATGCATGTGTGAAGTTTAATAACAAATATTCCAAAGGGTGTTCGAATTATGCTCCGGACACGAAATCAGTGCATGAAACAACAAAGGGAGATAAGTAAAAAAAAATAACGATGCAAGAGTTGTCATTTTTGCGCGCGACACACCTTTGGGTCGTGGTCTATGCATGTGTGAGGTTTAATGAAAATTTTCCAAAGGGTGTTCGAGTTATGCTCCGGACACGAAATCAGTGCATGAAACAACAAAGGGAGATAAGTAAACAAGAATTCCACGGAATCAAATGCCTCGCCTTGTCCCGCCTTGACCTCGAGCCTGGGCCCGAAAGCAATTTTCACTGGCCCAAACATATTATACAATTATTGACTAGTGAGACATGGATTATCAGATAATATTCTATGGCTCACTAGTCAATAATTGTTTTATTATATGATAATAGTCTGTATATAGCATTAACGACTTTATGCTACTAGACAATAATTAAAAAAGAATTTGAAGAAAAAAAAATGAAAAAAATAAAATAATGCTCGTTACTAGAGCCGAGAATGTTTTTGAATAGTCCTATATTTATTTACATATCATATCTGCACAGGTCCACATATTGCCACAATATTGTCAACACAGTTTACGGAAATGTAATATAATAATTTACCTGGATAATTACCTGTAATAAGTTAGTGGTCAGTTAGTGGTCAGTCTGGACATTTTCACGTGCTAGCTCATGCACTGGTGAATGGTTCTCCCAGTCACTATTGTTCCACCGGAGAAGGCTATTGTTCTCTCTACAGGTAATGTGTACAGAGCACACGAAAAAACGGGTATTCATGCATTATTGTCCAGTTTGTAGAGTGCGCAAAACAAAAAAGGAAGATAACTAAAACATTAGCTACGCAAGAGTTGTAATTCTTATGCGAGACACAACTTCGGGTCGTGGTCTACGCATGTGTGAAGTTTCATGAAAATATTCCAAAGGGTGGTCGAGTTATGCTCGATCAGTGCGCGAAACAAAAAAGGGAGATAACTCAAACATTAGCTGTGCAAAAGTTGTCATTCTTGTGCGCGACACACCTTCGGGTCGTGGTCTATGCAAGTGTGAAGTTTCATGAAAATATTCCAAAGTGTGGTCGAGTTATGCTCAATCAGTGCGCGAAACAAAAAAAGAGAGATAACTCAAAAATTAGCTTTGCAAAAGTTGTCATTCTTGTGCGCGACACACCTTCGGTTCGTGGTCTATGCATGTGTGAAGTTTCATGAAAATATTCGCTGGATTGTAGCAGCCCGGATATGTGCTAAGGTAAATCGGGGCTGGGTGGGCTTGGTGTGGGTGGTATTTTGTTGAGCACGCGCTATATTTATGAAGTCAGTCGTCTGTTGTTCTCTCTGCCGAGATGGTGAGAAAATATCATATTCTTATTATTCTTATTACTATTCTTCTTCTGCGTTGAAGCATTGCTTCAGGTTTGCATGGATAAATTTATGCAGAACCGTTAGGAAAGAATGGTGGGACCAAGTGGTTCCAAACAGATTATTGCGAGTTTGCCTCTTGGGAACCGATTTCTTTCTATCCGCAGTTACTTTGGTGGTGTTAAAAAGTGGTTCCAAACAGATTACGAGTTTGCCACAAGTATGCACCATCAGTAATCGCCATCAGTAATCGCCACCATGTGTTCTTATTATATTTGGCTGTGGTGTGGTAGCGATGGTACGGTGGCATTTGACGGACCCTGGTAACAGGGACCGCCGAGTGCCACTGGTCCCGCGTATTACCACAGCAACAGGCTTTTATCATATTCGAACCCACTGGAATAAAACTCCGAGTGTCACATGACTTTACCGATTATATGGTACCAACTTGTGTGTCAAGTGCCGCCAGGGGTGGATTGGTTCTACATGGGGCCCGTTTTACTCTGCATCACTGGTGCCAGGTTCTACCCAGTTACCTCCTCTCTTCTTTCCGCCTCCCGTGCACCGGTACACTGCGCGGAATTACAGGACCGTATTGGACATAAGCAGTGCCCCATTTCGGCACAAATATATACACATCTGTCCGCCCTGCATTCACATATATCACACAACACACTTCAAAATTCTGCCTTTTTGGACTTATATGTCCGGGTATGGAAGGTCATCGAGCCAATTCCCACCCTTAAATATAAGGAATATTAGTATTCACATTAACGTATTTATGAAATCTTAATCAGTGATGTACTTATTCACCGTCTAATGCACTCTCAACGTGTCTACTTTAAGAAAACAAAATCTCTAAAGAAATTTCTCAGAAAACAATTTCTTCTCAACATCAACATTTAGAGAAGTCTGTATTTAAATCGGTAAACTTTCAAAGGAAATAATGATACAAACTTAAATGTTGTGCTCGAACAAGCAGATGTCCAACAATGCCAACTCTGCCCGGGACGGTGAGTCGCAAGTGCCCATGCACATATCCGTGATAAATAAATATTTCATACGCATGCGCATTCAACATAAACAAATTGGGGATTTTCAGATAGCTTTCGAATTTACAAGACTTGGACATAAATGTCAGATAAACACCTTCATACGGTAAAATAAAAATAATTTACACAGGGATGTTCGTTATTAATAATTTATTGATACAGCGTTGACTGTTTTGTATCGCTAACTTATCAATCGCGCTGGAAAAACGATTGCAAAAAATCGCTCTTCCATGTGTTACAAAGAAAGAATGGGGCCGATTTGCTACCCTTGTGGAGACATAGCGTAGCGAAGTAGCAAGTTTGTTTCTAGTATCTACCTTGCATGATGAAGGGTTACAACCTCTGAGCTTGGATTAATGTGGGTGAAACAGATATTTGCGGGAAGTCTTGCATATCAACCTACTGTAAGGTACACCTGGCGAAGATTAGGAAGGGCAGTGCGGTTCCAGTGCCTTGCCGTTCTCGTTGCAAGGGGGTACAGAGTCGAGTTTTCCTGTGTCGGAGTTGTGGTAGGGAATCTATTCGCACTATACTGATTACTATAGAGAAGAGGGCCAGGAGACAGCTCACGCTGGTTATGAACGAACTTATTGCAGTTCGAATACCCAATTAGAGAATAGTACTGTACTTTGTATACCCATACGCTCACGCTGGTTATGAACGAACTTATTGCAGTTCGAACACGCAATTAGAGAGCAGTACTGTACGTTGTATGCCCATACACTCACGCTGGTTATGAACGAACTTATTGCAGTTCGAACACCCCCAATTAGAGATAGTACTGCACTTTGTATACCCATACGCTCACGCTGGTTATGAACGAACTTATTGCAGTTCGAACACCCAGTTAGAGAATAGTACTGTACTTTGTATACCCATACGCTCACGCCGGTTATGAAACGAACTTATTGCAGTTCGAACACCCAATTAGAGAATAGTACTGCACGTTGTATACCCATCCGACATGGCTACTATGGATGAATTCATCGAGCAGCTGATTGCAGAACTGCATGCACTCGAGCCTCTCCATGACGTTGTCAAGAACATCATGGATGAGTCCATTCCGGAAGAGGTGAAGAGGCGACTACTCAGGCCCCTGCTTCTAGGCAGCTATCGGCCTTCCCCGAAACCTCGGTTAAGCATCCAGAGGAAACGGAAGGCCATTCAGAAGGAGTTTGACCCTATACCTCCTCAGAAATCAATACAAACAACGCAATACTACCAGAAGGCGATCCTACAGTTGTTCGAACAGGAATAAAACTGATGGGCTTGTCTTCAGGTAGACCCCCTGGGTGATAGGAAAGTTTCTGAGGGGCTGGCAGACTGATATCCCGCAGGGGCATCCCTTGCCGCAGACCACAGAGCCTTCCTGGATGGCGTGCGCCCACAGATCCACTACAAACTCATCGAGGAGATCATGGCAGACCGGGTCATGCGACATTTCCATGCAGCCTGATACATGTATATACTGGTTTGCGCGTTTAATGGTGCTCCGTGTGATATCAAGACTAACCAGTAGTAACACCAGATAAGAATACACCACGTGTAGTAATGGATTTGTCAAGGCATTAAATCTACACATGCGTATGAACATACGAGGTATGTAGCGTACTAATTATACACGAATAAGGGAAGTAGTCCGCATGTTTTATTCTACCAGCGTAGCACCGGGCCGAACATTTACGTACATTATTCCATAATAGCTAATTATGGGTGTAATAGTTAACGGCTGGTTTACAACGACGTGCATGTTTCAACATGTAGGGTCATAGTTCGTTCATATTATACTGGATATTGTTACTCTTCGACTTAATAGTGGGTGGCAGTGACTGGCGAAATGGGGCCCATAGCAGTGGGTGAAGAGTCCGGATTCCGATTCCGTAGCGCATGCCTGCAGCCTGCTAATGCCTGCAGCCTGCTAATAGCTGCTAATAGCTGTCACACGGTCTATGATTTAGAATAGGGATACGTGTTTTGTTGACTGACTGGCGAACAGGGTAGACCCAGGTCAGACCTCGCGAATACACAAGCCGCTATTGATCCATTACCTTCGCATAGGACACAAGCACGATTTCTCCAGTCACCACCACATATACCCATTGGTAAGCAAATGTCACGTACTGCTATACATCTCACGTGTTTAGGTTAACAGGGTAGGTCATGATAATGCTGGATATCCTTGCAGTCATGTAGTGAGTCTCTTTATGTACAAGTAGTCTGGGTCGAATGGTACATGTAATCTTACAGTGCTGAATCAAATTTTGTCGACTTGCCACCAAAGTTATGGTTTGGCAACACTCCATAAATATCTGCAGTGGAAACGATTCCAAAGTGTTGTCAAACCATTTCACTTCTTAGAATGAAGACAAGACACAAAAAAAACAGCAGACGACACTCTTCGTTTCCCACTTTCTAAGGATTAATCGCCGAACCACGTTCACCCGTTTCTAAATTACGTTCGGGGTTCAGGTGGCCAACATGTAACCAGCTACACTACAGTATTATAAGTTATTGTGATTCTACACAGGCTATATGGTGTAATATTGCCCGTCTGGAGGTATCTTCACCCGAGGCGATAGCCGAGGGTGAACATACCTTCATACGGGCAATATTACACCATAAAGCCTGTGTAGAATCACAATAACGTATTTGTCATACCGCAGATCCTGTATTTGGCCGTATAAACACATCTCTTCTTTTGATCTTTGCGGTTTTTTTTTTCAGGAAGAAAAATAATCCGAGATTCGATTTTCTGCCGTCAGTCTTAATATAAAGGCGTAAATGAACATTTCGTTTTTTTATTAAACGAAAACAAACTAAATATGGAGTAAGAAATCCATCGAAAACGACTTTATGACAGTTTTTTTGATATCGTGTAATTTAATTTATATTCCACTGCTCTATCGATCTGCTCTCCCTTTGGCGCCTCTAGAATAATGCGACTGGTTCCCAAACATTCGCTGTCATTGCTACGCCGCGGTTTCGTGCGTGGAACCCATAGTTTGTGACCTAAATATAGCCGTGTCACGAAGGCAAGCGTGTTGAGATTTGAAAAGCAATTTTCGTTATTTTGGCTAATTTTTCGCTCATATTTTGATGAGCGAAGAATATTCATGGAAAAATAAACAATAAAGACTGGTTTTGAGTGTACAATTTGTTACTTGTATTGATCAATTCGGGTTTTTTATTGTGCTTAGTGACGAATACAATTCGCAATCGGTAGACGCTTGCAAAATGTGTCTTCATTGGACGCGAGGAGGGGAATCGCAATTCCTGTATGTCCGACGGCCTTGGCAGGTCATATAATATATATGACCAGGCAAGCTAGCCAACCAAGAGCCGATAACCTTATCTGCGGTATGACAAGTATGCATGTTATGCACTAGCAAATGGTGATGCGGATGTCTTATGGTAGACATTGTTATTCAACACTGAATCTACATATAAACTGATCTGAGCATGTTGATGTTTAGAAACAAATTGCTACCTCGCTGCGATACTCTCCTCTCGGTGGCAATTTAAGGAGATAGTTCCTTTGCAACAGGTGGACAAATTATTTTTGCAATCGTTTTTCCGGCGCGTTTGATAACTTAGTGATACAAAACTGTCAACGCTGTATCAATACATTATTAATAACGAACATACAGGTGTAAAACAATTTTTTACCGTGTCGGGGTGTTTATCCGACATGCATGTCCAAAGCTTGTAAATTCGTATGCTGTCTCGAATCTACTATTTGTTATGTTGAATGCGCATTAAATACTTATTTATCACGGGTATTTGCACGGGAACTTTTGACTACCTGACGGGACATCTGCTTGTTCGAGCACAATATTTAAGTTTGTATCCGTATTTAATTTGAAAGTTTATCGATTTAAATAAAAATTTCTCCAAATGTTGATGTTTGTTGAGAAGATTTTTTTTAGAAATAATGTAAGAAATGTAAATTAAGTGAATTTTAATTTGTTGTATTCCTTTATAATAGTAAATTAATAGGTTGTAAGAAAAACATTTAATCGGTATGCTTTATATTATTCATCCATGAAACGACATGATCAAATGCTAGAGGCTCGGTGCATAAACTGTGTGTGACTCGTTCATAAATATCATATCAAATGGAAACTCGTTTGAGGTCCGCTATGAAAGGGTGACTTTTTGTTATTAATGAACAAGTTATTACATTTAAATAATTCCAGCACAAAAATATTTACACAATTCCCTAACATTTGATTGGTCCGTAGCAAGTTCTGTCCAAAATTTATATCCCAGTAAACTCCCATGCCGAACTACTTTCCGTAACCGTGAGGCGCAGTTAAAATAATTCTTAAGAAAACGGAAAATAAACACATCTTCTTGATGAATTTATTTCAAATGCTGGAATTATAAGGAATGAATGGCCTTTTTGTGGAATTTATCGGGGATATAAACTTGAAAAAGTCGCGGGAATACTGGACGAGGCCTTCCGGCCTTCGTCCAGTATTCCCGCGACCTTTCCAAGTTTATACCCTGATAAATTCCACAAAAAGGCCATTCATTCCTATAATACGTTTTAGATTTAATGTGCTTAATAGCCAAAGGTTCGTCGGCTGAACAACGTAGAATAGATAGTAAGAACATGTGTGATGTCTTGAAAATATTTAAAACATTTACGATATTTTTCGTAAATGACGTTGAAAGCTGATGAATTATATTCCACATTGGCTATGAAGATATAGAGGATATTCCATCATACATTTTGAATAGCGGGAAATAATACACGAGTGTGCGTCGGCTTCCGCGTAAGCAACGAGTGAGCGTAGCGAAAGAGTTGCTTGCACGGACGCCGACGGACACGAGTGTATTAGTTCCGCTATTCAAACATGTACGATGGAATATCCTATTTATTACACTTCCACGGCGGATACATATGCACATTTAGTCTATGTTTGACATTATAATCAATGAATTGTGACGTGCGCATGAATAGTTATACAATGACATGTTTTCCCGCGTTTTGACGTTACGTTGTGTGACGTCAAATGTGACGTCGTGTAAACTTTTTTTGAAATACAAATTACGCAGCTGTTTCTATGAACTAGATATTTGAGTGCATGTTTGGAATGTTTTCAATCACATTTACATTCTAGATTAGTCGACACCCTTTCCAAATGTTCAAATAACTTTATTTTGACTGTCATAAAAATTAAACATTTTGCATGGTAGCTCGTGGTTTCCAAGAAAACAGGCGCGCAATTACGGGTGTTCTTTTTTAGAATTTCAGAAATACTGGACCGATTTTTAAAATTTAACTTTTTGTTTTCTTAGTTAGATCATTTCCAAGCTATCTAGCTAGGTTTCGGAGTCAATTTCCAAAATTGTTCGTTTTTTGACTCCTCCCACAACTCCTCTACCTCTTCCCCCACCCCCCCCCCCCCCATCAATATTTGACTAAATTTCAAGAAATAAAAAGAAGGCTCATTCTTAAATTTTGATAAAATTTAACATTATCACCAAAAATATAGTTTTTGCATCGTCTATATGGCCGTAAAATGTGGACAGGTTTCGTGAAACAGACAGCAATTATGACTTTATGCCTTTTGAACCAGGACGCTTCCATATAGTGTAAAAGAACACAAAACAATTCTCTATAGAACAACAACAAGACACTCATGGCGACTACTTACGTTATTTAGAACACGAACACACACTGTCGAGATGAAATCCTTTTGTGACTTAACCGGTACGGGATTCATTCGTATTGCGAATTAACCAGTGAGTGTAGTAGACTTTGAACCAGCAATAACGCCCTTCCCCCCTGGGGGATTTTTGGTGAGTATGATTTTCGGATTCAGTGGCCTGGTGTCAATCAATTCTGGTTGCATGCAGCCGACACAGCCTATTATTACATACATGTGTGACTGACCGGCATCTGCACGTCGACTGTCTTAACAGAAATGGCGATAATAAGCCACGGTTTGTCCCGTTTCAGCTTGTTCTATTTGAATCAATGTTCGATCCCACATACTTTGCTGGGTAAGTTTGTGCGATATATGATAAAACCGCTGACGCAGACGCAGATGCCACAACTACACACATTATTATGTATAAATAAACACGTTTAGAATTATCAGATGTGGTTGTAATGCTATTTACTTTATACACTCACAAAACAGTGGAACTTCTCCAAACCAGACAACCTGGAGATGGTCCACTGTAAAACAAACATGTTAGCGCTACATGACACATTCAGGTGTTTTGCAATTATGAAAAGTAATTCTGCCCTCCCAAATCAAACTGCAGTATCTGTTAAACTGCAGTATCTGCACTATGATGCTATGCTGACCCTGTGCAATCATCCCAAGTCAAACTGCAGTATTTGTTAAACTGCAGTATCTGAACTATGATGCTATGCTGACCCTGTGCAATCATCCCCATGTGGGGATGATTGCACAGGGTCAGCATAGCATCATAGTACGGGGCGCCAAGTGGGACATGGCTCAATTTTGTCAACAAAATTCATTTTTGTGCCACAAAATTCAATTCTGTGTCACAAAATTCACTTTTGTGCCACAAAACTCAATTTGTGTCACAAAATTCACTTTTGTGCCACAAAACTCAATTCTGTGTCACAAAATTCACTTTTGTGCCACAAAATTCAATTCTGTGTCACAAAATTCAATTCTGTGTAACAAAATTCAATTCTGTGTCACAAAATTCAATTCTGTCAATTCTGTGTAACAAAATTCAATTCTGTGTCACAAAATTCAATTCTGCACACGCATGTGAGAAGAACTACCATTGGTCAGAAACTGCACTGGAGAAATGGGTCACGGTCGCCGATCTACACATTCAATGTCGATGATTCATTTCTCATTCTGCCGATGATTCATTTCTCATTCTGCCATTTTGCTTCAACTATCTCCAAACAGTCAAACGTTGACAAACCCATTCGTATTTAAACTCATTTGCGTTATAATTGTACACATGATTCATGTACATGTAGATCTCCCGCGAGTACTGACCTCATTTATTGTGTATCGCAAGGTACATCTGCCCCAGTTAAATCAATAATACACGCGCTGTGACCTGTGTTCTGACTGCTGTCTGTGTTTATAAACAGAATGTGTGTATTGGACCACTTGAGGAAACCATTTGTAGTATTTGTGTAGATACCATGGATACTAAGATGGTGTATACTGTAAATAATGCATGTAGACACATAGTTGCGAACACGTAACTTCGCAACTAGCAGACACATATCCAATACCATTTGTTTCACAAGGTTATATCTACTGTTAGAATACGACGTCATCTAATGTCATTTTCGAGCATAAAACGTTACCTGATAAATAGAATACCAGGCTATTGTATTTTAATATCAAGTTTATCAGGCTCGGCTCGGAAACGCCATTTCCCGCATTCTCAGCAAGTTTGAAGATGACAATATGTGCTTTATTACAGAATTATTGGAATAAAATGTAATAAAATCAATATTTGACCAAATTTCACGAAATAAAAAGAAGGCTCATTCTTAAATTTTGATAAAATTTAACATTATCCAAACAAATATTGTTTTTGCATTGTCTATATAGCCGTAAAATTTGGGCAGGTTTCGTGAAACAGACAGTATATGTGTTTCGCTGTTGTGTATCTCTGATGACAATGCTTCCTCCCAAGTCAAACTGCAGTATCTGTTAAACTGCAGTATCTGCACTATGATGCTATGCTGACCCTGTGCAATCATCCCAAGTCAAACTGCAGTATCTGTTTGCACTGTATGTAACCGCCCCTTGGAGGCGTGGTTTAGTATTACATAATTGCTGAGTTAGCAAGCCAGCATCATGACAGGCCCCGTGCGACCCATATGAGTTAGTTGTATTTTAGCTAGCAGTTAGTGCAGATATATTATTAACTAAAACCAATGCGTTGTTATTATTCTGCCTTAATTACTATATCCACATATATACAAGACATTACACTGTTAAACTGCAGTATCTGCACTATGATGCTATGCTGACCCTGTGCAATCATCCCCACAATGGGATGATTGCACATGGTCAGCATAGCATCATAGTGCAGATACTGCAGTTTAACAAATACTGCAGTTTGACTTGGGATGATTGCACAGGGTCAGCATAGCATCATAGTGCAGATACTGCAGTTTAACAGATACTGCAGTTTGACTTGGGAGGGCAGAATTACTTTTCATAATTGCAAAACACCTGAATGTGTCATGTAGCGCTAACATGTTTGTTTTACAGTGGACCATCTCCAGGGTGTCGGGTTTGGAGAAGTTCCACTGTTTTGTGAGTGTATAAAGTAAATAGCATTAAACATACATCTGATAATTCTAAACGTGTTTATTTATACATAATAATGTGTGCAGTTGTGGCATCTGCGTCTGCGTCAGCGGTTTTATCACATATCGCATAAACTTACCCAGCAAAGTATATGGGATCGAACATTGATTCAAATAGAACAAGCTGAAACGGGACAAACCGTGGCTTATTATCGCCATTTCTGTTAAGACAGTCGACGTGCAGATGCCGGTCAGTCACACATGTATGTAATAATAGGCTGTGTCGGCTGCATGCAACCTGAATTGATAGACACCACGCCACTGAATTCGAAAATCTTACTCACCAAAAATCCCCCAGGGGGGAAGGGCGTTATTGCTGGCTCAAAGTCTACTACACTCACTGGTTAATTCGCAATACGAATGAATCCCGTACCGGTTAAGTCACAAAAGGATTTCATCTCGACAGTGTGTGTTCGTGTTCTAAATAACGTAAGTAGTAGCCATGAGTGTCCTGTTGTTGTTCTATATTGAATTGTTTTGTGTTCTTTTACACTATATGGAAGCGTCCTGGTTCAAGAAGCATAAAGTCATAATTACTGTCTGTTTCACGAAACCTGTCCACATTTTACGGCTATATAGACGATGCAAAAACTATATTTTTGATGATAATGTTAAATTTTATCAAAATTTAAGAATAAACCTTCTTTTTATTTCTTGAAATTTGGTCAAATATTGATGGGGGGGGGGGGGGGAAGAGGCAGAGGAGTTGTGGGAGGAGTCAAAAAACGAACAATTTTGGAAATTGACTCCGAAACCTAGCTAGATAGCTTGGAAATGATCTAACTAAGAAAACAACAGTTAAATTTTAAAAATCGGTCCAGTATTTCTGAAATTCTAAAAAAGAACACCCATAATTGCGCGCCTGTTTTCTTGGAAACCACGAGCTACCATGCAAAATGTTTAATTTTTATGACAGTCAAAATAAAGTTATTTGAACATTTGGAAAGGGTCTCGACTAATCTAGAATGTAAATGTGACTGAACACATTCCAAACATGCACTCAAATATCTGGTTCATAGAAACAGCTGCGTAATTTGGATTTCAAAAAAGTTTACATGACGTCACATTTGACGTCACACAACGTAACGTCAAAACGCGGGAAAACATGTCATTGTATAACTATTCATGCACACGTCACAATTCATTGATTATAATGTCAAACATAGACTAAATGTGCATACGTATCCGCCGTGGAAGTGTAATAAATAGGATATTCCATCGTACATGTTTGAATAGCGGAACTAATTAGACCTTGAGCCACCAATAACCCCCCCTCCTCCCCCCCCCCCCCCCCCCCCCCCCCCCTGTGGGATTTTTGGTGACTATGATTTTCAGATTCAGTAGCCTATTGTCTATTAATCCTGAATGTCTGCGCTCAAAAAGCCGCTGGATGAACAAATGGCGGCCATTTTCCAAGATGGCCGCCATGCCATTTTGAGCCGTTTATATTATGACGGTTAATTGATATTTAGGCAAGTACAAACCCTGTAAATAGCTACGATGTTTTGCCAAATTGGTTACTGAATGGTATACAATGGACATTATACATCATTACATCATACTATACCAATAATTTCCAAAATGGCCGCCAAAATTGGCATTTTTCAACATTATTTTCAATATAACTATTATTGAGAACTATTACAAAACTGTAATGATGTTAAAATGCACTTATTTTTCATTTCATTACTTATATATACCTGTGAAAGGAACATGTAATCCCTTTAAATATCATAACTCTCAAAATATTTCAAAATGGCCGCCATAAACTACATATTTACTACTGTCTGCAATTTCGAAGATGCTATAAAACACGCAATGGTCATATATTATAATACAAATTGACCTAAATATAGTTTGCTTAGCATTCACAGTCATGTTCCATGATACAATAATGTTGTTATACATTCAAAATGGCCGCCTAATATGTTTATTTTCATAAATCACAATAAAAAATCATGTTTTTCTCAGCAATTCAAATTGTATAAAAATGCACAAAACATGTTTAAAACATTTGCTGACTGGTTGTGATGATTGAAAGAATCTATTATATTGGTTGATTGATTGACACAATCAGTGACAATCACAATAGTCACCATTAGGTAGTATTAATAACATTTAAATACAGTATACATGTGAATCATGTATATGATCATCAGGCATGTGTAGTGACAATTGCAAATCAAATTAGGTTCGCATAGTAGTAGGAATTTTCACTGTCTGCACCAGTTGTCTAATTAATACTTACAGAACCATTTTTAATCTTATTAATACTCTGAAATATATGGTAATAGTACGACCCTGTTACTTTGTTACTTGTAAGTGAACAGATTGATGATTCATGGTTGCAAATGAAATCAAGGCATTACGTAATCCGGGACATCTGTCTATTATCAGTTAATTATGTTGATTATTAGCATTTGTATCATTCAACATTGATTAGTTAACAAAACCACAGCTATGTGTATAAATAGTAACACCATTGTTATATTAAATTAAATGTACAGTATATGAAGTGAGGAGGCATATATTGTACTTCATTTAATTTGATGTTACACTCGTGCTACATTATTTGGATGTATGCAATAAAATAATTCACACTGGCCAAATAAATGATGCAGCTACTACTATTTGAAGAGAGGGCTATATTGATATCATGATGGTTAAGTTAAGATAGATGTATCTCCATAGAGTATCGACGTGTAGCAGTACAAACATGTGATAAAATGTTAGGGTCTCTTGCGTCATGTTTGATCTAACTAAATTAAGACTTGCATGGAGCATCACACTTTTATATCAATCAGATATAAAGATGTTCTGCCACAATGTAACGTTCCACCACAGTGTAGTGATGTTCCACCACATTATAAGACCGTTCCGGTACAATATAAGGATGTTTCCATTACACTATACGGATGTTACATCACACTACAAGCCTTTTCCATCACAACATAAGCTTGTTCCATCACGATATGAGGGTGTTCCACACAATATACGGATGCTCCATCACAACATAATACTGTTTAATCACACTCTAGTGCAGTTCTACCACGATATAAATATGTTTATTCAAACTATAAGGCAGTGCCACCACAATATAAAGCAGTTTCATCACAATATAAGGCAGATAAAACACATTATAAGGCAGTTTCACCACATTATAAAGATGTTCCATCACAATATCAGGAACATTACTTGCACTGTAAGACAGTTCACCACAATATAAGGATGTACCACCACACTATAATGCAGTTCCAACACATTATAATACAGTTCCATCGCAATATAAGGATGTTCCGTCACACTATAAGGATGTTCCGTCACAATATAAGGCTGTTCCATCACAATATAAGGATGCTCCACCACAGAATATTATGTTTCCTCACACTATAAGACAGTTTCACCACACATAATACATTTTCGTCACAATATACGGCAGTGCCACCACATTATAAGGCGGTTTCACACAAGATAATGATGTTCCACCACACTATAAGGATGTTTCACCACATTATAATGGTGTTTCATAACAATATAAGGCACTTCCACCACACTATAAGGCAAATTAATTACAATATAAGACAGTTCCACCACTATATAATGATGTTGCATCACGATATAAGGATACATCACCACCATATAAAGATATTTTGTCACAATATAAGGCAGTTCCACCACAATATAAGACAGTGTCGTCACACTATATGGCAGTGCCACCACATTATAAGGCGGCTTCACCACCATATAATGATGTTCCACCACACTATAAGGACGTTCCACCACAGTATAATGATGTTTAGTGACAATATAAGGCAAATTAATTACAATATAAGACCGTTCTACCACATTATAAGGCAGTTTCACCATAATATAGGGATGTTCAGCCACACTATAAGGCAGTTATCACGCAGTATACGGCAGTTCCATTACAATATAAGAATGTTCCACCACTCTCAAAGGATGTTCCACCACGATATAATGATGCTCCATCACATTATACATATGTTTCCTCACAAAATAAGGCAGTTCCACAAACAATATAAGGCAGTTTCGTCACACTATAATGCATTTTCATCACATTATACGGCAGTTTCACCACAACATAATGTGGTTCCACCACACTATAATGATGTTCCATCACAATATAAGGCAGTTGCATCACACTACATGTATAAGGATGTATCAGCACGACATAAGGATGTTCCACCAGATTATAAGGCTGCTCCGCCACCTCAATATAATAATAAGGAAGTTACAAATGATATAGACCATTATGTCATCTGCACAATCATATCGAGCGATATATTGCTGTATACATATATAAATTATCAATGTGGCGGCCATTTTGAAATTGCATAATTAACAAATTGATCCAACTTCATCCATTATATGTATGGTTTCATCTTATGTCGGATAGCGAAGTGAAAACAAAACATGGTTTTATTATTTTATCTTAAAAAATTGTTTTTTAGCTTTCAGGATTTTCTTCCTCCGTCAGGCATATTTGATGCACGATATTAACACCATTACTGAATATTGTAAAAAAAGGAGAAGAAATCTATGTACAAATGGATAACTATTATCGTATATTAACTCCTGTTGACGATAATGATCACATGCCTCGAACTATATTAATATGTGTACATTATTCCCAATCGATGCAGTCAATTAATATTTAAGAAGCTAAGAAGCGTGCGTACAGACGGACGAACATTCGACAAATAGTATCTGCAGTCTGCATAGACAATACTAATAAATATGTAACTAGTTGTCTGTCCATAGCAACCGGTTTTAAGGATCTGACGTTGCATAATATTGAATACCGGTGAAATAACCATTGTAAAATTAGTGGGTGGGGAATGGTAAAAATATGTTGTTTTTCACTTTGTATATTTTGCAGTAGACACAAAAAAATTGGGCGTATTTGCATTGGATATGTTTAAATAGACACTCCTAGCTTACATTAACATTGATAATATGAAAAAATACCACGTTTGCATAAAGTTATTAACATGTATATTTTACCATTGAAATTGGGTGGGTGGGGTAATCAAACACGTAAAATTTGACTTCTGGATTATCAGATTTTGTTTAAGTGTACCTTATTAGATTCCATATTGTCAAACATCTCTGAAAAAGTGCAAAAATACTACTTTATGTAATTAAAATGATATAATTTGGTCAATTTTTAGTTAAAAATGTGATTTATGAAGATGGGAAAAAGTCCGAGGGTGACCTACTTCAAAATGGCGCCATATGTTCATCCAGCGGGTTACAGAGCGCAGACATACGGCATAACACTCGCAATTGAATGTAGTTTTAGGAAAAATATTTCTGCAAAAATCCCACAGGGGGGGGAGGGTTTTGGTATCTGGCTCACGGGCTAAATACACTCGTGTCCGTCGGCGTCCGTGCAAGCAACTCTTTCGCTACGCTCACATGTTGCTTACGTGGAAGCCGACGCACACTCGTGTATTATTTCCCGCTATTCAAAATGTATGATGGAATATCCTCTATATCTTCATAGCCAATGTGGAATATAATTCATCAGCTTTCAACGTCATTTACGAAAAATATCGTAAATGTTTTAAATATTTTCAAGACATCACACATGTTCTTACTATCTATTCTACGTTTTTCAGCCGACGAACCTTTGGCTATTAAGCACATTAAATCCAAAACATATTATAGGAATGAATGGCCTTTTTGTGGAATTTATCGGGGTATAAACTTGGAAAAGTCGCGGGAATACTGGACGAAGGCCGGAAGGCATTTGAAATAAATTCATCAAGAAAATGTGTTTATTTTCCGTTTTCCTAAGAATGATTTTAACTGCGCCTCACGGTTACGGAAAGTAGTTCGGCATGGGAGTTCACTGGGATATAAATTTTGGACAGAACTTGCTACGGACCAATCAAATGTTAGGGAATTGTGTAAATATTTTTGTGCTGGAATTATTTAAATGTAATAACTTGTTCATTAATAACAAAAAGTCACCCTTTCATAGCGGACCTCAAACGAGTTTCCATTTGATATGATATTTATGAACGAGTCACACACAGTTTATGCACCGAGCCTCTAGCATTTGATCATGTCGTTTCATGGATGAATAATATAAAGCATACCGATTAAATGGCGAACAGTATAGGCACTGATTATTTGTTATTAGTATGGGTAAATAAGATGAACTTAATGGCAAACAGTGTAGAGATGTATCAAACTACTTTCATTGAGGAATAAACTGCAAATGTATATGCATATCTATTTAGTTAATTAACAAATTCCAGTTTCTTTATGAGGTTCCGTTCATTCATTCATTCATTCATTCATTCATTCATTCATTCATTCATTCATTCATTCATTCATTCATTCATTCATTCATTCATTCATTCTTCTTCATTCATTCATTCATTCATTCATTCATTCATTCGGCTTATATTTAAGGGTATGAATTGGCTCGAACACATTCCATACCCGGAGGTTCCATTTATCACACTTTAGCATTTATTGTTCATACCAAGGTGTGATACCCGGATGTTTATTGTCAATTGGTGATTACACTGCAAATGTATTTAATCGGTTTCACTAGTATGATATATAAACAACAAAAATAATACAAATCTATAAAAACACAAAACTTTGTTAGTTTTAATATTCTTATCCGTATGTGCATGAAACTATGATGTAACATATGCATAAATTATCATAATTAAACTTAATATATATATCAACTCATTTGCAACCCATTCATTTACTAATAAAAAAGAATAGAACAAATCAAAATTCGCTTATTTTGCATTTCTTACATTATTTCTAAACAAAAATCCTATCATAATATGAAGTCCTATTACAATATTCAGTGTTGCTACGAATTGACTATGGCTACGAATTGACCAACTGGGTACGAAATTACTTGCTCTGGGAACAAATTGACAACATACTGGGTACGAAATGACCAAACTGGGTACGAAATGGCATGGGTACGAAATGGTATTGGTAACAATTGACTAGGTACCTTCTCAAATTGTTTTTCTTACAACCCATTAATTTACTATTATAAAGGAATACAACAAATTAAAATTCGCTTAATTTACATTTCTTACATTATTTCTAAAAAAAATCTTCTCAACATCAACATTTGGAGAAATTTTTATTTAAATCGATAAACTTTCAAATTAAATATGGATACAAACTTAAATATTGTGCTCGAACAAGCAGATGTCCCGTAGACAATTCCAAATCCGCCAGGTAGTCAAAAGTTCCCGTGCAAATACCCGTGATAAATAAGTATTTAATGCGCATTCAACATAACAAATAGTAGATTCGAGACAGCATACGAATTTACAAGCTTTGGACATGCATGTCGGATAAACACCCCGACACGGTAAACAATTGTTTTACACCTGTATGTTCGTTATTAATAATGTATTGATACAGCGTTGACAGTTTTGTATCACTAAGTTATCAAACGCGCCGGAAAAACGATTGCAAACATAATTTGTCCACCTGTTGCAAAGGAACTATCTCCTTAAATTGCTACCGAGAGGAGAGTATCGCAGCGAGGTAGCAATTTGTTTCTAAACACCAACATGCTCAGATCAGTTTATATGTAGATTCAGTGTTGAATAACAATGTCTACCATAAGACATCCGCATCACCATTTGCTAGTGCATAACATGCATACTTGTCATATCGCAGATAAGTTTCTCGGCTTTTGATTGGCTAGCTTGCCTGGTCATATATATTATATGACCTGCCAAGGCCGTCGGACATACAGGAATTGCGATTCCCCTCCGGCGCCTCGCGTCCAATGAAGACACATTTTGCAAGCGTCTACCGATTGCGAATTGTATTCGTCACTAAGCACAATAAAAAACCCGAATTGATCAATGCAAGTAACAAATTGTACACTCAAAACCAGTCTTTATTGTTTATTTTTCCATAAATATTCTTCGCTCATCAAAATATGAGCGAAAAATTAGCCAAAATAACGAAAATTGCTTTTCAAATCTCAACACGCTTGCCTTCTTGACAGGGCTATATTTAGGTCACAAACTATGGGTTCCACGCACGAAACCGCGGCGTAGCAATGACAGCGAATGTTTGGGAACCAGTCGCATTATTCTAGAGGCGCCAAAGGGAGAGCAGATCGATAGAGCAGTGGAATATAAATTAAATTACACGATATAAAAAAACTGTCATAAATTCGTTTTCGATGGATTTCTTACTCCATATTTAGTTTGTTTTCGTTTAATAAAAAAACGAAATGTTCATTTACGCCTTTATATTAAGACTGACGGCAGAAAATCGAATCTCGGATTATTTTTCTTCCTGAAAAAAAAACAAACCGCAAAGATCAAAAGAAGAGTTATGTTTATACGGCCAAATACAGGATCTGCGGTATGACAAATACGTTATTGTGATTCTACACAGGCTATATGGTGTAATATTGCCCGTCTGAAGGTATGTTCATCCTCGGCTATCGCCTCGGGTGAAGATACCTCCAGAATGGCAATATTACACCATATAGCCTGTATAGAATCACAATAACTTATAATACTGTAGTGTAGCTGGTTACATGTTGGCCACCTGAACCCCGAACGTAATTTAGAAACGGGTGAACGTGGTTCGGCGATTAATCCTTAGAAAGTGGGAAACGAAGAGTGTCGTCTGCTGTTTTTTTTGTGTCTTGTCTTCATTCTAAGAAGTGAAATGGTTTGACAACACTTTAGAATCGTTTCCACTGCAGATGTTTATGGAGTGTTGCCAAACCATAACTTTGGTGGCAAGTCGACAAAATTTGATTCAGCACTGTAAGATTACATGTACCATTCGACCCAGACTACTTGTACATAAAGAGACTCACTACATGACTGCAAGGATATCCAGCATTATCATGACCTACCCTGTTAACCTAAACACGTGAGATGTATAGCAGTACGTGACATTTGCTTACCAATGGGTATATGTGGCGGTGACTGGAGAAATCGTGCTTGTGTCCTATGCGAAGGCAATGGACCAATAGCGGCTTGTGTATTCGCGAGGTCTGTTCGCCAGTCAGTCAACAAAACACGTATCCCTATTCTAAATTATAGACCGTGTGACAGCTATTATCAGCTATTAGCAGGCTGCAGGCATGCGCTACGGAATCGGAATCCGGACTCTTCACCCACTGCTATGGGCCCCATTTCGCCAGTCACTGCCACCCACTATTAAGTCGAAGAGTAACACTATCCAGTATAATATCAACGAACTATGACCCTACATGTTGAAACATGCACATCGTTGTAAACCAGCCGTTAACTATTACACCCATAATTAGCTATTATGGAATAATGTACGTAAATGTTCGGCCCGGTGCTACGCTGGTAGAATAAAACATGCGGACTACTTACCTTATTCGTGTATAATTAGTACGCTACATACCTCGTATGTTCATACGCATGTGTAGATTTAACGCCTTGACAAATCCATTACTACACGTGGCGTGTTCTTATTTGGTGTTACTACTGGTTAATCTTGATACCACACGGAGCACCATTAAACGCGCAAACCAGTATAGACATGTATCAGGCTGCATGGAAATGTCGCATGACCCGGTCTACCATGATCTCCTCGATGAGTTTGTAGTGGATCTGTGGGCGCACGCCATCTAGGAAGGCTCTGCGGTCTGCGGCAAGGGATGCCCCTGCGGGATATCAGTCTGCCAGCCCTTCAGAAGCTTTCCTATCACCCAGGGGGTCTACCTGAAGACAAGCCCATCAGTTTTATTCCTGTTCGAACAACTGTAGGATCGCCTTCTGGTAGTACTGCGTTGTTTGTATTGATTTCTGAGGAGGTATAGGGTCAAATTCCTTCTCAATGGCCTTCCGTTTCCTCTGGAAGCTTAACCGAGGTTTCGGGGAAGGCCGATAGCTGCCTGGAAGCAGAGGCCTGAGTAGTCGCCTCTTCGCCTCTTCCGGAATGGACTCATCCATGATGTTCTTCACAACGTCATGGAGAGGCTCGAGTGCATGCAGTTCTGCAAACAGCTGCTCGATGAATTCATCCATAGTAGCCATGTCGGATGGGTATACAACGTGCATTACTATTCTCTAATTGGGTGTTCGAACTGCAATAAGTTCGTTCATAACCGGCGTGAGCGTATGGGTATACAAAGTACAGTACTATTCTCTAATTGGGTGTTCGAACTGCAATAAGTTCGTTCATAACCAGCGTGAGTGTATGGGTATACAAAGTGCAGTACTATTCTCTAATTGGGTGTTCGAGCTGCAATAAGTTCGTTCATAACCAGCGTGAGTGTATGGGCATACAACGTACAGTACTGCTCTCTAATTGCGTGTTCGAACTGCAATAAGTTCGTTCATAACCAGCGTGAGCGTATGGGTATACAAAGTACAGTACTATTCTCTAATTGGGTATTCGAACTGCAATAAGTTCGTTCATAACCAGCGTGAGCTGTCTCCTGGCCCTCTTCTCTATAGTAATCAGTATAGTGCGAATAGATTCCCTACCACAACTCCGACACAGGAAAACTCGACTCTGTACCCCCTTGCAACGAGAACGGCAAGGCACTGGAACCGCACTGCCCTTCCTAATCTTCGCCAGGTGTACCTTACAGTAGGTTGATATGCAAGACTTCCAGCAAATATCTGTTTCACCCACATTAATCCAAGCTCAGAGGTTGTAACCCTTCATCATGCAAGGTAGATACTAGAAACAAACTTGCTACCCCGCTACGCTATCTCTCCACAAGGGTAGCAAATCGGCCCCATTCTTTCTTTGTAACACATGGAAGAGCGATTTTTGAAATCGTTTTTCCAGCGCGATTGATAAGTTAGCGATACAAAACAGTCAACGCTGTATCAATAAATTATTAATAACGAACATCCCTGTGTAAATTATTTTTATTTTACCGTATGAAGGTGTTTATCTGACATTTATGTCCAAGTCTTGTAAATTCGAAAGCTATCTGAAAATCCCCAATTTGTTTATGTTGAATGCGCATGCGTATGAAATATTTATTTATCACGGATATGTGCATGGGCACTTGCGACTCACCGTCCCGGGCAGAGTTGGCATTGTTGGACATCTGCTTGTTCGAGCACAACATTTAAGTTTGTATCATTATTTCTTTTGAAAGTTTACCGATTTAAATACAGACTTCTCTAAATGTTGATGTTGAGAAGAATTTGTTCTGAGAATTTCTTTAGAGATTTTGTTTTCTTAAAGTAGACACTTTGAGAGTGCATTAGACGGTGAATAAGTACATCACTGATTAAGATTTCATAAATACGTTAATGTGAATACTAATATTCCTTATATTTAAGGGTGGGAATTGGCTCGATGACCTTCCATACCCGGACATATAAGTCCAAAAAGGCAGAATTTTGAAGTGTGTTGTGTGATATATGTGAATGCAGGGCGGACAGATGTGTATATATTTGTGCCGAAATGGGGCACTGCTTATGTCCAATACGGTCCTGTAATTCCGCGCAGTACCGGTGCACGGGAGGCGGAAAGAAGAGAGGGGGTAACTGGGTAGAACCTGGCACCAGTGATGCAGAGTAAAACGGGCCACCAATCCACCCCTGGCGGCACTTGACACACAAGTTGGTACCATATAATCGGTAAAGTCATGTGACACTCGGAGTTTTATTCCAGTGGGTTCGAATATGATAAAAGCCTGTTGCTGTGGTAATACGCGGGACCAGTGGCACTCGGCGGTCCCTGTTACCAGGGTCCGTCAAATGCCACCGTACCATCGCTACCACACCACAGCCAAATATAATAAGAATACATGGTGGCGATTACTGATGGCGATTACTGATGGTGCATACTTGTGGCAAACTCGTAATCTGTTTGGAACCACTTTTTGACACCACCAAAGTAACTGCGGATAGAAAGAAATCGGTTCCCAAGAGGCAAACTCGTAATAATCTGTTTGGAACCACTTGGTCCCACCATTCTTTCCTAACGGTTCTGCATAAATTTATCCATGCAAACCTGAAGCAATGCTTCAACGCAGAAGAAGAATAGTAATAAGAATAATAAGAATATGATATTTTCTCACCATCTCGGCAGAGAGAACAACAGGCGACTGACTTCATAAATATAGCGCGTGCTCAACAAAATACCACCCACACCGAGCCCACCCAACCCCGATTTACCTTAGCACATATCCGGGCTGCTACAATCCAGCGAATGTTTTCATGAAACTTCAGACATGCATAGACCACGACCCGAAGGTGTGTCGCGCACAAGAATGACAACTCTTGCATAGCTAATGTTTTAGTTATCTCCCTTTTTTGTTTCGCGCACTAATCGAGCATAACTCGACCACCCTTTGGAATATTTTCATGAAACTTCACACATGCATAGACCACGACCCGAAGGTGTGTCGCGCACAAGAATTACAACTCTTGCGTAGCTAATGTTTTAGTTATCTTCCTTTTTTGTTTTGCGCACTCTACAAACTGGACAATAATGCATGAATACCCGTTTTCTCGTGTGCTCTGTACACCTTACCTGTAGAGAGAACAATAGCCTTTACTAGTGAGCCATAGAATATTATCTGATAATCCATGGCTCACTAGTCAATTATTGTATAATATGTTTGGGCCAGTGAAAATTGCTTTCGGGCCCAGGCTCGAGGTCAAGGCGGGACAAGGCGAGGCATTTGATTCCGCGGAATTCTTGTTTACTTATCTCCCTTTGTTGTTTCATGCACTGATTTCGTGTCCGGAGCATAACTCGAACACCCTTTGGAAAATTTTCATTAAACCTCACACATGCATAGACCACGACCCAAAGGTGTGTCGCGCGCAAAAATGACAACTCTTGCACCGTTATTTTTTTTTTCTTATCTCCATTTGTTGTTTCATGCACTGATTTCGTCTCCGGAGCATAATTCGAACACCCTTTGGAATATTTGTTATTAAACTTCACACATGCATAGAAGACGACCCAAAGGTGTGTCGCGCGCAAGAATGACAACTCGTGCGTCGTTAATTTCTTAGTTATCTCACTTTGTTGTTTCGTGCACTGATTTAGTGTCCGGAGCATAACTCGAATACCCTTTGGAATATTCTCATGAAACTTCACACATGCATAGACCACGACCCTAAATGTGTGTCACGCAAGAATGACAACTCTTGCATCGCTAATTCTTTAGTTATCTCCCTTTGTTTTTCCGCGCACTGATTTTGTCTCCGGAGCATAACTCGAACACCCTTTTTCCAAACTACTTGTGTATCTGGTGAGGGGGACACACATGCGCTTGTCGACAAGCGTCCATTTCTAGTTTAATTTAATTTTTGACGGTTTAGCCTTATTGTATTACAATTTACGTGTACCTGATATTACATCTTAGTGCTTCGTTCGACGACAGCGTTCACTAACATAAACTGTGCATGATATGCTGAAGCCGTCGCTGCCACTTCATGCATCGAAGTGAATACAATCTTCATCGGGCGTAGTATGTGTGATAATTATATGATAATCCATGGAAGAATGGCATTGCTTGCACACTGCAAAGTAGAATGACACTTGTTTATGCAAAGTGCTATCAGGTAAGAAAATTAGGTTTTATACTTCACTATGTTCCTGTCAAATTGTGACCTAAATTCACCATGTGAATGAAACTCCAGACAATTCTGGATACAGCATAGCTCTGACATAGCGGCAACAAGCTATCTGTATATAGTGTTTAAACACTTTTACTAGTTATAAAGGACCACCACACTCTGTTGTTTCCAACTATTCCCCACAACTGAATCACCATATTTTGATGAGAGCTACATACATGTATATGTAAAGGCGACGTTGAATATTATGATGTGACATTCATCATTAATGAAAATCATGTGCTATTCTCTCCAAAAAATGACACTATATCCAAACACATACCAATCATGCATTGTAAATGTGTATGGCATTCACCTCTAGGAGGCGAAACAATATGTAACACATATACACATTTTTTATATACATGTGTAAGGGCATTTGCTTACAATAGCGAATTTGTTGTATTTTACAGTGGTGGGTAAACTACAAGTACAGTACGTTTATTTACCGAATATAAAGAGCTACATGTACCTTCATAATACCAATAGAGACAACAAAACACAAACACAACAAATGAGTCATATTCCATTCCACGCTTTCAGCAAATCTTATTTCTGAGTGAGGTCAAGCTAGATGGCCGCGACCCACATGTCGCGCCCGCCGAAGCTTTGATAGTATACCGAACAATTTTCACCAAAATCTTTAACCAAAAAACTTTAACGAAAATCTTTAGCCCGGACGCACGTACGTACGAACGGACGTGCGTACGTACGATGTGTGCCGACTATGTCGACAAAAAATCGTCAGCAATGTCTGTGATTGGTTATCCCTCTTGGAATACTATATATGTAGTCGCCTTTATCTAGTTCATCATCTATATCGCTTGAGTGTCCGTGATGGGTGCCAGTTCTGCATGTGAGTTGTGCTGTCATGCTACAAGTTGTATAAACTGGAATGTATTGTCCTACTGTTTCTTCCATGACACCATGCATGGTGAAATGAAAAATGTTAATTAAATGGTCATGTTGAATGACTTGATAATCAGCCTGTCCAATGGCTACATGCATTGCTTTCTCCAATGGAATATTAGTCAATACAAATACCTAAAGACACTCAGAAAAATACAAATATTGTCTCGTATCAAAATATTTGTATCTATTTTGTCAATACGCACTATAAAATTATAGTGTCTATTAGATACGTTGAGGTGGGTGGTTGGTTGCGAGCAATCGAATGGTTATGTAGCGATCAGTGTTCCTCTTCACCGGAATGCCGACATGGTTTAGACCTCATTTACATGCTTTTCGGCCTGGTATTTGAGGGGCAAATCTTGTCATACCCCATTAAAAGATTAGTGCTAATCTGATTACTTTTTGAGATGGAACTAATTGACTATGGTGTGGTATGGAACTGGCACCAGGTCCGGTCATTCTAATTTTACGCCTGAGTATACATTTTCTTGATGTAAATAGTTAGTTCCGATTTGAGTATTTACCCCCAGTACATATGGGTTAAATACGGGATGGACCCAGTTGATCTGGCCTTAAGCCACCTCAGATGTTGATAGGCCGCTATATACAACGCTCAATCATTATATGCTTTGCGTGATATATCATAGGTTTATGATTCGGGAGTGTGGATGGAGCAAACATTAAAATATGGTGCTAAAAGTTAAAAAGTTACCATTTATAAGGATTACCATGCTGAAATTAGTGGTAACACATGGTGTGTCAGCTATTTCCACATAATATTTGTTATATGTTCATCAAGAGTGTAGATGTCAGCCATCTTGGATTTTAAAATTATAATTAACTCAACTCTAAATTACCACATACCATCATACCATGTAACAATTAGCGAGGAAACCTCATGAAATTTATATTTTGACCCTATCTGACTACATATTTTTTTCTCAGCTTTCCAATATGGCGGATCTTGACTTTGAAGGCATATACCAAAATATACGCATTTCAATGAGCATGTACTACCGAAAACTTCTAAAAACTGTAAAAATCTTATGTTTAGTTTTTGTTCGTCTGCATGTGACAGACGTATTTAAGTTTATTCTTTACAACATTGCATTGGCGGCCATTTTGAATGTGGGGCTCCAGGAAATGTTGCTCCACTTGTCCCAATTTTAAAATATTTTCTGTTAGTTTCATCAATAATGCAAAATGAAGGATAATATTAGTCACAAATTCCATGAAAATGAGACCTCTTCATTGTCAGCAATAGGCTAAATCAGAACGAATTGAATACAACATACTGTTTTGGCGGCCATCTTGGAATAATTTCTGTATCGAAAAATATATTATCATTATCACTATTAAAATGGCTTAAGTATCAACAAAGATATGACGTACAGCATGATATTTTCTTGTTTCTTGGGCAAATTGGTGGCCATCATGAATTGAAGGTATGATTTAGTTTCATTAATTCGGCATTTTCCGAATCGCTATGTATAAAGGTACCAAAATAGTTCATCATCAGAAGGCTATCTATGTTGTTATAAGTCATATACGTGCATTTATACAACCATGTCAATGACAAATTTCGGGTCAATATAACCTCTAAATAACCTCAAAAATGACCCCTAAGGTCAAGTCTGCGGGAGTACCCACCCCTATCCAACAGCTTACATATCATAGAAGTCGATCAACATGGGTGCCCATTTATAACAAAAAATGCGATCAAAACTGTATTGGCATTGGCATTGGCATTGGCGGGCCGGTTTGTTTTCAAACGAACGAAGTCGAAACTGGGCCTGTACATAGTCCAACCACTTCTTTCGTGGAAAGAGTAATGCAATTAGAGTATTGCACCATATAATCCACACAACTATAAAACTCGAAACACATGTACATTTGTATTTCAAGAAATGTTGGATTTTGTCAACCGCTCCGTGGTGACGTTATTTCGTTGCTATAGTTACGAATTACGTGCGAGCGGATTATCGTAAAGTACGTTCTTATTTTTAAAAAAAATCAATTTCACCAGATATAATCGTCATAGAAAGATGAATGTATGACTGCACCTCGTATGTGGGTTTTCGCTGCATGCACAGTAAGCAGTCTCCAGCTAAGGTGCGTATTGGAGTATTTTACGCACTTATTTTAGCTGAATACGCATTGATTATCAACAGTCGGAGTACAAAATACTCACAGCAATGTGAAAATACGCATTGATTTTCAAATTGAGTAGTGGAAATACTGTAATAAAGTTGCAAATGTACTTAATTGAGTTGCTTTTTGAAGCTCCACTAAGTAAATTTTCAACTATATTACAGTATAGATAATTAAAGTTAATAAGTAATAATGCACTCAAATAAGAGAATGGTTAAATTTGTATTATGTTTTGATAATTTGTTCCCTATTTAATAATGAAGAAAATCAATAATCCATTGTCAAAAGAAATACGTATTTAATTTGAAATCAGATGGCACAATACTCTTTAGACACATCACTTATCTGGAGCTCTGAGTAAATGGCATATACCAATCAACCCTGGTTTCTGCAGCCTGTGATACTAAGCCACATGTTAGGGACAGGATTTATATAAACTTGCTTTGAATCCAATACTTTACACGACAGGGTGTTTACGTCAAATACTATGCAAATAGCATGTGCATGCGGCCACAATTGCAACACAAATACAACTATGTTTCATGTGCTTATAAATGTGTTTTTCAAGATATATAAACATTCAAAACCTATCGAAGGGTATGAACGTTGTCAGTATTGGGGTTGAATTAGCCAATTATTGAAACACAAAAGAGAGAACAAACTGTGCTGAATGGGAATGATTTGTGATCGACGAGCTATTTTTGGTTTGACAGTGTGGTTACATTCTATGACACATAAACAACAACTTCAGCAGGTATAACCCTCTCACTCTTTTGCTCAATGGCCCGGAACTCAAATACAAAATGGCCGCAATATTTTTCCTGTTTTTATTTTGCCGTACCACGAATATTTGGATAGTATTTGCTATCAAATTGTGTTTTTATGTAGTACGTAGATACGATGATCGAATGGAAATCTTTGAGATTTATGTTAAAGGCCCTGAACGGCTCAGTATTACAATTTTCCGATTTTTTCAAACACAACAACATGTTTGGCAACTGATTTAGTACACAAAACTAACATATACTACCATATACTGCCTAATAGATACATCTCAAGTCTTGAGATTTACATCTTAATCGCAATCTGAAAACAACAAAAACTTGTTTTGTGTACCACTCAGTGCAAAATGTCAATATTGACAATTTCATTTCCGTAACCCAACGGCTTCGGCTCGGAAGCGAGTCGATAAACTCCGGCTATCGGAATTCATCGGTCGCGAATCGGGGAGTTGGGGAGTTGACCCGAGCGTCTATCGGAAAATCGATCGGGCTTTGAAACACGCTCCTGCTGTTTGTTTATCAACAAATATTGATATTTTCATCGACTACAAACTCATTTTTGTACCAAAATGAATGCAAACAGTTTCAAAGTGTATGTAAATAGAAACCTGTTGTATTTATGTCTGGTAAAACCCAATAGGAGGCCAAATTCAGCAACTTGAGCCGTATAGGGGCTTTAATGTATTAGCAACTGGAAAAATCTATGCCGAAAACCCACCCAAAGCAGCGGTTTCGACAGGCAGCAACACGTTGTATAGGCGAATAAAACATTACGACATCGCGTGGCTTTTTCTTACAATGGTGATGAATGCGAGTTTTGTACCTTTCTAAATTACACAATCTTCATGCCCGGGCGCATTTGAATTGTTTTGTACATTGTTTAGAAAGGTGTTTCATGTATATACAAACAAGAATTGACCATCCAAGACACGCTAGAATCACCTGTGGATTTGTACAGAATGTATGTTTCCGTCTTAGACAGCCGAAAACACCCGACCCCGCTCTACCATATCCATTTTGTCCATGTAGCAGACTTCCAAGCGCTACCCTTGAAGGTGGTCTCCAATGGGCATCCGTCCGTCCTTCCCGTCCGTCCGTCCGTCCGTCATGTAAAACTTGTTAACAGTAATAAGGTAGGGACTTGAAACTTGGTGTGTGCCTTCCTTATTATGTGTGTAGATGCGCAAAGTGAATTTCGATTTTTGATTCGACCTCCCGGTCATGGAGCATCTCACCATTTTCGACATAGCATTTGGGAAAGGTGTGTATATTGCCATGGCGCGCCATCAACTGTGCACTAGTAGTTTTAATGTAAGTTAAAGGTACATGCCCACTCAGTAGGCAAAACTATTCTTTATAGGAATTAAATAAGTGTATAATTGTGTAAACAATTAGGAGTGCCCGCTATACAGATATAATCATTTAGTAATATCTATTTTACTCATAGTGACTCGCGGTGTTATTAGGCTATTTTCATATGCAAATGAGGCATGATATTTTTTAATTATACTTTATACCAGTTGTATGTGCACCCTGAAGGAGTGCACAATGCGAAAGCGAGAAATCCGAAACTCAAATGAAATGTCATGCAAAGCATGAACTGTATTTGGCGAAATCCATGAGGTGATTCTAATATGTCGGAGTAACAAGCTTTAGTGGAAAATATTTGAAATATTCAAAACAGCAGATAACAAAGGGTGTATTACTGCCAACATATCTACTGGACATCAAAGGGAATAGCGGTCAATAGCCACATACCGGTATTAACCCATTTAACATGTTTAACACCACAGACTCTACAACAATATTTGCAAACTTTATGTAGTTCCAGATGAGCCGGCTTAAGAGCCGTCTCATCAGGATCTGCACTGTATTTTCATATATATATTAAAAAAAAAACCTCTTAATAAACGGACTAGTGTGAAAATCATTTTCTGACGAATGGATTGGCCGGAGAATTATCATGGATCAATCCCATTTACTTACACTGGAGTAAACCTAGATATTATCTACACTATTCAGTTTTAATAATACAACGCCAAAACTGTTTACAAGTTCACCCATACTGAAGAGAAAAGAAACAACTTGCAAGCTATATCGCGCTTTCCGAAATTTAAGCGGGCGCGACAATAAAATGATCACTAAATTACAATAGCAGACAGTATTAACTAATAAGGCCTAAACAAATTAGCTGTGTTTCAGGTTACATGCTGAAAAAAGGTTTGGTCGGTAGGTTGTCAATTTTTTTTAGGCAAACATAAGTGAAAACTACCAAATATTGTTTTAAATATTAGCTATACTTACAGTATTGGTTTAAAACACACTTATGCATAACAATGACTAACTAGTTAAATATAGTTTTTGCATAAAAAATATTGAAGTAACAATTTATTTCTTTCTTTTTTTTAAATGAATGAAACAAATTACGACCACATCAAAAAAACAGGGTTGGTCGGAATACCTGAAACACGGCTTATTTGTACACGTTCTTAGGGAGAAGTACCCACTCAAGTGTGTGTTATTCAGACATATATACTGGACAATATAGACATGGGTTCATGCCGTCACATACACCCTACAATATGTTTACCAGTAGTATTGAAAATAACAATGCTTGTTTAATCAGACTGGGCCCCACTGGGACTCGAACCCAGGTCACTAGTATGAATACCAGTATGCTAGCCCCTGCACTACAAGGCCTGACCAAACCGATATTTCAACCTTATTCAATTCAGTACTATGTTAAATTGTATAAAGCTTCTGTACATGTATAACGCAGGTCTCTCGTGGAGCTGCAGTGTAATACACGAATTCCTTTCAGTTGCTGAGCCACTTAAACAGGAATTTGCCAGAAAGACCGAAAGAGCCTATCTATCGGAATGTTATCTATCGCTGGCTTGACTCCGGTATTTCACACTCGCCGAAAACAAAGTTGCTAAATTAATGCATTTAAAGCACGTAATGTATAAATTTAGTATCAACACCTTACCCTATATAATTTATATTTAATATAAAATACATAAGTGTCACAGGGTGAGAAACATGTGCACCGGCCCGGGGCTCGAACTCGGGACCTCTGGTTTACCGTACCATCGCTCTAACCGACTGAGCTAGCACGAATACACACTTCCTCCCCACAGAGAGATACGTACCGCGACATACTCCCCCGCCAAATTGGAATTTGTCCACGAATTCTATATTTAATTTGTCTCTGAATTCTATAATTTTGCTAGATTTTGGGTAGTATAATATATAGCAGTCACGGTCCCTCGTTGGGCGCCAAATGTCACAGGGTGAGAAACATGTGCACCGGTCCGGGGCTCGAACTCGGGACCTCTGGTTTGCAGTACCATTGCTCTAACCGACTGAGCTAACCGGGCTCGAATACACACTTCCTCCCCACAGTGATTTACGTACCGTGACAGAAGCAATTATGCATGAGGTCTGCACGTGTCTTTAAACGAGACGGTTCAAATGGTGGTCACAGAATATACTTGCAAGGAGAAATTAGAAAAAATCAGTTATAAATAGGATATTACTGACAAAGACTTCCACTGAGAAGTTTAATCATTTTTGTCCGGCTATTGGTACAGTCCGACTACTGGTTACTGCCAATGATATGGGGCGCCAAATGTAACAGGGCGAGAAAAATGTGCACCGGTCCGGGGCTCGAACTCGGGACCTCTGGTTTACCGTACCATTGCTCTAACCGACTGAGCTAGCCGGGCACGAATACACACGTCCTCCCCACAGTGAGCTACGTACCGTGTCTGTCTGTCTGTCTGTCTGTCTGTCTGTCTGTCTGTCTGTCTGTCTGTCTGTCTGTCTGTCTGTCTGTCTGTGTCTGTTCGTCTGTCTGTCTGTCTGTCTGTCTGTTAGTCTGTCTGTCTGTCTGTCTGTCTGTCTGTCTGTCTGTCTGTCTGTCTGTCTGTCTGTCTGTCTGTCTGTCTGTCTGTCTGTCTGTCTGTCTGTCTGTCTGTCTGTCTGTCTGTCTGTCTGTCTTGCTTGCACGCCCCTTGCGGGTATTATGAGCGGTATTGTATTCCTTTATTATATATATATACATGTACATACAATGTCAAATAAAATTTCAAATACAATCGATGTTCCCGGTAATTAGCCGGTACCCATTTACAGCTGGGTGAACTGAAGCAGTGTGGATAACGTGTCTTGCTCAAGGACACAACGCAACGCCTCGGATGAGGCTCGAACCCATGACCTTTGGATCAGCAGTTTGGCGCTCTAACCATCACAACCATCATAACCATCAATAGGATATTATTGACAAAGACTTCCACTGAGAAGTTTAATAATTTTTGTCCGGCTATTGGTACAGTCCGACTACTGGTTACTGCCAATGATATGACGAAAATTTTGCAGACATTTCTTGCAACTTTCCGTCTAGAAGACACTTTGTTTTCAAGACAAAAGAGAATCCCAAAGATCTACCAAAACAAATACATACAATGAGCAACAAAGTTAACTGCCACACAACAAAACTATTTACAAGTCGCATCCCTGTGTTATATTTGTCAGCACTCGGTGGTTTCAGATTAACAAAAGGTAAACAAAAGTTGGGTGGGGTAACAAAAGTCAAACACTTTACAGCAATGCTCGTGACCTGCGCATGAACCAGTACTTGTATCACGTTCCTCCAGATGATATGGCTATAGTATGATCTTTTAACGTTTTGTGAGACTAGTAATGTCTTGGGATGTACCGATTTAAACAGTTTTAACACCTATCGATCGGAGAACAAAACGCCGAATCTTTCCAAACTACAAGCAGACGTAAATTATTGCGCATGAGCGCGTTTTGAGAAAAGTAGATAAAGCTTGATCTAAAGTTAATTAATATTGGTTTTATTTATCAATCCTGTGTATTATTTGTATTAGTTTGTACAATTACAGAGTCTGTAGCTGAGAAATCGTTTTATCAAATGTGGAACTATTTTTTACTGCGGAAAATATAAATGGTGAAGTGCCTGGCTGTTCCATTTATCGACCATAATGGCTGTTCCCATCCAAAATCGGGCACAAATTGTCCCAAAACACGATTTTCTAACATTTGGAATGACATACCTGGACAGTAAATATGACTGTTTGTTTCATATACTTCTATGGTTTTCTACAATTATAAATTATTAAAACGCTCAGTTAACAGGACGTCAAAAAGAATAAATCGGCATACCGAATCCGCCGTACATGCGAACACGTTTATACTTACTGGTACATGAACTTGCCGGTTTCTCTTTGTCGCTTTTCACTTTCATGTATTACTAAAACAATCAAGCTCATCTGTCTATACAGTCATTATTCAATGCCAAACATCCTTCTAGTTTGTCAACTGTTGTAAATGTTGGCGTATACTCTATGTGTATCGGTAGATACGTATATACTGTAACGTCGTTTTGACGTCGTTTGACGTCGCTTTTACGTGACGTCTCATTTGCTCAAACGACATGAATAGTGGTGTTGTATAAAATATAATATCTTCATGAATATTGCATATATCATGATCAAATAAAAAGCATTCAATTCATCATACAAATATCCTTGTCATAGCAACAAAATGTTAATTTGACCAAGAAATGCCCGAAGACAGGTTTTCTCGCGACGCGGCTCATATGAGCCGCGTCGCGAGAAAACCTGTCTTCGGTAGTCTGACGGCGTCACTTAGCTGACGTAATTTCAGCCGAGATTTCTAACAAATAACGCACCTCGGTGTTTTCATAGAACGCCTATATTCTCGTGAATAGTTACAGGCGTTCTATAATTACAATCGGTCGATGGGCCGAATGGGGTTCGCTGCGGGAAACTTCGTAAAATGAAAGTGTGCCAATACCAACAAGATATATGTTAGTTCAATATTGAAACATGCTAACACCTGTAGACATTGATAGGTTATATTAAAATAATAATACGCATGTAATTTGCAAAAAAATAGCTTCCCAATGAAATTTAGTTTTTAGTTTAAATAGATTATCCCGTATGGAGCCTCATTTAGAACCTCTGGTACATTTAGAGTCAATATTTGAACCGTTTTACTAAACGCCATAGTGTCATGTGTCCAATTTATTGGACACAGGACACTTTTTTTTAATGTAATATACCAACCAATAACAAATTTACGTTTAAAAAGTCAGCTATTTGTTGTTAAATGCGATTGTATTTTCATTGTGACGTCATACTATATTTCGTGTCCTGCCAAACGCGTAATAATACAATGATTGGTCATATTGCCATTACACGTACTGCCATCGTGATTGCTGTCTTCGTTGTTGATAAGCTCTAAATACGGAAATACAGATACTCATTGTGTACTCAACGATTTGTGAATGCTACAGACGTACATTTCTGCAAATTTGCTAAAGTTGAGAGGACAATACGGCGACAGCCAAGAGACATCAATAATTGACCTACATTTTACATAAGTCTACTACTACTAGCTGCCAGACACGAAACATTTGTTGTTTCAGGTAGGAATTATTTCTTTATTACTGTTGACCAATATTTGAATCGTGCTGACTTCGACAGCACTTTTAACCACAGGGCTACTAAAATAATTCCATTTGTATTCAATCTAACATGAATTCATGTGGTGGGGGATATTCAACATTGCCTGTGCATGTGCCGAGTCATTGGTTTTCGCGACCAATGTTGTTTCTACAATTGTTGTTTAAATAGCTAATTTCTAATTTATGGTGCATCTCGGACTCTGTGTGTTTGTGGCACCTCGATACTTGTAGATTCACTTTGAATATGTGTTTTCAGTCCAACAAGTCGATTCATTATCTATTTAGGCTATTATCTGTTATCTATTGTCTATATAGGCTTTTAGCCACTTAAAACAGACACTTTTTATTTCACTACTTTCACCCCCCCCTACTTTCTTTCACACCCCCCCCCCCCCCCCCCCCCCCCCCTCACACCCCCCCCCCCAACCCCCCCCCCAACCCCCGCCAGTCAAATGTGTTTATAAAAACTGTAACAACAGTGATGAAAAAAGTAAAAAATTGAGGTGTGCGAATCCAGGTACACTGCATTTGCACAGCGGTGAATTTTCCCGAAATATCATGAATATAGGCCGGTGCAGTATTTCTATTAAGTAAGTGTACCCGGCTTCGCACCGTGTATGTGGCTTTGCACACACCAATATTTTACATGTGATTATTCATGTTGTTTTCTTAAGACAAGTGTTTTCAGAAAGTCACGTGTTTACACGATTTAGAAAACTATAACAACAGTGACCAAACAAGTAAAAAAATTGAAGTGCAGTATTTGTATTAAGTATTTGTATTGCAGTGGGTGGGCTTCCTAAAATTTATTTGTACACAGGGTACCCATGTTTGGTCTGGGGTGGTGATGAGGGACTTTTTTGCTTCATTGGGGTGACCTCACGAAATATGGGCGGGGGTGGAGACTGTATGTTTGTTGAGATTACAATCATGTCTGTTAATTCTGCGCACCTAATAATAATTTTCGTGAAAATGTCCATATTCAGTCAAAATTCACTGAACATTAAAGCAGTTCTTAGCCAAGATAATCACGGCTAAGCAGATGGCTTTTACTATTTCATCTGTCGTCTATTATCTGTATCCGCCTAGCGGAGACCCAGCCAAATTTGATCAAAATATCAGTCCATTTTGTCCTTGAGTTTTGCGAATAATACGGGAATAAAATGATAACCAATGTCGGTATATTTGCATGTGTATTATTGGTTTATGAAGCAGATCTGTTGTTGATCTATTCATTTAGTAAGCAGGACCACTAATCATTTTGACCATGTTTCTGAATAACTTTTTACCAAACTATTGGTAATGGGATAAAATTGTGACTTAGTATACCGTTAATCAGCTGATTTATTCCAAAATCAACATAATTTATTCTGACGTAAGCTGGGCAAAACATTACGTGAATTGTGCATTAGCCGGTGGGGGGTGCGCAGAATTAGCCGAAATGACATTTTTTAAATATATGTTGTTGGGTTACCATAAATGATAAATTCCACGACTTGCTACTAAATTTCTCTGTTTCTCACTAATACAATTAGCTTACCATATTCTTGACACTTTTCTAAATAGATGCCCCTTCAGTTGTATGTTTTATGCCGTTGAAAAGAACAAAATGTAAATGTAAAGCTATATTTACGTCATGTAAATGTATGTAACGGAAATTACATTTCTGAGACCCCTGGTCCCTTGAAGTGGAAATAAAATTAAAAAAATGACGAGAACAATTGGCTATACTATTATAAATGTAACAACTGGACTGTCACCCAATGGAATAAAACACAGTTTAATGAATTATTGGTTCTACATCGAAACTAGAAAAACGACACAAATATGTACATAAAATATAGAATCACTGATGTCTCATTATTATTGAACCATGTTATTGTAGTTGCGAACAATAACTCTTGCAATCTACTCCTGTACCGTCTGTAGCAGAGTTACTATTCCATTCATACATGTAGGCTTCCTCTACATAATAGCTAATCAGATCTGATTTACACTTTAGTTGTTAATTGTGACACAATTTGTATATTTTCCATCTGAAAAAAAAATATTATAAAAGTAATACGTATGGATCACGATTTGCCTGGTTTGGCCCTCAGGTACGTTTTCATCTTTCGCTCTTTCTGTTACCTGGGAGTTGAATTGGGTTATTGCCCATTATAGAAGTAGTAAGATTATTACTGATCCTACTGCTTTTGGGAGGGGCCATGTGATTCTGGTGTGGCGAGGACCTCGCAATCAGATCAGGATCATCCTGATTTAAGGGTTGAGTATATAGTTCTTTTATTGTAAATATTCATTTCTGATTTTAGGATTTTCCCCCCATTTGTACATGTACTTGAACATGTACTTGTACAGGTAATATATGGGATTTATTACTAAACCCATTGACCCGGCCTTAAATGACCGCATCTGTTGATAACTTGATAGGCCGTTAGACCCCACAAACAAATAAATGATATACGTAGGCTTCCTCTACAGAATAGCTTATCAGATCTGATTTACGCTTTAGTTGTTAATTGTGACCTAATTTGTATATTTTCCATTGGAAAAAAAAACTATTATAAAAGTAATACAAAACTTTACGTGGTGGTCACGTCGGGAGAACGAGACGACGTAAATTAACGGTAGTAGTTCCTCCATATAGGAATCACTATTTGCCTGGTTTGACCCTTCAGTACATTTTTATCTTTGGCTCTTTTGTTACCTGGGAGTTGAATTGGGTTATTGCCCATTATAAAAGTACATTGTAGTAAAGATTATTACTTATCCTACTGCTTTTGGGAGAGGCCAAGTGATTCTGGTGTGGCGAGGACCTGGTATCGGACCAGGATTATTCTGATTTCAGCGCTGAATATATAGTTGTGTTATTGTAAATATTCATTTCTTCTGATTTTGGGATTTTTATATCCCCCCATTTGTACATGTACGTGAAAATATACATGTACTTTTTCTTTTTATATGAAACGTGAATTTCGTCACTGATATCAGGGCGATAACCGTGTTTCCGTTAAAGGTTAATGGAAACTATATCTGTCTGCTTAGTTTTGTTATGTGCACTATGATCGTACTTTATAATGTGTCAATAAAAATATTTGTTCGGGTGACACATTTAATTGGTATAAATAATTTAAAAATGTCATGTCTCATTTGCATATCAAAATAGCCTGATACCACCACGAGTCACTATCAGTAAAATCAATATTACTAAATGATTATATATGTATAGTGGACCTGCACTCGTAATTTTTAAAAACTGGCGGAATACATGTACCGTAGTTACACAATTACACTTATTTAATTCTTATAGGCAAGCTGTTATGCAAACAGGTTGAAGTACATTGTAACGGACCGAGGTCTATAAATACATTAAATACGCCTAAAAGCGTCCATAAAACGAAAAAAAAAAGCTAAAAAAAGTTTTGTTACTCCCTCTATAACACACACATATATATCCTCGGTCCGTTACTTCAACCTGTGGATGGGACCCCAACTTTAGCTGATACATGTAATTTGCGAACCAGATCTCTTATTCACTATTCTGCAGAGGAAGACTATGAATGGAAACGTAACTCTGCTACGGACAGTACGGTTGTAGATTTCAAGAGTTACTGTTCACAACTATGAACAATGTGGCTTACTCGCTTACCACATTTATCCAAGTTTTTGTGAGTTTGATACCCGGGTGGGATGTAGTTCTCTAAGCACTGTTTCATGTTGGAAAGTTGCGGAGTCATTTGCTGAGTAATGGTTAATACTGGTAAGAAATTCAATAAAAGGCTAACCATGTACATAATAGTGTTTGATTGTTTGTTTCAGGGAAGCCGTCTACAGATCTTAGCCATCTGGATTATTCGTCGAGCCTCTTCAACTTCACCCTGCAGTCGAGGCAGACACCAGCAGGGCTATTGAGATAGTGTATGGGCGGTTTCAGAAGAAGCAGATAAGGCGGAAATTGTTTCTCATTCTACTGTTGAAGGACAAAGGCCACCAGAAGAATCGCTGCCCGAAGACACTACTCCACCTGGGCAACAAGTTGCCAAACACTTGCGAAATGGGAACTGATCCAGTCCTGACCTACACGAAGCAAAATATAGTGTCGCCATGACAGACTGTCATTATCTTAAGATCAGCGACATCTGAAAATATAACCCTCGAGGAAGAGCTTGAGAAGACAAGTTCAGTTACAAAAAATTAACCATTTAACCGGAGTACCATCCATGCCAGCGGCAGTGTTTGTGTGGTTCTCAACTCTGATTTTCTGCTCTAATCATCTAATCAACCTGTTGAAAGGATGTATCGTGAAGACATGTTACTTCTTGTGTTGATGGAATTGAGAATGAATCTTATTCACACAAATCTGAGTTGTGCAGTTTTTAAGATTTGTCAATATGTTTTGAATCGGTGACTCATTCTTGTGGTAGACAGAATGACATTTGTACATTTCTGATTATGTGACACTCGAAGGACTAGATATTGAAATGGTCAGAAATATATTTACTATGCTTTTAAACAAATATGTGGCTGTGACCTCAGGTTGAAGTAACGGACCATGGCCTATAAATACATTAAATACCTAAGAGCATCAATAAGTGAGAGAAAAATAAGCTAAACAAAATGTATTTACTCCATGTGTGTATATGGGAGTAAATAATTTGTTTAGCCTATTTTATTTCACTTATTGATGCTTTTAGGTATATTTAATGTATTTATAGGTATTGGTCCGTTACTTTAACCGGTGGCTGTGACTGAAGAATGTGGTTTATGGGATTTGTGACCAGTGTAGCTCCTGATCAAATAGTACACTCATGTAGCCTGATAATGATGTGGCTTGTTAGAAGCATGATGGAGATTTCATTGATGTAATGGTGAACAGTTCAGATCCTGTGCGGATATGTGTATCTACACTGATCGCAAATCCCATAAGCCCCATTTCTCCAGTCACAGACACATATTTGAGCAAATTTAAAATTTAAAAAATCCTACCACCAACCTAGTGATTAGCATTTAAGGTATTGCATTCAATCTTTGATTCATAAATTTCTGTTTAACGTCCACAGTCTATAAAGTCTATATTTGGTTGGTTTCACATGGTTTCAGTTATCTTCGCAATAAAGGATTTTACTTGAAACATCCAGAATAGACCAAACACAAACTTTGTAGACTTTCGAAGGGAAACAAAAATTTACGAATTAATGATGTATTTTTGTGCTATTATCATGATTATAATTGAAATCAATGCCCAATGGTCAAACTTGTAACAAATTACATGTGTACAATAAATTTCGACTTCGAAATTTGACTTCGAATGAAATGGTGCAATTGGTTGATTATTTGGTCATTTGCAGTGCATGATGTGAGAAACAACATATTGAGGCATCATCTGTAACACAGTGCCTTCAATCATGATTCATACCCAGGCATACAAAGTATATCGAGGTGTATATAGTTTTTGTATTTTCGTCCATCCGTAAGATTTGCGTTGAAGGTTTTTGGGTACCCATTATATATGCAACCGTAAATCGCATTGAGTTGAATTTTCATATACTTCTTTATCGTCATCCATATTTTTTATACTGTAGCACACTGATGTGATGTGGCTTTCCTGCACAAGGTCAAATTACTTAAAGTTTTGAAATATTTGTATCAAACATGTCAAAGTTTTTAAGTACACAATGTCTCTGCAACCGCAAGTCGGGTTGACTTGAAGCTTCATATATACTTCTTTATGAAGTTAGAAGATCAATATTTTCTTTCTATAGGCCCTGGTGGGTGCATGTGATGGGTAATTTAACAATCGCGATTCATCCTTACCGGAAATCCGACTGGAGACCTGGTTTGGCCCTCACTACGTCTTTGGCATTTTGTATGTGACAGTTTGAATCTGGTTATATCTCTTGTGTGAGTATTACGATTAATTGTAATCCTTTTTTAGGGAAAGGGGCCAAGTGACTTTGGTGTGGTATGGACCTGGCATCAGGTCAGGTTATTCTAATTTCAGGGCTGACTATATTTTTCTCGATGAAATTATTCCGTTCTGATTTTGGGATTTTCCCCCCAATGCAGCAGGTTAATACAGGATCAAACCCGTTTGCCCAGCTTTATATGACCTGCTGTTGATAGGCCGTTAAACACCAATAAACAAACAAACAACTTTGGCATTTGGTATCCGACAGTTATATCCTTTATGTGAGTATTAGACCATAGCTGTTGATAGGCCGAAACCTTAAACACCATTAAACAAACATTATATAGCCCACTCATACGGCTTTCATGCACACAGTGAAGGTGAAATTACTTTGAAACTTGCGTTAAATGTTTTGAAATATATGCGTTAAAGTTTTAAGTAAACAATTTCTCTGCAACCGTAAGTCAGATTGAATTGAAACTTCATATATTTGTCTATCAACAATCAACATCCATATTTTCATTTTATAGCCTACGCATGTGACTTTCATGCCCAAGGTCAAGGTCAAATTGTGTTAAATGTTTTGAAATATTTGCATTAAAGTTTTAAGTACACAATTTATCTGCAACCGTATATTGGATCGACTGGAAATGTCACACTTCTTTATCAACAGCCATATTTTCATCTATATCTCACCTAAGCAGCTTTCATGCCAAAGGTCAAGGCAAATGACTTTGCTACGGCCGCGGGTATGTGTGAGACCCCGCTCACTTGCTCTAGTCCTTAAAAGCAAGAATAACATATCTTAACATACTGATTTACTTTTGTTTTTTTCGGATACATGTACTGATTTTGTGTCCCGAGCATAACTGGAATTCCTTTTTGTATTTTTATCACAACTCTTGCCTCACTAATATTCCAGTGTTCTCCCTTTGTTTGTTCACGCATTGATTTTGTATCTGGCACATAGCGATATTTCAAATTTGACCTAATATGGTCCTGATATATATCAAATCAAAGGTATCGTGGGTATTGTCAAAATCGGATGATACATCATACAAGATGGCCGCCAACAGGTCATCCTTTAATTATAGATTTCGTCTTCTTCTCATGTACCGTTTGGCCGACGCTGGTCAGACTTCCACAGTTGTGGTGCGTGGGTGAATCATTTTCATATTTTTGTTAAAATGGAAGTTGTCGCATTTTTTTTTTTTATCCAAGATGGCCGTTGTAGAAAATTTGTTAAAATTCTTAAAAAAAATCATATCAACCATGTTAATTTTTACATTATTATTATTTTTACATCAAGCTTGAATTGCCACTTTGATATCAAGGGCGATAACATTGACTCTTTAAAATGTTAATGGAAACAACTATTTATTCTCTCTATTTATCTTTTGATGTGCAATGATCATATTTTGTAACAAGTCAATACAAATATTTATTCAGGTGACACATTTAGTTGATATAAATAATTTAAAAATAAAAATGACCTGCCTCATTTACAATCAAAATAGCACGATGATACAACCTATCAGTAAACCTAAGATTACTAAGTGAATATTTCTGTGTAGTGGGCACTCGTATTTTTAAAACTGTTGGAATAGTTACACAATTATATACTTAATTTAATATTTAATTCCTATAAAGAACACTTTGTGCCAAACAGATGGGACCCCAATTCAAATCATGATTTGCAACTTTGCTGAAGGATGTCTGGCACCCAGTCATTAAGTGCAAATGCTTGTCTTATCAGCTCATTCACAAACACCACATCATACAAAACACTTGTCACATGGATTCACCAGTGGGTGTACAGTACAAAGTCCAGTGACATGGTGTGTAATTGCATCCTGTAACATTTGGTCAGGTGTGTATTTTTTTACTTTAACCTACGTTTTCTGGGGGAAATAACTACCTGTATAATATATGTGAAAATCACTTCAATGGAAGAAATTAAATGTATGTTCTCGCACCCCTTCCAAACTCCATTCACAATTCACACCCCTCTGCATGAATCAGGATACTCCACTACAGTGCAAAGTCGCAGAACAATTTTTGACATACAGCCGTTTGAATGTGTACTTGTGTGTGTGTAATATTTCTCAGACTTTTTCAAGGCAATGATTTCTGTTTCGATGTAATGTATGACCTGTCGTGAATTTCACTCACAAGTTCATATTGGTGTAGGAGTATTTGATATCCAGTATACATTTTCTATGGCTTACATTCTGTAAAACGTCTGGAGTTTCGACAATGAAATGGAGAAATGGCAAACATTTTCATGTGTCTGAATGTGGATTATTTCTGGCACTCATATATTTGGCTTATAACGTCGTTCAAATTGTACTGCGTCAATTTTATCGAATTTAAGATTGCATATTTCATGACTTTCTTCAAAACGCCAGTTTTAGAAGTTGATGGTTTTAGGATTTTGATATCATGCACTGCAGTGCCGGTGATAAGTCGCTAGGTGGCGTTGCCAAGTCGGACTGTTGTACTGTGCGGACTCACCGAAACAAACCGCCAGTGGACGCGTTACACTATGTTTGCAATGTAAACTCCCTGGGTAAGTTTATAGATCGCGGCTCAGTCAGCGTGCGACTAGATGTCGGTTTTTACATAGGGTACAGTGTATCCGTATGTATTGCGATCGAGCGGGATCATTTGGCCCGCCCACGACCCCCCGTGGTGCGGACGCCTGTGATTGACAACTTAGAATCGTGTCGGACAGTTAGCCACGCCCCAGATCCCCTCGATGGGCACGTCCGTAGTGATATCTTGGGAATAACCTATAACAACAAAATGCATTGTGTTACTAAACGTTTAACTGGCATACGCAACCACTAATTGAAAATAATATTATGAAAAACTTGCACTGCACAATATCAACAACGGTTGTTCTACGTACAAAAATACATCGGATTATTTTGTTGCGCGTGATTTGCCCCCATTTGCAGCACAAATCGTGCGGTCATCGCTAAATTTAGTAACAGAGTTAACTCCCCTCCGAATACTCTCCGAAACAAGCGACGCGTTTAACACACAAACTACATCAAGTTTGACCTTCCGACAGCCTATTTTTAAACTCACCCGACACCTGTGCGAAACAAAACTCGCACGTGTAGGTCTAACTGATGTTTAATCCTCATTCTCTCTCTCTATCGATGGATCTACAGTGGATTTTAGTGACATTCCTGAATTCGGCCTGATTGACATTTGTCTATGGTGGCCAATACACGCCAACATGAGTGTCAATTCTACGTTCATGGAAGGGGGTCAATAAGTCAGTATTTAAGGTGATAACTTACAGTCAGGGAACACATTAATGACAGTATAACACTGCAAGTACTGAAATACGACAAAAAAAATCTAACAAGTTTCTAAACGTTACAAGTGCCACCGCTATACAGATATAATCATTTAGTAATATTTATTTTACTGATAGTGACACGCGCGGTGGTATCAGGCTATGTTCATATGCAAATGAGGCATGATATGTTTTAATTATTTATACTAAAGAAATGCGTCACCTGAAAAAATAATATTTTCGACAGATTTTAAAGTATGATCATTGCACATCATAAAATAAATACAGAGATTAAAGAGTAATGTCCGTTAACATTTTAAGCAAACACGGTTATCGCCCCTCATATCAGTGTGTAAATTTACGTCTGATATAACATGTATAATAATGCCAATCAGTACGTGGGATAATGGCGCATGATTGTTTATTTTGCCAGGAAATGTCTCAGATGATGTCTCTGATGTAAAGAACATTTTGTACCTACTGAGTGGGAATGTACCTTTAAGGGTTAATGAAACTGTAACACCAGCAATCAATCAAGCAATCAATCTAGTTTAATCTTGTAGTACCCTATGTTCAGTACTTTCAGTACTTTGATTTATGTTAGTGGAAAGTACTAAAATTGGGAAAATTGGGCCCGCGCAATATTTAAAATTGCGCCATGTCAATTAAAGGTGGTGCAGGATGTTGAATGTAATATCTTTATAATGGAAAGACAGAGTTTAATGAAACATAACGCAGTAAATGCTTACAGGTTGCCAATTAGTATCCCCTCGCCGATAGGCAAGAGCTGGTATATCGTTAGTCCATGTACTGCGTACGTATGTACGTACGCCAGTAACACCTTTCATTTTTCGATAACTTGTGAACTGCTTCCACGATTTTGATATTATTTGACCATAATGTGTGTCTATGGATGGAGCATGGTTTATAGATATGAGTAGCATCGTATGACCCACGTTCGACCGCCCAAGGTCACGGAGTACTTTTTATTATCAAGGCTGCCAGCGAGGGGATTAGCTTCGTTTAATGATGCCAGTGCGAGGGGATTAGCTTCGTTTAATGATGCCAGTTCTTGCATTATGGTATAGTTTGCTTTAATCTAACAATTTTCTGGTTTTGACGAAGAATCGGTTTCCATGGATGTGAATATAAATCTAAAGAACGTGAATGTATGGTGTGATACATATCATCGAACCGGTATGTCATTTCTATGGTGTGATACATATCATCGATATCCGTCCGTTTGCTTGGAAAAGTTTCAAGAAAATTTACTGTAAAAATGACGTCACAGAATACGTCATGTCGGAAAAGCAGGTTCGGAAACCACTGATCCCATACCCTGATATCTATAACTTTACATGCTACTTGCAAACATGTAGTTGGCCTCAATAATAATAGCATACACTCAAAGCGTTCTTTTATAACATGATCATTCATGTTATAATTGTTCTTGTTATTGTTGTAATGCATTTTTACCAATGTGAGCGTTATCAATTCGGTTAAATTGTATTTGAACTTTAGTTCAGTGTAAGATACTGTTATCGACCACCATGTACAGGTTAAAACTCTGTGCAAGCTACATTTTTTATTTACATACAATGGTCGGCAGCATATTTGTAGACCGATGTAGCCTGGGCCCGGTTTCCCGCACAACTTTATTTTTCAGATTTGGTTAACTCTACGCGAATTTTCAGTCTATTGCTCAATTCTTTCTTTCTAATATAATGTATAAAATTAAGATTTAGCGCAATATTTACCGATTTTAAGAAAAAAATATCTCCTGCAAAAAAACGCAAAGCCATGGATGTTACAACTAGTATAGCCACAGATCAGTCTCATCTGTGCATACGCGCCGTCTGATCAGAACATACGATGTCCGCCATTCAGTCACTAGGGAATCCTTTCTCGATTACCGACAGGATATGAGTCGCCGATCGAACATTTATTGCAGATATTGTAAGGTCTGTTTTTCAGCAGGGTCCAAGTACAGCTGTAAGCTGGACGATGTCGTGAACATTCGACGTTTCTGCTGTCTGAATATGAAAAGCTTTAATCTGAATGCACGCTGACAATGATATGAGCCGCGTCGCGAGAAAACCTGTCTTCGGGAAATTCTTGGTCAAATTAACATTTTGTTACTGTGACAATAGTATTTGTATAATGAATTGAATGCTTTTTATTTGATCAGGATATCTGCAATATTCATTAAGATATCATAGTTTATACAACACCACTATTCAGGTCGTTTGAGCAAATGAAACGTCACGTAAAAGCGACGTCAAACGACGTCAAAACGACGTTACAGTATCTACGTATCTACCGGTACACATAGAGTATACGCCAACATTTACAACAGTTTGCAAGTTGACAAACTAGAAGCATGTTTGGCATTGAATAATGCATGTATAGACAGATCAGCTTGATTGTTTTGGTAATACATGAAAGTGAAAAGCGACAAAGACAAACCGGCAAGTTCATGTACCAGCAAGTATAAACGTGTGCGCGTGTACGGCGGATTCGATATGCGGATTTCTTCTTGTTGACGTCCTGTTTACTGAGCGTTTTAATAATTTATAATTGTAGAAAACCATAGAAGTATATGAAACAGACAGTAATACTTACTGTCCATGTATGTTATTCTGTATTGATTTACTGGTTAGTTCGTTCGTGGCTATATGATAGTTCAGCAAATACAGATGGGAATACACCTGTAAATGGGGAGGACAATACGTTCAAAATTAAAGGTACATGCCCACTCAGTAGGCACACTCTATTCTTAATATATAGTTTTGTATATTCTGTAGATATGGCATTTTCAGGCAAAATAAATATTCATTCACCATAAAACCCCACGTACTGATTGACATTACTATACAATTTATATCATATATATAAATAATTAAAAAATATCATGCCTCATTTGCATATGAAAATAGCTTAATAACACCGCGAGTCACTATGAGTAAAATAAATATTACTAAATGATTTTATCTGTATAGCGGGCACTCCTAATGTTTTAGAACTAGTGGAATGGTGACACAATTATAAACTTATTTAATTCCTATAAAGAATAGTTTGTGCCTACTGAGTGGGCATGTACCTTTAAATTACATTGAAACTAGTACACAGTCGATGGTGTTCCATCGCAATATACACACTTTTCCCAAATGCTAAGTCGAAAATGATGAGATACTCCATGACAGGGAGGTCGACTCAAAAATCGAAATTCATTTTGCGCATCTACACACATTATAAGGAAGGCACACACCAAGTTTCAAGTCCCTACCTTATTACTGTTAACAAGTTTTACTTCTTACATGAAACGTGATGGACGGACGTACGGACGGACGAACAGACACCCGTGACGAAAACAATATGCCCATTTTGTTTTCTTAAAATACCAAACTTGTAGCACTGAAAGGCAGTGTCCATGTCTGATGACAGGCACCCTTACTTCCATGCGTTGCTCACTATGTACATACAGTTCACAGTCACTCTACCAGCGTGATAGCAAAAGCATACATCGCTTACGTGTAATTTCTAAACCATCTCACTATTTCGCTCGTGGGAGACCACCTTCAATGGTAGCGCTTGGAAGTCTGCTACATGGACAAAATGGATATGGTAGAGCGGGGTCTGGTGTTTTCGGCCGTCTAAGACGGAAACATACACGCTGTACAAACCCACAGGTGATTCTAGCGTGTCTTGGATGGTCAATTATTGTTTGTATATACATGAAACACCTTTCTAAACAATGTGCAAAACAATTCAAATGCGCCCGGGTATGAAGATTATGTGATTTAGAAAAGTACAGAACTCGCATGCATCACCATTGTAAGAAAAAGCCACGCGAAATCGTAATGCTTTACTCGCCTATAACGTGTTGCAACCTGTCGAAACCGCTGCTTGTGGTGGGTTTTCGGCATAGATTTTACAGTTGCTAATACATTAACATAAATCTCAAAGATTTTGAGCGTAAACTGCACTAAAAATGCGTCTCACTATATAACCTAAATTCGATTTTTAAAATCGAACTCGTTCACTTCCTGATTATAAATGAATATTAGCCGCCATCTTTAAAAAATATCGAATCACGTGACAAGCAGTGATTTGGTTGGCTAATGGGAACTGACGTCAGTCTCCAGTAACCAACCAAACCACTGCGTGCACGTAATTGAAATATTTTCCGAAATATCGGCATCATGTTAAATTTCCATACCAAAGTCGTTTTTTCGCAATAAAATCAATATTTGATGGAATTTCATCAAATCATTTTTTTTGTGGAGGGTGAATTTTTTGTTACTGATGGAAAATTACTTACTTTAAAATATTTTTTTAGATTTAATGTGTTTAAAGGCCAAAAGTTCGTCGGCAGCAAAACGTGGAACAGACAGTAGGTATTTTTCATGTCGGCTGTACACGGCCCCCTATATTTTTGCTGTTTGCTAACCTTCATTTGAATGTGACCAGCCTTAACTTACAATATCGGTATTTTTTGTCGCAACAGATGTTGTTCTATGGAAAACGATTGCAATTGTATTGGCAATACTCTCTGCACTGTTTGTCGCAAATTTAAAACTCACAGGGAAATGAACTTTCGACACATGCGAAATATAAGATATCAACTTAGGCTTAAACGTGTTTACTGATGGGGGGCCGGTTAGTGCCGACGGCCGGTCAGATCCGACCCCGCTCTAACAGACATTTGTTACCGCAATATCAGCTTGTTACACCGCGCCTTGTGTTTGTTTTTGGAGTGTTACGTTAGCATTTTGTCTTTTGGAGAGTCAACTCGCCTTGCAATGAGCGAGTATCGAAGCCTATTGTTCTGAAACTGAACTTCGAAGTCAGAGCGCAACATGCAAATCTCAGCGGAAATTACGCCAGCTAAGTTCACGACGTCATTTCTTGTGACGTCGTCAGACTCCCGAAGACAGGTTTTCTCGCGACGCGGCTTATATCATGCTAATATAATAAATAGGGACGGTGGTATGATATTTCAAGGCAACATATGTTTGGGACATTAGTATCATGGACCGTTACACGGCACATATAGTCACAAATACGTGTCTATATCCGTATTGCTACAACATATACGACATCAATCCGGATATGCCGTATTGTTAGGGAATCCGATGCTGCGTATCGTTTGACAATAGCGCTTACAATCCGAGGTTGCCTATTGTTGCAAAATACGAAAACAATACGATATTGTGTATTCTTCACTAATACTCTTTGATACAATGAGGCGGACTCAGGAAGAAAACGCTTCCAATCCGATTCTGTGTAAATATCTCCCGATATAATGTTTTTTTTGTGTGCAAAGGTTATTAGAAATACAATGTATATTAATCTGTCATCGAATTACTATAACGTTAACGTCTCTTGAAGGAGTTCGGTATGTTATTTACCCAAATCATATATAAAGACTTAAAAATTGTTTTTGACCAGCTCTATACTTTGGGCTGCGTTATGACAAAGCCGCGCGTATTTAATTCATGACCAGTGTAGATTCTATTAGCAAATGTACTGTTGCAGTAAAATAATTGTTCGCTGATCGGTAAAATGGGAGCTGGTCAAAACGGGCCGAGTCAAAGCGATCCCCTGTAAATATGGCACCTATTTGACCAAAACATCCCCCAAGTTTTAATTAATATATAATCAGATTAATAAACTAACACAATCGACCTCGTAATACGTATGTTGATAAAATCGAAATATTCTGTATATCTTGTCCACAAGTCAACACTTGTTATTCACACCTTTATCCAGACGCGTGTTACATGTCTACCATTAATAGTTAATCTAACTAAGCCATGCTTATTGTGCTTACAATCAGTGTAGACCTAGACTAGTCTGTACCCTGTGCTGTCTGATCAGCGTATGCACGGTTAGTCATCCAGTCAAACAATCATTACAGTCTGCAATATAGCACATTGCTCACGCATTGAAACAATCATATCCATGACTATACGGCTGGTCTAATGCACTGGTGTGTTTTCTTATGTACCATACTGAAATTTTAGTAACAATTTTGAGGGAGATTTCCACCTAAAAAAAAAAAGACCTGTACTGTTTCATTACAAAACAGACAGGATCATGTTTGCAACCAGCAAACTACGAAGATTACGGTACGATACCGTACCATACAATGTCAAATGAATGATGTAGCCCGTAAACAGATTTTATTTTATTTATTTGCTGAATATAACTGAAATTAAAGTAAAAATTAAATTTTGCCAAACCCAGAAGCAGGATTTACCTAATGAAATATCTAATTCTTTTGACACAGCACCAAGTGGTGTTTTGTCATGTGTCATGTGTTGTATATATGTTTTAAGACCAGCAGAAACATCCCTGGGGGCTACAATATCAGGGGACTACAATATCTTTGAATTCAGATTGCAGTATACAGGCCCGTACGCAGAGGGGATGCGACTGGTGCGTACGCACCCCCTTAGCCCTTTCAACACCACAGGCCTATATAGTGGTATTGGCAAAAAGTGTAGGTCCAGATGAGCCGGCTCGTGACGAGCCGTCTCATCAGGATCTGCACCTTTTGCAAGTACAAATCAGTGATTTTCGTAACAAAGTTAATAACACTACCTTCTGAAAGTCTAATTGGATCGTCACCGGCGAACAAAACTACCGATGAAATATCTCCATCGAGTTTATTGACTCCAACCCCACGTTCTTCCCCATCCACTACAAGATTTATCACGACCGCGCCCACAGTACCTGTAGCTGGCATGGCGTATCCCCCATATGTATTGCTCGCTTTGGCACCGAATGAATATTCATAGAGCCCCTCATTCAAGGGGCCCCGCTTCTCAGCCCAAACTGTGATGACACGTTTTTGCGTTTTCAATGTTTTCAACAATCCGGCAAGCCCCCCGATTGAGGTATGGGCCTCAGCACGAATCTTTTCAGAGGTCTCCTCAAGTGCTTTGTTCGCGGCTCTACGAACACGTTTCAGTTTATCGGAAACTTCGGCTATTTTTCCACCTAGTTCAGTAAGTCCTGCAGAGTCCTCTGAGCGCAACACCCCATAAACCTCCGTAAGGGCCACCTGGTGGTCTTATCGGGCTTTCTCAATACCCGTTCGGACTCCCTCAATCCCCAACCGGGCCTCTTTTTGAAATTCGGTTATTTTTCCACCTAGTTCAGTAAGTGCTGCAGAGTCCTCTGAGCGCAACACCCAATACGCCTCCGTAAGGGCCGCCTGGTGGTCTTCTCGGGCTTTGTCAATACCCGTTCGGACTCCCTCAACCCCCAACCGGGCCTCTTCCCGAAATTCTGTTATTTTTTCGCCTAGTTCAGTAAGTGCTGCTTCTCTGTTGAGAGAGTCCTCTAAGCGCAACACCCCATACGCCTCCGTAAGGACTGCCTGGTGGTCTTCTCGGGCTTTCTCAATACCGGTTCGGACTGCCTCAATCCCCAACCGGGCCTCTTTCCGAAATTCGGTTAGTTTTCCTCCTAGTTCAGTAAGTGATGCATGCTCCTCTGAGCGCAACACCCTATAAGCCTCCGTAAGGGCCACCTGGTCTTTCTCAATACCCGTTCGGACTCCCTCAATTCCGACCCGGGCCTCTTCACGAAATTCGGTTATTTTCCCACCTAGATCGTTTAGTTCTGTATGTGTTTCTTCACGACTTTGTGTAGTCACAGCCAGGGCATATACTCTAAGTTGTGATAGTAGACTCTTGTGAATCTGGTCCGTGGCCGCCGATATAGTTCTATTGATCAAGGCCTTTGTTTTTTCGGTAGTTAAAAAGTCGCTCTCTGTCGGGATGAATCCCCCTTCTGCCGGTTCCAAATTCTTTGAATCTGTCACCCAATCCCGATTGAAATTGGAAGAACTACCTGGTCCGTATATACTCATAATGTTGATAATATATATATATATATAAATTACGAACATGCGTTTAATTCTAATTAATTTTAAGAAAATTAATTAATTTGAAATTTCTAGGACGACCGAAATCGGGTAATCGTTCTTCAACTCTCGCCAATTATCATCAAGAATAGAGACCGTAAATTCGTGGATGTGTCCCTATTCCAAAACTTTCATCTCGGGGTGTGGGAAGTCTAATGTCAGGGTCTCCCCAAAGAAACAATCGCTGGCTTGCACAGTTTTTAGTAATGTGCTGGGAGTGCCGTCTACCGTGTTGTACGATGTGTTCACCCGATCCAGGTGCACCGTGAGAGTTTTCGTGACGGCGAAGTTTACTGGGGTCGTGCCGACGTACTCACCCGTCTCAAACATCCCATCATCGTTGGCAGGTAGTGTTATTTTAAATCCTAACAGTGAGCCCAACCCCAGTGAGATCCCTAAACGCCCCTTAACGGTCAATATCGCAAGCCCCGTGGCTTTCGAGATTGCGAGAGTGGCTACACCAGCAAGCTTCGACGCGACAAAAGCTTGGAAATTTCCGAAACTCCAAAGACCATGAGGTACTATGGCACTTCGACTTTCTATGATGCTAGCTAGGTCTATTCTATCTAGGCGTTCGAAGTCGACGTCATCGACAACTGATGAGAAAAACTCGAGCGTTTCAAGGTTTTTCCACCCGACCGTAAAGGTGATTGATCTGAGCCCTACCCGGCGTTTTCCGCAGCAGTTGTCGATTGAATTTTGAAGTTCATAACACTCGTTTTGAACATTAGTGATAGTAGCAAACATAATAATATCTTTCAATGGATACCAAAGCATTTAGCTTTAATTATAATGCAAAGTACAAAGTTGGTGGTAAATACACGCAAAAAGACATTGTTGTCACAAAATTTTCTTGTATTACAATGTTTTGAGTGAAACTTGCAGCTGGCTGGTCAAGGGAAACAACCTCAATATATTGGGAGCAGGAGGGTATCAGGAGTTATCTTTCTTGTTGTACCCAACAGTCTAGCAGGTGGTTGGTATTGAGGAGTTGCCATTCCTGTAGTATGCCCATATTGGTAGAACTGGTTTGGCTGGTGCTAAATATAGATTCAGTTGGGCCTATGCAGTTTGGCTGAGAAGTGGTCAGTTGTTGAGATGCCTTTGACGTGACAACACCCTTGCTCGTTAGCAGTTGTACAGTTGTATAGTAGTATTAAAGTTGATAGCAGTTGTGAAGGCCCGTCCATATTGTAAGTGGTTTTAACTCCCATTTTATTTAGTCGATTGTATTTGAATTATATTTGTGCATTGTTTGAAGTAGTGTTCATATAATTTGATTGAATAGAATTTTCTTTCCCATTTTTTTGGACTTAGTAAATTTGGGCTCGAGTTGTGATGAAATATTCAATGTGATATTTCATCATTCACGTTGTAATTCATTACACGTGCATATCGTGAATGATACGGTTGAAGTCTCTTTATGTATATATTGGAGATAGGTGAATTGAATTTTCTTTTGAATGACGAGCCGATGCCCGGATTTATTTTCTTAGAACTTATATTTTATACGAGTACTTAGTGCGTTTTTTCCTCTCGTATGTTTAAGGTCCTTTTGGCAGTGGTCCCTTCGAGGCGGTTACGGTGGTCTTAACAGTTGTACCGGTGTATCTACGAGGATAGTTACCATGGGGAAACCCGTCTGAGAGAGCTCCATTCCCGACCCGTATTCTGAACTCTTGGGGGAATATGTATTCGTAACAACGATTCTGATGTACTCTCAACATGCGAGTTGATCATGTGGAATGTGAAGATGATAGTAGCCGTATGCCGCTACACATGTCTGTGTGAAATCACATGTCTGTGTGACATCATTCACTGTCTATGGTCTATGTGACATACATAAATATCCCGTCTGTGTGACATCCAATTAGAGCTTGTCTGTGTGACAACCAATTAGAGCTCGTCTGTGTGACATCCAATTATAGCTTGTCTGTGTGACATTCATTGATATCTTGTCTGTGTGACGTTCGTCGAAATATCGTCTGTGTGACATCAATTCCAATAATGTGCTATTGAAGAACTAGACATGTATGTTACTCATTTCCGCTGGTCGTCGCTATGTACATCGCTATGTATGAGAATCATTACGCATCATTACTTGTGATCGAGAGAAGAAATGACATTATGTCACTAGTATAAAAGACACAATCTTAGAGCTGTTTGTGTATATCACGTGACATTATTACATGTACTGATTTTACTACAAGGATAAATTATTGTATGTCCACTATCGTTATGTTGTTCACTGTGCTCCGGTGTGTTGTGTAGCTCCGATCAATCATGTCGACCAAACCTGTGACAAATGGCGATCCCGGCAGGATTGATCTAACGTGGGCGAAATACACAACGCAATCTGGGCATTGTGAGTAAAGACTTTAGTGTTCATTGAGGATAACATGATACATGGTGCTGTTGCATGATACATATTCATAAGCTATGGAGATGTTGAAAGACTTCGACTTTCTATGATGCTAGCTAGGTCTATTCTATCTAGGCGTTCGAAGTCGACGTCATCGACAACTGATGAGAAAAACTCGAGCGTTTCAAGGTTTTTCCACCCGACCGTAAAGGTGATTGATCTGAGCCCTACCCGGCGTTTTCCGCAGCAGTTGTCGATTGAATTTTGAAGTTCATAACACTCGTTTTGAACATTAGTGATAGTAGCAAACATAATAATATCTTTCAATGGATACCAAAGCATTGAGCTTTAATTATAATGCAAAGTACAAAGTTGGTGGTAAATACACGCAAAAAGACATTGTTAACCGCCTTGTACACCCAACTGTAACAGTTAGACCGGACAGTGGATTTACCACCAATTTCCCTAACATGTTTGAGAAATATGTAGTTCCAAAGACTACTAGTCAAGATGTAATACTAAGATGAGATTTTTCCCATATGAACTTCGGGCAGAACCAGCTAAATTTCGCTGTATGGTGTGCAACGGCCGGATGTGGATTTTCACATCAAGACCATCTGACATCCAAGAATGTTATGCTCCGAAGTGTTTAGCGGTCCTCGTGTTGACTATTGGGAGATTTGATGCTGCTTTTTAGTCGCAATCTACCGTTCAGATCAAATTTGAACTTGGAGTAGTCGCGACCGACAGATGCGACCAGACCTTTTTCTGCCAAACTGTTGGAATAGTCGTTTACAGCTCCCTCGAGTAATTCCCGACTTTGACTAGTGGTAGCGCCACCTATTTCCCCCAATTGTGATTGGATTGGAACTGGAGTCTCTATGAAGTGCGTTTCGTTATAGTTATCATCATCGATGTCACCATCATCCTCATCGACGTAATCGTCTCTGCCGATTTCATCCATGTCAATATCGTAATCAGCCATATTTATAATTATGTATTAAAGACAAAACCATACCGGTTTAATAGAGTAACTTAGTTTCACTAAATTATGTCTTCAAGTCAATACAGTCGCAAACTCAATCCATACCGCAGACTGCGTGAGCCCCTGGGGGCGAAATGTGTGAGACAGAGCGTCGTTATTACAAACAACCCATCGACGATCGACCAGAACCAGCAGCTCTTAATCCTTTCACAAACCTCGGAGCTAGCGACGTCATTGTGCCGGAGACTGTTCGCCTCGCTTTCACTATTTCGCTGACGTCGACAGACGTGGACCGAACCGTCGTTCAGAACCTGGGTCGCGCCATTGTCAAGAAGACCATGATAAAGATTTCTGGTAATGAGGTGATGTCGATGACAGCGACGTCTACCATTGTTATCAGGACCTGTGGAAGACGGCGCAAGAGCGCGAAAACGCGGTCTATCAGGGCATTGACACCAGCAAAAATAAGAACGTAACCAAACTTAGAATCGGGGCTGGTAACAAGGCAGATAACAACTCGAGCGACAACGCGGTCGCGGGCGCTTACGGCAACCTCTTCTACATCCCGCTCGACTTTGAGTTGCTGGAGAGTCACATGCCCTACTATCAGAGTGCTTTGGCTGACCGCCTCGAATACGAACTAACGTTCAACGACTACGGCCGAGTTCTCATAGCCACCGACATAGCATCGACGTATACGATCGACAATGTTTCGTTGGAGTACGACATGGTCACGATGCCCGAACTCGCGCGATTAATCAGATCCCAGTATGCCGGGCGCGTTGCCATACTTTACGACCGAGTTCTTCGCCACCGCAAGGTGACGAAAGACAAAAGCGACACATTGTGGAATATTAATGTCAACGTACCCGCCCGCTCGATGAAAGGTATACTTATGTTGTTCGAGGATGCTCGGTTCGCGCTCGGTGCTAGAAAAACCGACAAATTCTATAACCCCAAAATCACAAAGGTAGAGGTGACGATCGAGGGAGTCCCCAATCAACTCTACAGCGCGGGTCTTCGCGCACACCAGCAGTGGGACGAAGTCAGAAAGCAGTTTGCTTCCGGCTCTAAGCGCTCTCCGGAGGTTGCCGCGGTTGCCAAAGACCTGCAGCTCTCGGCCGTCTGCCTCGCGGAGTTCCTGACTACCAAATACGCGTTATGGCTAGACATGCGAGCCAGCGACGACGACCAAATACACGGTAGCGGACGACAAGTTGAGAACGCTAGTGAGGATGTGACGATCCAGATGACCAAATAGGCGGATGGAGATGGGCCATTGAACGTGTACTTATATATAATTACCGACGCACAACTCAACATCGAAGATGGTTGATACGTCTCAGCACTCTACTGATTTAATAAAAAAATCATCTAACAATTAATTAATAAAAAATCATTCTAAAGATTTAATAAAAAATCAACACCAATTCACGATTGGAGATTTAACACTACCTTCAAACTTTAATGTTTGTGATGCCCACTCTGCCATAATATGTGGGCAGACAGGATGTGGAAAAACGGATTTCATCCCTGACTTGCTCGAGGGGTCCTACCGCGATGTCTTTCGACACATTGTGATCCTGTGTCCCACTGTGAGGCACAACGATAATTATCAGCGGTGCCCGTGGATATAGGCCGACCCTGAGGTATACGTTATTGACCCCGGTGACAGGCTTCACGATTGGTTGCGCGGCTTCTACCAAATATTTCAGGGCAAGCCCACCCTATACGTGATTGACGATTGCTCGGCCAAGGCGGCGATGACCAAAAAGAAGGACATGCTCTCCGAGCTCGCACTTTCTGGCCGCCATGCTAGGCAAAGCGTATGGATCTCCACTTGAAAGTACAACGCCGTCCTCAAGGATCTGCGCGAGCAAACGAAATGGGTCGCCCTCTTTCACTGCAAGGACCGAGACTCATTCGATGACTGTCTTCGAGAGAAACGACGTTATCCCAACCCGCGAGGAGCGGCTGGAGGTTCGACAGATGCTTTCGGAAGCTAAGCACGCCAAGCTTCTGCTAAAGACTGATCAACCAACTGCTTACGAAGTTATCAATTAATTAATTTTAAGAAAATTGCAAAGTAATAAGCAATTGCAATGCTTAGCAATTGCTGAACAATGCTGAACAAATGCTTAGCAATTGTTGAACAAATGCTGAACAATGGTTAACAATGTTAACGGTGATCATAAGTATCGAGTGGTGCGCTTGGCAATATGTTAAAGTTATGAGACTTGTAAGAATAGTTAAATTAATTTTAGGAAAATTAGCAATAATGAACTGCGACGAACTTTTCGATCAGCTAATGGAAGAAACCTCAACTCCAACTGCCGACACGGTATCTTTCCTGAAAGATAATGAAACATCAACTCCGACAGAGCAATCGGGAATTGCAACACCTGCCGATACGAATGAAAATGAAAACGCGGCGCGACGCGAGCGGCTAGCTGCGCTGGTTGCTGGGGGACAATCGGAGCATTATCTCGGTAGGCATCTCTCAGTTTGTCAGGTGGATAAGATGTCAGATGCTGAGATTGATAAAATGTATGCGCGATACGAATCTAGGTTAGGTGCGGAGATGACAAAAACTCTTGGATCAGCGGCTATTCATTTGTACGCAACCGCCGTTAGTATACTTCTCCCTATACCAAACACCGCGGGATTGATTCGCGATATAGAGACTGACCCTTTTATAGGACACACTCTTAGAACAGCATGCTGCTCAATTTATCACAAGTTTGGAATGTACTTAGCTCCGCTGACAACCGCGTTGACCACGGGTAAACACTGTCAATTTGGACATATATGCCCACGAACTATAAGCTCTAATATTAATATTATAAAAGATGACACAAGACACACCTGCGACAGTGACGGAACCACAATCTCCAACTTCAACACTGTTGAACCCGAGCACGTTGGGGGTTCAATCGGGGATTGCTGCAGCTCCACAGGAGCCCTCAACACCCAATCGAGATTGGACGAATCCGGTTGCACGACATAAAAACCCAAAAAGACAGGCAGCTGGGCTGGCGGTGGCTGCCACCCGAAAAGATAAACAAGATAAAATACTCGCCGAGCTTCGAGAGGCTAAACAGTCGTTGCAATCGGGGACGGAGACACCAAAACATCTGAAGACAGCTACAACAACACCCCCAATTCACGAATTGGAAGCACAATCCCCGATTGAACCCCAACACCCCAATTCACGAATTGGAGTTGGGTTGTTGGTGGTGGTCTGGCAGTTGTTGGTGCCCTGTGTGTGTAGAAATACCCCCTATAACACCAATCCTTATCGAAAAACAACCCCCACCAATCTCGATTGGATTGGATGCGCCCCATTTAAACATTGATCGCGATCCCTTTTATATGCAATAATTATAATTATCAACAATGGCTGAAAACGATGGTAAAATGATAGTGAATGCACTTTATAACGGCGTGGTGATATCGGGTTTAAGTATCGGGTATGCTCGACTATCAAAGATGGTCTTCGGAGGGCCCTCTCCCAAATTGGACTTTACTGAGAGAGACGTAGGGCTCGTGGCCGGAGATATAATGGTCGCAGTTGCGACTCGAGATTATATAATTAAAGCCGGAATTCTACCCTCTAATATATGGAAATAATGGCTTCGATCGGAATAATGATAGGTGGTGCGCTTGTAAACGAATTGGCGTTCAGCGGTAGCAACTTTATATTCTCGAAAATGAGAAGCTCCAACGTGGATGAGGAGCGCAAGCGTCACGATTTAGCTGTAGACCAACTCAATAGCGCAAAGGAAGCATGGTCGAACAAACGAACCGCCCATCTGGACTGGGTCAACGAAGAGCTTCGCCGCGAGAATCACGCCGGGCAAACTTTCCAGAACGTTGAAGAAGCCAACCGCGAGTACGCGCTGGCATATCCACAGAAAAGTCTCGCACCGCTGGATAGCGAGCCCCAACTTTCAGATTTCTATGTACCGTCAGAGGCCCAAAAAGACCGCGAGATCGCGTTCATCGTCGTGGGAATGGGTGTGGTGGGTCTCGTCGGCTACTATATTCAATCGAGATTGAAATAATTATTTAAATTGTTTTTTTTAAATATATATATAGAACGATGTTAGTTGACGAACTTTATTTTGCTATGATCGATGTAGGCTACACTGCCCTTAAACACCGTATAGCTGGCGCAAAGGGTATGATTCGTCTGGCCCGAGATTCTCTCGAGACGTGGCGTGAGGACGAAAAAGCGGCCACCCTTTTCGCAAAGCGTATGTTAGATTCCTCCCAATCGAGATTGGATGAATTAGATTTTCCCAAGTTCCTTCAGAACTTAACCTCCAATCGTCATTGTACTTCCAACAAAGGTTTATTATTAACGACGCAGTTACCGGAAGATCTGGCGAGGGCATGTTGGAGATTGTCGGATATATTAGAATACTTCGCATACGATGAACACGCGCAAACTTAATACCAAACTATCGGTTCGCCTAGCGCGCAAGCTAGCGAACACATACTACAGTCCCCGCGGCTACTGGAAGGGACTTGCGGCCATCAAGAACCTCGCCGCGGCGACCAAGGTTTCCGAAAACGCTGTCAAGGAATGGCTCAAGAAGCAGGCCATCTGGCAGATCTATTTACCCGCGCCTCACAATATTCCACGGCCGAAATTCGACGTGCCGGTGCCTAACCAAGTTCACCAAGCGGATCTCCTGTTTCTCCCTCACGATCGCGTCGGTCGTAAGACGTACAAGTACGCACTGACAGTCGTTGATGTAGCCATCCTTCGACCCTTTTCCTCCCGGTCCTGGCCAGGTAGTCCTTCATGTGCTGCGGAACCTCGGTCTCATCGACTTCTTGATTAACGAACAGCGGCGACATTTCCGAGAACTTGTCTCTCAACGTTTCCGGTACCTCTATATCCAACTCCGCAAATCCGAACCTCTTTTCACTCCTGACCTTCCTCACAAAACAATCTATATACGACTGTCTTTCCGGGTCGTCACACGTCCATATCTTCTTCTCCCCACACGGCATGTCTTTTGACAGAGTAGACAGGTACAGCGCATTGGCGTCGTACCCCATCACCACATTGCACATCTTCTCCTCCCGACTACCTACCTGACCCCTGATCGTCGACCTGCCAGCGTCTGCGTATCTGGAGAACACTATGGACGGACCACCGACCAATCCCTGCTTCATCATCTCGTAAGTTTCAGACAGCTCGTGCGTGTCCGCCTTCCCATCGATCGACCCGCCGAGTAGGTACTGAAGGGAAACACCGGGCAGAGACACAGCATCCTTGAGTATATCCACACCTCTTCCCCTGTAGAACTCCGTCATTTTTGTCAGAGCCTCCAGGAACGGTACTACATCCAAGTCGTTGTAGTGTTGCAACCATTCCTTGAACGTCTTCATCCCATTTTCTCGGAATACCTTCTTACACTCTTTCCACTCGGACAACGACAGTAGGAACTCACCCTTCAACTTCGAGTACCACTCGGGATAGTCTGGCAGCCCCGGATGGTCGAGCTTGTCCGCGCTATCGAACCACTCGTACGGGAAGTGAGACTTTATCGTTTTACAGTCGTACGCCTTAACCCACCGGTCGTACTTGGTACTGGGTCCCAGATACTGGATGATGTCGAGAAATCTAAACTCCGGGGTAAACAGAAACATCGTCTGCTGGCTCTCTTTCCGACCATCACCTTATTCATGGTGGCCGCCAATTTCTCTACAAAGTACTGCTTGATGACGTTCATGTCGTACCTGCTACAGTTGAACCCCACCACCGGGACTTGGTCAATCCAAGAGACAATCTTTGCTTGCTGAGACTTCGATAGCATATCTATGTCTGTATACGACTGTCACACTTGGATATTCGTCCTCTTGTACAGCGATCTCGCGTTACCTCTCGTGCAATGCCTCGGACACCCGTGCCAGTAACATCCGTGAAACTGAAATACGGTCTCGGTCTCGTGACAGTAGCCGTCGACCGGATCGCCGGCCACCCACCTCTCTCCACCGTGACCGTATCTCGCGTGATATATGTGCTTTCCTACCATTTCCACTTCTCTGTTCAACCATTGAATCGACCTCTCGCTCGCTGACCCCTTGGGATAGAACGCCTTCTCGTATGCCGACTGCGGTCTCTCTACCCTCTTACCTGGACATGTCACCACGGTCTTCACACCCATGCAGGTGGTCGCGTGCCTGTGCATGTTACACGACTTTGTGAACCGTTGTTGACATCCGGTGCACCCGTACTCGTGCGTCATCTTGCGGAGGTTCGCTATGAGGAATGAGTGACCTCCAAACATTCCTATCGTCATGATCTTCTCCCCAACCGCGTCGTAATTTACCGAAACCTTCATGAGGTACCACACTCCGTCGTCGGTGGGCTCGTAAGCGCGAATGCCCATCTTGAAGTGCTCTTCGACCTTCTTAATATCTTCCAGGGGTTCCCTTACTATCCGGTCCGTTATCGTGACCGAGATATTCGTGAGCTAAAGCTCGTGCCTTCTCACAATAGCGGTCTGGTCTCCCTCCACGGTGGATGGCTATGCACCTAAACAGACACAAGTAGTCGTCGTACGTGTCGACGGAATACATTCCCGTTTTCTGTCTTAACCAGTCTGGGAGTTTTCCCGCTCCCATGAGAAGTTGTTGCGCATCGATGATCATCTTCACCTCGACCGATATCCAACGAACGAAGGTCCATTTTGTGTTTGGTCTATCAACTTTGTCGATGTCCATTCGACCTTTCTCTCTATCGGATATCCAACTCTTCGCTTTGGAAATCTCGTTTATCCACGAACTACCCTTTGATTGTTTGTGATAGATCATCGTGTCGTCGGTCTCGATGTTCCTAATACGATACGAGCACGAATACCTCAGATAACATGCCGTGGTCATCTCTGGGCGAATTTTATTCATTATGCGATTAGCGATCTCCCCGTCTACCCACCTCTCGAAAGTCCATACTATCTTCCTCCTACCCCTATCAACAGTTTCCCTAACTTCGGCTTCTTCGGCGAGAATCCTGGGACCCTCCTCCACCAAATCTCTAGCGATATCTCTCATCCTCTTAGGAGGTCTCCCCACCAACCCTTGATAAATATTATTGTAGTACACCTTGTATAGGGCTTTTCTACGTGCGCTGGGATCTTCTTTTACACGCTGCGCACGCAGACTGGCAGTCGTCTCGTTCTCCAATTTCTCGGAGCGTTTTTCTGGGTCGGCGGTCAGTTGTCCGGTCGAAACCGCACGCCGCAGCCTCTCCTCGTAGACGACGGCTCGCGCGTCACTTATCCTATCTGCTATAGCTTTCTTGAGTCTCAAACCTCTTTGGGAAATTCCCCAACTCTTAGCTTGCTCTCTCATTTGCTTTATGGTAGGCATTATACTGAGTATAACCAATATATTTTTATCTTTAATAGGGTGTCAGTTTATATTTGTGACAGATTGTTGTAATATACTGAGTATAACCAATGGTTAACTTGTCTTTAATATGGTGTCAGTTTATATTTGTGACAGATTGTTGTAATATACTGAGTATAACCAATGGATAACTTGTCTTTAATAGGGTGTCAGTTTATATTTGTGACAGATTGCTGTATTTATACTGAGTATAACTTATGGATTTCTTATCTTTAATAGGGTGTCTATTGTTATTTATTTTATTTTTTTGCTCTAGGAAATATAAGGTCTCGCGGTTGATGAAAAATATGTTCCATTCTTCTCATACATACCCGCCGAACAGTGGGGGAAAATCAAAGTAGTATATAAGAGTCAACAATTATACCACCATGCGGTGGTGGCCACCGCGCGTAGTCTGTGGCTTCCAGAGGGTGGTGGTATCATTTTGACTCTTATATACTACTGGGTCTGGTATATAACACTCTTTGATGTGTGAACTATGGTTCAATATCTTACTAAACCTGGCATATTGTCTCTGTCACCAGTATAGAGCTGGATCAGTTTTGTAAAAACCAGCAGTCTGATAATTGTATGCACAATTTGCACAGTCTGATCAGGATCTGGATTGTTTACCTTTCCATCAATGAAACACATGTCCTGCTTCTACACGTTGAATCATGGTTCTAAGCAATATATATCGTTACCAGGCTACATAAGTGTGATATTTGATCAGGAGCTATACTGGTTACAAATCCCAAAACCCCATTTCTCCAATCACAGCCACAAATGTGTAGTCACCGTTAATCACATCGGGGGACAGATACGCATTACAACTACGTCATGGCGCGGTTGCTTATCACGTGATTTTAATTGAGTCAGCCTAAAATCCTCACGGAGTGGAGAGAGCATAAATAATGGAAATTTAAAACCAAATATCTGTGGGATTATAATAAATACAAGTCAGGTAAAGCCACGATATGTCTTTAATATAGCTATATAATGCAAATGTATCGGTTTTGGGGAATGTGTTATTCTCCTTTAAATCATTGTTCTTTGATGGAATGGCGAACAGTTGAGACCCAGATCAGACGGCATGGATGCGTGGTTTTAAAACCGCATAAAATGAAACAAAACAGTGAACAGAAAACCTAAGAAATTCAGCATAACTCTGTAATAAATCCCCGTCAGCGTGACGTAGTCAGATTTAATATATCCCCATAGGGGTAATAAAACTCATTACTGAAGACCATTACGAGATAGAGCGATTTCTTGAATTGCATGTTGTTTGAGAATATTGAAAAACAAACTCGTCTAATTCTAAGAACAATGTTGCGCAAACACATTTATCAATATTTGAGATGTCATCTTTTGACGCTATTTACGGAAAATATCGTAAATTTTCGTATTTCATGAAATTACGCAGATGTCCGAAGGTGCAAAATCGCATGGCGCGTCTCATATATGTGCTATAGCTAGTAAACAGTATGGATGCAGTGAGTCGGCTCAGCATGAGCCGTCTCATCGAATGTAGGACAACCACCCCCCCCCGGACATAATCCCCCCCCCCATGATTTTTGACACAGGAGGACAAAATCCCCCCTCCGAAAATCACAGGTAGGACATAATCCCCCCATCAAAATTCAAGGTAGGACAAAATCCCCCCAATGAAAATGTAGCATAGGACAAAATCCCCCCACCCCATCATATTCAGTACTTTTATTTGCACAATAAACATCAAACATCAAGCACATTTATTGAAGTATTTTCAGTTACACAATCAAACATGCATATTTAATAAAGTATTTTCAGTTGCTCAATAAACGTCAAACAAGAATATGTATGTATCGTTTGTATATTTGTATACTGATGTCGGTCCCAAACCATATTGATTTAGTGAAGAATAGATTACCATTTCAAAGAATTATTCGCCAAAACGATACTAGGTAAATCCTGTAACAATCATTCATTTCTGTTTGTTTTAATAAAACGTAATCCTTAATCAACTACCGTCTCATCAGTTTATTCACTATTTGCAGGTACAGTGTGTAGCTGTTTTTGTAATTTGAACAATTGTAAACTATAAATGGACTTATCCAAATATCCGCTAGCCTACTGATGAATAACTTGATGTGAAATCATCATGGACCAGCCATGTCAGTTACTAGGGGATGAAAGAGGTAAGAAATGTCGTGGTGACTGTACGTAAATAGTAATGCAGGGTAAATGAATTTAGTTGTGATGTGTGTATCATATCCTCGCAAAACATTCGTACCGCAGAACGGACAGACAGTGTGAACATATATGAGCTCTGAATTAATGAGCTCGTAATTAGTTACAAGGGTCTGTCTGCTGATTCTGTACAGGTCAGCGAGAGGTCGGCTTTGCAAAAACATGGCCCACACATATCCGATTTCCCGTGAATGGATCAAACAATTATTCTTAAATCTATTAGGCAACATCGTGCATTTATCAGTTCATTAATCTTAATCTGTTACCCAAGAGTATCACTTTACTTAGTATTAATCTACTTCCCGTGGCGCAATAAGCGTGAAAACAGTTACAAACCACTGCTCCAACTCGTATTTTACTGACCACTAGCGTATTCCAAGATACATCATTTAGTTCCTGGAGAACTGACAACAGCTTCCAATCCGATTCTGTGTAAATATCTCCAGATATAATTTTCTTTTCTGCAAATGTTATTAGCAATACAATGTACATTAATCTGTCATCGAATTCCTATAACGTTAATGTCTCTTGAAGGAGTTCGGTATGTTATTTCCCCAAACATATATATAAGGACTTCAAAATTGTTTTTGTTGATCTCTATATTTTGGGCTGCGTTCTGACAAAGCCGCGCGTATTTCATTCATGATTCTGATTAGCAAATGTACTGATGCAGCTTGATAATTAAATAATTGTTCGCTGGATTAATAATCATTGTTCTTTGATGAAATGTCGAACAATTGAGACCCAGATCAGACGGCATGGATGCGTGGTTTTAAAACCGCATACATTAAACAAAACAGTGAACTGAAAACCTAATAAACTCAGCATGACTCTATAATAACTATCTGTGCTAGTAAACAGTGTGGATGCAATGAGTCGGCTCAGAACGAGCATGTACCTTTAAAATAAAGAACAGTTGTCGTAATACCCAATATACTCGGCTGACGCAATAATAAATATACCTGTCAGCGTGATTTGGTCAGATTTAATGTTGTTGTCCTCATGGGGGCAATAAAACCAATTACTGAAGACGATTAGAACGATTCTTGAAATGCCTGTTGATTTGTGAATGTTGCAGAAAAATTGACTAATTCTCAGAATAATGTGCAACAAATTTATCAATATTAGAGATGCACTAATTGTTTTTCACGGGTGAAAATCGGGTGAAAAAGTTAAAGGTACATGCCCACTCAGTAGACACAACATGTTCTTTATATCAGAGACACCATTTGAGACATTTTCTGGCAAAATAATACATTCATTCACCATGACCCCACGTATTGATAGGCATTATTATACATTTTATATCAGACGTAAAATGTCACATTGATATCTGGGGACATAACCGTGTTTCCTTCAAAAGTTAACGGACATTACTATGTATTATCTGTATTTATTTTTTGATGTGCAATGATCATACTTTATAATCTGTCGGAAATATTAATTTTTCAAGTGACGCATTTAATTAGTATAAATAATTAAGAAATATCATACCTCATTTGCATATGAAAATGGCCTGATACCACCGCGCATCACTATCACTAAACTAAATATTGCTATAATGTTTAGAACTGGTGGAATAGTGACACAGTTCTACACTTATTTAATTCCTATAAAGAGCATTTTGTGCCTCCTGAGTGGGCATGTACCTTTAATAAATGTCCATTCTAAAGGGTCACTGGTCGTAAAAAGTGACCCGAATACATTATTGGCCAGTGTAGATCCTGATCATGATGTGTACAATCAGAGCTAGGTCAAAAATATTATTCAAACATAATTTCGATTTATCAAACTGTGTGGTTGCACCGTCTGATACACTTATCGAAGATCTTCATTTTGATAGCCTCAACCGAATTTGTTTTTGTACTTGTTTAGCGTATCTGGTTACAGATCATGTCCTTAGACTCACCTATTATATATGAGATGACATATGAAACATGATTGATTCAGTGAAATCATATGTGTTACATTAATATGTTCACCAGACGTGAGAATGGCTGTCGCTGAAAACATCTGAAAATCCACTGAAACCCCCTCACCCCATTTGTAAAAGTATCAAATTTGAGCATACCAGATTGTTTCTGAATCATTTTGAAAACTGAAATTATGACAAAATCCACTGAAATCAGCTGATCAGCTGAAGATTCTCATGCCTGGTTCACTGATTAAATGAGAAAAAAAAACACATGCCGTTACATGTTGTAATCCTAATTACATGTATATGCCACATTTCGTCCAGCAAGGCATCTAATAACGATTGTTGATTCATATGTTGCGTTATTAAATGATGTGGCCATAATGAATTGCTAAAATACTAATACATGTACATGTACTTTTATTGAGTATTACACATTAACAGTGTTTTCCAAGTAGTGAGAACTGAAGTGGTGAGTGGAATTCAATGTTATACTGTAGGTTTTCTGGAAGCATTATAAGCTGTGTAAATGAAACTCAGTAGTGATGTGTATATCATGTCCTCGCAAAATAGGCATACCACCGGACGGACAGACAGTGTTAGCATATATGGGTCCTGAACCAGTTTCACAAGCGTCTGTCAGCTAATTCTGTAGTGGTCAGCGAGGGGTCGGCTTTGCAAAAACATAAACTACACATCTGTCCGATATTGTGAATGTATCAAACAATTAATATTAAATCTATTACCCAGCATCGTGCATTTATCAGTTAATTAGTCTTAATATGTTACCCAAGATATCACTCTATTTAATATACTGCCCCGTGGCGCGCAATAAGGGTTAAAGCCCCATGTCACAGTTAATTAACCATTTGAACCCGCTATAGCGGGGTTTGCAAACAGTGCAGATCTAGATGAGCCGGCTCGTAGCAAGCCGTCTCATCAGGATCTGCACTTTTTGGAACTACATATATTTTTTATATTTTCACATCCCATTTTTATAAATGGGCTCGTCTTAACATCAGTTTGTGACGGTTGGATTTGTTGCAAAATTAACATATCAAAATACATTCCAATTACTTGAGTGAAAGGTAGATAAGATACAGGAATTAGTTCCTGCAGAACTGACAGCAGATTTATAATCTCCCGCCCGAACGAAGAATTAGCCTGAATGCTCTTCTACATAAATATGAATACAAGTACCAATCAAAATGACGATCAGTCCGGTCTATTGAGAAAGGCGGTATAATCAGACCACGTGATCCTCAGCGGGGATTATTGTATGGTGGAGTGATCGGTGCCATGTATCGTGCGTATTAATCCATATTCACCGAGTACGCGTTTTTATTTGCAAAATTGGCATATTTTTTTGCGCATTGCTTATTGACATACTGAGGTTCCATACGTTCGTCCGTCCGTACTTCCGTCCGTTACCATTTGCGACGAAAGCATTGTAAGTCAGTTAAGTACCCCGACATAATCCTCCGCCAAACTAAAGTCGTTCCCGAATACAATTTTTATTTCATCTCTGAATTCCATCTACATGTGTATTTAGGATAATTTGGGGAATAATTGTTAGTCACGGTCCCGCGTTGGGCGCAAATATCGCAGGGCGAAAAAAAATGCACACCTGACCCGGGGATCGCACTTGGGAAATCTCATTTACCGTAACATCACTCGATCTACTGAGCTAACCGGGTACATATACACGCTTCCTCTCCATAGTGAGTTACGTACCGTGACATACAGCAAGCCATATTATATTAGACATACTGTTGGCGAATATGTGCACATTAAGAAGACTAGCGGGATCCTATTTTTATTACAACGTACATGATATCTTATTCTGTAATATAAGGTCTATACGCATGCACAATTGACGACGGACCGGTTTCACACACATGTTATCATTGTGCACCTGCTAGGGACTGACAGGAGGTCCCAATGCACTTGATACTGCCATTAATTGGGCTGCCTGTGGTTTTATGGTGGCACGCCCGTCCCAGCTCGGGCTCATACTGGGCATGAACTATCTGCCAAGCAATGAAACAACAATGATGATTCTGTTACATGTTCCCGTTATCGCGTTATAATTATCAGGGTCTGCACTGCCCACCATTCAGTCTGGAACATTTGAAATACTTCTAATACAAGCAGTATATATCATTACTAGATTTCACAAATGCACAACCAGTATTTGATCAGGAGCTCCACCAGCCACACATTTGATGTGGGGGTGGGCAGTTGGGTGTAATTAGACACATTGTCATATCTACAGTCTACATAATGTATAATATCCCAAGTCCTAATTTCTTACTGCAGCACATATGTGTACCTAGTTAACAATAGGAACAATGCGATGTTTCCAACCAGTATAGACCCAGATCAGCATGCACATTCGCAGTCTGACCGGGATATCTACAGTTCTACATAGTCAACTAGTTTGAATGTGATATTGCAGAATACGCCTCCACGGACATGACAACAGCAACATTCTCAAACTTGAATATATAATATTTCTCCTGGGACACCCAGGGAAGTAGGCAAGTCTATTCTCAATTGGCTAAATAGATCGTATGATATATTTTATATAAACAGGTATAAGACATTCCCGCGTTTGTAAAATATATCAGAAATGAAAGGTCATACTAAAGCACGAACGTACGTACGTACGCACGTACATGTACTTTCGCTACTAGTATATCCCAGTTGCACATAGGCAATGTGAAGGTCACTGAGGAAGTATATTATTATTGCCAAGGCTGCCAGCGAGAGGATTAGTTTAGTGTTAACTGTACATGTAACCTATACTACATGTAGTCAATAACCAGACATCCATTGAAGGTCGCACGTCCAGTCCCTTGGAAGAAATTCCGACTCATTAGCTGCTAGTATATTTGGAGCGGCAGATATGCCCTTGTTTTCACCCCAAACGACGAATACATGTTTGAAAATCATCCATACATCCATAATAACATAAATGCAAGACAAGGTTTGGTGATCACTGATAAAAAGCTAGATTATCTAATGCCAAATGTGCTAGAAAGATTTGTTTACATACAACAAACTGGCTGAGCATAATATATATAGCAGCTTGTCCCAACCCCTAAAGCAACTGCCACCAATTACTTGACCAGCTGTGAGAAGACACATGATGACGTGTGTGACCAGCGTAGCAACAGGATCTAGACTTGTCGCTATTCTGTCAATCGAAAATTATAAATTATAACTACATAATGATCATGATCTACACTTGCCAGGAAGGCCTTAATGCCTATTTTATCAGCCGGCAGCTCAGTTATACAGATCACATACATGTTTACTTCTACAAAGTTCAGTCTAACGCGTGTTTTCAAAGTCGGAATCAATACAAGTAAATTGCAACTATCTTAGCCTCTGATGAGAATGTGCGTATGAAAGTTTGATCTTCGACAGCATTGAATGTGAACCAAAGTACTGAAAGTACTACCACAAGAGCTTGACCCGCAGAGCATGTCCCCGTATATGAGACATGATGTCTCAATGTGGGGGACATGGTGTCCCCATATTTGGGACATCGATGTTTTACGTTTCTTTACGTTTACGAGCCTGAACCATAAAATACGAAAATATATTTCTATAACAGATAGACAGACAGATCTCTGAATATTATAAACTGATACACTACTAGTTTTGATGATGTGTAACATTTTTATGAGCAAATTAACGGTGTTTGTCCTGTAGCTGATAAAGTCGTATACCGATGTTTGTAAGACATGTCCAGTAGAACATGCGTTATTCCATGGAAAAAAATCTCTGATGTGCATACATACACGGTGAAAATACATGAGAAATATAGAATGCGGCTGACGTATCGGATGGATAAAAATGATCCCCACATTCAAATTTCCATATCTCATATATACAGTACGCATACTATCTGAATATAGTTTAATGTATAGCATAATATCTAAAAGTTTCAACTCTATGTTTTTAATACTATATCTTTGACGCCAAAATAAATAGTCATGATCCAAATATATACAAATGCCGGCATTCATTGAACACAAACAAAATGAAAAACCATCAAAGTAAACCAGCATGTTAACTTGTTATTGAAAATTAAAATTTCTCTGATGTAGAAGTGTTAAAATATACAAAGTTTCATGCCAGATATTGACCAATATTACATGCTACTCAGAGATTTACCGTGATTCTTGAGGGATTTGTTTCTTTGAAGGAAATATTTACTCCAAGACGTTCGCAAGAAGTAATTGACGTCACGTTTGACGTCATTTCCGGCGAAGAAAAAAATCATATGCTAACGTCAAAATTGTCAATTTTGACAGCTAACTATAAGCTGGTCTTACAGCAAATTTCACATATGCAATTTATTCCACTACCATTTTGAAATACCGGATTTATTTCCCTTGACATCTGTAAATCCGACAAAGAAACTCGTGCTCCGCACACGACTAGTATAGATCCAGTTTAATCTGCACATTCAAGTATTCTGATCAGAATCTGCATTGTTCGCCACTCAGTCTCAGACGGTGAAATTAAGTCATTCATCTCTGAAGTGGTTATATATTAACAAATATGTTTTTGTCGAAGGTCATTGGACTTTGCGACTACTGTAGACGCAGTGCATCATGTTAACAGTCCGGCCAGAGTCTACACTGTTCGCCATTCAGTCAGGCAAGCAAGTGCTGCTAACGTATACATATTTTTATATGACTCGGGAATTGGCTGTTCGGCCTGTGAGACTAGTGTAGACGGCGATTACATGTATCATGCAGCAGCGCCCCCGAGCAGGCTGGTCAGGCTCTGCACTGTTCGCCATTCAGTGACATTGTGTCATTTAGCTCTGAAGTGGTTATGTAATAAAACAAATATCGCCTCGGTCAATATTCATAATACATTGATGTGTGAAAATGTCATTTATTTACCTAATAAATGACCGTCATTCCACTGTAATGACCATTACTACCCATTTTGTGCTAAAATAACCATCGAAATAGGTGGGTAATAATTGTACGGTGGTGATAAGGGGAGGTGGTGGGTTCAATCATGATTTCAACTTTGCCTGTCAAAGCAGGGGTTCCCAGAGTGCATTGGCTAGATCAGGTGATCAATTGTTGCATAAATTAATGCAAGTTCTACAACTCGTACAACAATGCGGTGTCGGCACAAATAGAGTTATCTGCAATAACGTTAGTTTGTCCCAACACTGCAACAGGTTATGACATGAAATTGTGTAATATGAATGTGGAAGTCTGAAGCTAGTTTTGAGATGGGAAGTTTATAAACAATAATACATTGATGTGTGAAAATGTCATTTATTTACCTATTAAATGACCGTCATTCCACTGTAATGACCATTACTACCCATTTTGTGTTAAAATAACCATCGAAATAGGTGGGTAATAATTGTGCCACCAACAACAAGAGTAGTATATAGGGTATGAGTTCGTTACCGCGACTAAGGGGAAACGAATTGGAGGGTGTATAAGTGCCCACCACTATCAAAATAGGTGATGTCTTATATGGGGGTAAAAAAAAAATAATGTTGTAAAAAGATGATAAATTATGAGAAACTGAGGAGGCCATCCGGAGGCAGCTGGGTGTCAAAAGGCACCGCAAGAAGTTCTTCGCGAACAAACCCGCGCGATGGACCATCATCCAAATAGTAGAGCACGGGCTCATCGGGTTTGGTAATATATCGATCTAGATGATATACATTGAGAGACCACACGGGATCAGTCGCGCGGCGGCGACCACCTTCGAGCTCTCCCGGTTGATAGAGGTACCGGACGGCAACATCCGATGGAAGCCGTTTCTCCGCTAAACCAACGGGTCGCCCGCGCAAGATTGCAGATGGTTTGTGCGCCATTATTTTCGCCTTGATGGCATCTACGGGCTTTTTACCGATCAATCTGGTCACCTCGCCGTTCAGTGCGGAGACCACGGCGGGCAGCCTTGTCACCCACTCGGTCGATCGCGAATGAGGGTCTACAAGCTCTTTGACATATTGGTGTCCGAACAGCCTCTCAGCCAGAGTTCGATTGAACCGCTGCACGATCCCCTGATCCCGTTGGATGTTGACGCGACCGCGTCTAACAGAAACGTCGTGTTTAGCCAACAGATGAGAGACCGCGCCCATGAACTCGCGGCCGGGATCGACCTGTAGAAGATTCGGCCATTTGAGAGGACTCCTCTTATACATTCGGGAAAGAGCATCGTCCACCTCCTTAGACTCTTTAGTGGCCAGCGGCTCAGCCCCCTTATACCGACTCGCTACGTCAACGATTGTCAGTGCGCACTTGTACGTCTTGCGACCGACGCGATCGTGAGGGAGAAACAGGAGGTCTGCTTGGTGGACTTCGTTTGGCACCGGCAAGTCGAATTTCGGCCGCGGAATATTGTGAGGCGCTGGCAAATAGATCTGCCAGATGGCCTGCTTCTTGAGCCATTCCGTGGCGGCGTTTTCGGAAACCTTGGTCGCCGCCGCGAGGTTCTTGATGGCCGCGAGTCCCTTCCAGTAGCCGCGGGGGCTGTATTATGTGTTCGCTAGCTTGCGCGCTAGACGAACCGATAGTTTGGTATCAAGCTTGCGCGTGTCCATCGTATGCGAGGTATTCTAGTAGGTCGAACAGTCTCCAACATGCCCTCTCCAGATCGTCCGATAACTGCGTCGGCGATAATAAATCTTTGTTGGAAGTTTCGCTGCAGTTGCCGGTTAAGTTCCCCCAATTCACGAATTGGAACAGGAGCGGGAACTCGGAGGAATCTAACATCCGCTTTGCGAAAAGGGTGGCCGTTTTTTCGTCCTCGCGCCACATCTCTAGAGAGTCTTGGGCCAGACTGATCAGCCCCTTTGCGCCAGCTAAACGGTGTTTAAGGGCCGTGTAGCCTACATCGATCAGAGCAAAATAAATCGTCAACTTACATCGTTCTATATATATATATATTATTTAAAAAAAATTTTTTTAAATAATTATTGATTATTGCTTTTGCTTATTGCTTTTCCAATATAGTAGCTGACGAGACCCACCGCACCCATTCCCACGACGATGAACGCGATCTCGCGGTATTTTTGGGCCTCTGACGGTACATAGAAATCTGAAAGTTGGGGCTCGGGATCCAGCGGCGCGAGAATTTTCTGCGGATATACCCGCGCGTACTCGCGCATGGCTTCGTCAACGTTCCGGAAAGTCCGATTTTTTTTCCTATTAACGAGAATAAATAGTTGATAAGGCCGAACGCCGCAGCGCTCACGATTGTGCTACCTACTATTACTGCGAGCGTAGCCATTTTATTTCCATATATTAGCAGGTAGAATTCCAGCTTTAATTAGATAATCTCGAGTCCCAACTGCGGCCGCTACATCTACGGTCACGAGCCATCTTTGATAGTCGAGCAAACCCGATACTGAGACCCGATATCACCACGGCGTGATAAAGCGCATTCACTATCATTTTACCATCGTTTTCAGCCATTACATATAGTGATTATTGCATATAAAAGGGATCGCCATCAATGTTTAAATGGGGCGTAATTGGTTTCGGAACCTTCTTCGGAACCGCCTCCAACACTGTTGGGGGTTGTCTCGAAAGGTAGTTCCGCACACACAGGGTGCCAACAACTGCCAGACCACCACCAACAACCCACGGGATGATCCAGGTAGGAGCTACAGCACTCCACGATTGCTCCGACAGTTCCCGCTCCTGAGCTGGAGATTGAACCGCAGCTGTCTTCGGGTGTTTTGCTGTTTCTGGCCCCAACTCCAATTGCGATTGACTTGGGGGTGCGGTTGGAACCAATAACGCCTGTTTGGCCTTTCGAAGCTCGGCGAGTATTTTATCTTGTTTGGCTTTTCGGGTGGCAGCCGCTGCCCGCCCAGCTGCCTGTCTTTTTGGGTTTTTGTGTCGTGCAATCGGGTTCAACAGTGTTGAGGGTTCATCCAACCGCACCCCTAATTCACGAATTGGAACACTGGGGGATCAATCGGAGTTGGAAGTGCAATCGGGTTCAACAGTGTTGAGGGCTGTTCCGTCACTCTCGCAGGTGCGTCTTGTATCATCATTTTCTGAGCTTGTAGTTCGTGGGCATATATGTCCAAATTGACAGTGCTCAGCCGTGGTTAACGCGGTTGTCAGCGGAGCTAAGTACATTCCAAACTTGTGATAAATTGAGCAGCAGGCTGTTCTAAGAGTGTGTCCTACAAAAGGGTCAGTCTCTAAATCATTAATCAACCCCGCGGTGTCAGATATAGGGAGAATTGCACTGACAGCGGTAGCGTACAAATGAATAGCCGCCGCCCAAGAGATTTCGTCATCTCTGCCCCCAATTTAGATTCGTATCGCGCATACATTTTATCAACCTCGACATCTGACAGTTTATCCACCTGACAAACTGAGAGACGCCTACCTAAATATTGCTCCGATTGCCCCCAGCAACCAGCGCAGCTAGCCGCTCGCGTCGCGTCGTGTTTTCATTTTCTTTCAGGAAAGATACCGTGTCGGCAGTCGGTCCATCTTTCAGGAAAGATAGCATGTCGGCAGTCGTGTCATCTTTCCTGAAAGATGGAGCGACTGTTTCTTACATTAGCTGATCGAGAAGTTCGTCGCAGTTGTTCATTATTCCAACAGTGTTGGGTGTACTATTCTGACTAGTCTTATAAGTTTAACATCAAACTGTAATTTTCTTAAAATTAATTATGAGTAACTAGTAATAATTGAATAATATTTAGTTGATTATTTAGTAAATAATTCAGTAATTCAGTAATAATCAGTAATATTTAGTAAATAATTTAGTAGATATTAGTAGATATTAATAATTATTTAGTAAATATTAGTAGATATTTAGTAGATATTAGTAGATTATTTAGTAAATATTCAGTAATTCAGTAATTCAGTATTCAATTAGCTCAGTAATTAATTGATAACTTCATAATTTGTGGGTTGATCAGTCTTTAACAGAAGCTTGACGTGCTTAGTTTCCGAAAGCATCTGTCGAACCTCCAGGCGCTCCTCGCGCGTTGGGATAACGTCGTTCTCTCGAAGACAGTCATCGAATGAGTCTCGGTCCTTGCAGTGAAAGAGGGCGACCCATTTAGTTTGCTCACGCACATCCTTGAGGACGGCGTTGTACTTCTGAGTGGAGATCCATACGCTTTGCCCCGCATGGCGGCCAGAAAATGCGAGCTCAGAGAGCATGTCCTTCTTTTTGGTCATCGCCGCCTTGGCCGAGCAGTCGTCAATCACATATAGGGTGGGCTCGCCCTGGAATCTTTGGTATAAACCACGCAGCCAATCGTGAAGCCTATCACCGGGATCAACGACGTATACCTCAGGGTCGGTCCATATCCACGGGCGCCGCTGATAGGTATCGTTGTGCCGTACAGTGGGGCACAGTATCACAATGTGTCGAAAGGCACCGCGGTAGGAGCCCTCGAGCAAGTCTAGGATGAAAACCGTTTTTCCGCATCCTGTCTGCCCACATATTATGGCAGAGTGGGCATCACAAACTTTCTTATTTTTATTTAAATCTTTAGATTTAGTATAGTGCTGAGACGTATCGACCATCTTCGATGTTGAGTTGTGCGTCTGTGATTATATATAGATACACGTTCAATGCGCCAGCTCCATCCGCCTCTTTGGTTATCTGGATCGTCACACCCTCGCTAGCGTTCTCAACTTGGCGTCCACTACCGTGCATTTGGTCGTCGTTGCTGACTCGCATGTCTAGCCATAACGCGTATTTGGTAGTCAGGAACTGCGCGAGTGAGACGTCCGAGAGCTGCAGGTCTTTGGCAACCGCGGCAACCTCCGGGGAGCGCTTAGAGCCGGCAGCAAGCTGCTTTCTGACTTCGTCCCACTGCTGGTGCGCGCGAAGACCCGCGCTGTAGAGTTGATTGGGGACTCCCTCGATCGTCACCTCTACCTTTGTGATGTTGGGGTTACAGAATTTGTTGGTTTTTCTAACCCCGAGCGCGAACCGACCCTCCTCGAACAGCATCAGTATACCTTTCATCGAGCGGGCGGGTACTTTGACGTTAATATTCCACATTGTGTCGCTTTTGTCTTTCGTCATCTTGCGGTGGCATAGAACTCGGTCGTAAAGTATGGCAACGTGCCCGGCGTACAGGGATCTGATCAATCACGCGAGTTCGGGCATCGTGACCATGTCGTACTCCAGCGACACATTGTCGATCGTATACGTCGATGCCATGTCAGTGGCTATGAGAGCTCGGCCGTAGTCGTTGAACGTTAGTTTATATTCGAGGCGGTCCGCCAAAGCACTCTGATAGTAGGGCATGTGATTCTCCAGCAACTGAAAGTCGAGCGTGATGTAGAAGCGGTTGCCGTAAGCGGCCGCGATCGCGTTGTCGCTCGCGACGTTATCTGCCTTGTTATCAGCCCCGATTCTAAGTCTGGTAGCGTTCTTATTTTTGCTGGTGTCAATACCCTGATAGACCGCATTTTCGTGCTCTTGCGCCGTCTTCTACAGGTCCTGGTAACAATGGTAGACGTCGCTGTCGTCGATCGACATCACCTCATTACCAGAAATCTTTATCATGGTCTTCTTGACGATGGCGCTACCCAGGTTCTGAACGACGGTTCGGTCCGCGTCTGTCGACGTCAGCGAAATAGTGAAAGCGAGGCGAACAGTCCCCGGCACAATGACGTCGCCAGCTCCGAGGTTGGGGAAGCGGACTAAGAGCTGCTGGTTCTGGTCGATCGTCGATGGGTTGTTCGTAATAACGACGCTCTGTCTCACGCCTTTCGCCCCAAGGGGG
>CM055265.1:168501109-168546223 GCA_029237695.1 Conchocele bisecta
CATCATGAATCATGAATCATGGCAACGAATGTGAAATACATCCACAATGCCATCAAACGAATGTTCAGCTTTAAAATGTTGTTAACTCTTTTCATGCTAGCGGTGAAAATATCCGCCGAACAAATTAGGAGTACTAGTACATGTTTTATATCTCTCTGTAAATATGTCTTGAAATTTCATTAGAATTGAGTCTTCATGACTCAATTCTAATGAAATACCAAGACATATTCATGATATTTACGGGGAGAAATACAAGAAAATATGATGAATTATTGTCCGCAAGTTTTGAACTATTTATAGCCCACAAGTTTCCCAGCATGCAAAGAGTTGAAGTATCGTACATAATTGTGTTCCTACTCCGACACACTATTCCCACCCATAGGCCCAAATACACGCGTGCGCTATTGGTATATTAATAATTGATTTTGTACATTTGTATGTAATAAGATGTACGAAATATCAAGAAAAAATATTTACGAAATGTATGATAGTTCCGTAAATTACGTTGTAAGTCAACGCAATTTTCACAGCACAGACGGAATTACGGAAATTATCACAGTCTTTGTGTATCGCACATCTTCTAAGTTACAAACTCATATGCTTTGTTTCATATATACATGCATGTGTATATTGTATCCTGTTGCTTTAATATGAATGTGTGATTTAACCCTTTCAACCCTAAGGAACGGGAATGGACTGTGATCCGACCAATCCAATGGTTACAAAAGGATTTTCCGATTCGTCCATTTATGAAAAGCGGGTGTTTTTGTTCTAAGAAATATGAAAATTACTTGCAAAAAGTGCAGATCCTGATGAGACGGCTCGTTACGAGCCGGCTCATCTGGATCTGCACTGTTTACATAAACCGCTATAGCGGGCTTTCGGGTTCAAAGGGTATCTTTGACAATCCAACTGAGATGCGGCTTACCCTTTACCGGCGACGTCAAACATGTCGAACACTTGTTTGAGGTCGTTTATTTCGTCCTGTGTGATTTGACGGATGATTCTCTCTGGCAAACCGAATTCATTGGCAGCCCGGGCCGGCGAGAAGTAGTCCTCCACCATTTTCACTGTGTTCTGGTTCTTCTTCTTTATTCGGAGGCCATACTTTAGACTGATCTCGCCGTTTCAGCTGAACAATAAAACAGAGGCGTCGGAACAGGTCCGGCAGATCCGACGGCTGCCGTATCTATAATCTTGACATATTTAGAGTTTATATATACAAATAAGGAATGTAAATATGTTTGTATGCAATTTTTCTTATCAGCAGTGTATGCTGTTACCATTCAGTCGAACAGTATCGGCGAGACGGTTTCACTGTGTGTTACATCATGCACATTTTGGTGGGTAGCGGGGGCAACCGCAATATTCGCCGTTCCAATCTTATAATGCTTCCGGCGCCCCTGTAACATATATAGCATTAAATACCTATATGGTCAATCTTTCTGTACGTGCGTATGTCCGGCACTATTTTCTTCCCTGCTAATGGACGGCAGACAACACCCGGATAATTTTATACCTTCAAACAACCGGAGAGGTCCCAACCTACTACTACAGTGGTACTAGGTATGTTCAGGTATTACACACACGTCTTCGAACGAAATGCAGTTCTCTCAATCATAATTTAATCGTAAGAACATTATTGACTCGCCCAACTGGAACTGTGGACAAGTTGAAGATGCCACCCATTTCTTTTTCCATTGCACTCAATATGGAGCACATAGAGCCCAACTAATAGACGACATACACACTTTTTGTCAACCCACCTCCACACTATACTCTATGGTAACAGACAACTTGACGATAACTCCAATGAAGCCATTTTCGAATCAGTTAGACTATTCATACAAAACACCGGTGGTTTTTAATACACCATATAATGATGCCTGCCTGTGCACATACTTATCACTAATAACACTTTAAGCTTTTTAGGTTAAAGTCTGTTATTTGAAATAAAAAATGCCTCATTTTGGCATATTGTTGTAGGAGGCAATTGTTATTGTTTTTGTTTGTGTCATTAGTCTTGATTGTGGTTGTTTCATTTATAATGTATACAATTTTGTGGCTTCTTGTTGCATTGTGTTGTTTGTGGTTGCCCATAACCAAATTAATTGAATTTGGTTGGTAGCCTATTTTTTGACTGCTAGAGGATCATTACAGTTTGATGTAGAACACGGATTTACCATCTAACCCACCTTTTGCCTGAGACGAGCTAAACAATTCAGTTTTTATTATTGGTTGTTTTGAATTTCATATTGTACATTGTTTTTTGATTGGTTTGTTGTTATTGAAAAAGTGTTGCATTGTGTTGTTTGTGGTTGCCCATAACCAAATTAATTGAATTTGGTTGGTAGCCTATTTTTTGACTGCTAGAGGATCATTACAGTTTGATGTAGAACACGGATTTACCATCTAACCCACATTTTGCCTGAGACGAGCCAAACAAATCAGTTTTTATTATTGGTTGTTTTGCATTTCATATTGTTTTTTTATTGGTTTGTTGTTATTGAAAAATTGTTGCATTGTGTTGTTTGTGGTTGCCCATAACCAAATTAATTGAATTTGGTTGGTAGCCTATTGTTTTGACTGCTAGAGGATCATTACAGTTTGATGTAGAACACGGATTTACCATCTAACCCATTATTGGTTGTTTTGCATTTCATATTGCACATTGTTTTTTGATTGGTTTGTTGTTATCGAAAAATTGTTGCATTGTGTTGTTTGTGGTTGCCCATAACCAAATTAATTGAATTTGGTTGGTAACCTACTTTTTGACTGCTAGAGTATCATTGCAGTCAATTTTTTAATATCGTTATTGGGGAAGTGAAATTGATTGTGTCATTAGTCTTGATTGTGGTTGTTTCATTTATAATTTATACAATTGTGTGGCTTCTTGTTGCATTGTGTTGTTTGTGGTTGCCCATAGCCAAATTAATTGAATTTGGTTGGTAGCCTATTTTTTGACTGCTAGAGGATCATTACAGTCATTTTTCTTTTTAATATCGTTAATGGGGAATTGAAATTGATTGTGTTGTTATATGGTTGTATCGAACATTAGTCTTGATTGTGGTTGTTTCATACATAATTTAATATAATTTTGTGGCTTCTATAGTTTATACAATTTATGTTAATTTGGCATTTGTGGATATTAATTCGTAAATTAATTAGTGTTGCAATTGGGAAATCCTGCTATTGGTGTTGACAATTTGGGCACATCTTTTACTATGTATATATATTGTGTAAAGTTTGATTGTACTGTGTTTAGCAGGATGCCTAAGACTAAGCGTAAAACGCGGCACATGAGCGGGCCAGCGATAAGACTGATGGGACAGTGGCAACAGAGGAGGTGGAAGCTTGGCCGGCCAGTTCGTCGTCACTGTCGATGCAGGATGTAGAAGCGATAGCCACTCGGGTGGCTTGGCAAGTGATGACGCCAGATATGGCTGAATTGGTGGGCTCTCCAATTGAAGCCAATGTGTGCGGTTTAACGAATGATGAAAGTGGTAATATTATTCCCTCAATTCCAAGCTATCACGATACGCTTGGACATCAGGCAACAAATTATTAATGGCGACTATGTCGATTTGGCTATGCTTGTTTTTGCTCCTGCGGCTGGGCGCATAGATGAAAAATATGTGTCTTTCGAACAAGGGCAATTGGTATTAAAAAGCAAACATATGGCAAAATCTGTATCAACAATAAAGCAGTGGTCGGACGTTTTCATCATTTTTACAAGTGTATACACAGAGGTGCATGGCGATGAGGCTCCATGTTTGTTAAAATACATGTTTAATATCAGACTGGGTGCATGTAGGGTAACTGGGCTAGGTTGGAAAGTCTATGATGAGCAATTTCGGATTAGGAAATCCAGGGATCCTACACTGCAGTGGGGTACAGTTGACCAGGAATTGTGGTTACTTTACATGAGTGGGGCGAACTCACCATCAGTGAATCTGACCGATCGCTAGCGGGGGCATTGTCAGAAAGTACAAGAGAGGCTTACAATAATGGGGTGTGAATGTTTGAAGTATTCAGGAGCACATACACTTATCCGGGTTTGTGGCCTCCGCCATTACAACAGGTTTCAGATTTTATAGCAAGATTGTCATTGCGAGGTATACAGCATGGCTATATGTATCTATCATTTCATTTCGTTGCAAGATTCTCAATGTTCCCGATACGACTCAGAATTTTATTGTTCGAAATTGTTAACGGGGATGGGGCGTCTACACAAAAGGTTAGATAATAGGATCCCAATAACAATTGTCATATTGTCTCCCTTGATTGGGTCACTTTCCAGAGGCCTTGATAAGCAGCTGCGTATTTGCGTAAATACGCAACCAAAAAATCTGAAAGCACAAATTAAAATTGAAAGCCATGCGTACCAATACCCAATTAAAACATCGAGTAATCAACTGGCTTGAAAATATATGCGTACTGATAAGTTTACAAAGGCAGTTTTCAATAAAATTATTGGAAAATGCCAAAGACGTCGATGGGAAAATCAGCCACAAAATCACCGCTAGCCTATCTGTCGTATTTGGTTACAATAAGCGTCTATAGGGCCTATCTATGACGCAACTATACATATAATAAGCGTCTATCATCTCTACGGATGTTTTATAAATATGGTACGCACGGTCACTGTTTTTAGCAGATTACACGGTGACTGTATTGGTGAAAAGCACTTCATATGAATTTCCGGTCGGTCGATTACGATTGATAATGGCGATTCCTTTTTTTTTTAATTCGCCATTTATGATTTAATACGTATATTGTTCGCAGGTGACGACGCATATGTAATTGCTTTGAGATGTGAAAAAAATAAGGATATGGCCGACTCGACCCTGGTCCGAAACGTTTGTGATGCGAAACGTCCAAGTTCGTGCAAATAGACCAATTTTTTTTTCATTCGGATATACTTCGGATGTTATTGTTTAAGATATGACAGACCGCGGTAAATATGTCTTCAACAAAACGTGGTAAAAAAACACGCAGCAAAGACCCCAATTAAACATAATTTCTAATTAGTTTTAACTAACACTTAAGCGATGTCACATGTACGTATTCAATGTTTTGTTTATTGCACATTTTGATAGCAGAATTGGAAAATACCCTGTTCAATTTTACACAATGGGGTAACGGTTGTAAGGTACCCAATTGATAATTGAAAATACCCAATTGAAAAAAATATCATGGAGTAAAAATACTCGATCAATAAATCCTTATCTAGAGCCCTGACTTTCAAGGTATGTTATTCATCTTATGAAGCTAAACTATTTGCAGCTTTGTTTTCTGTTTCACTATCAGCTACAGGTGGGCCTTGTTGGCCTGTTTTTCTTCTGAATCAATACATGGAAGTGAGACCAGTCACAATAGCAGGGCCACTTTTTTGTCATTTCGGGGATGAGCCAGTGTCCCGTTTTCAGTTTAATGTCGTTTTGTGGGGGGCACTAGGGGCAGTTGGAGTCTCATTCATTTCGCATTGGGGCTGCGACAACTGCTTCGAAAAAAGGCTTTTCGGACAGTGACATTAAGTCGTTTGGACGCTGGGAGTCCGGGGCATTCAAATCTTACATTAGGATACCATCCATATCTTTTGAGTCAATAGGGTGATTCTTGTTTGCTATAGCTGTTGGAGTTCTACAGTTGTTTGGGAATTTGTATAGTGCGGGTACATGGTTTTCTTTGGGAGGTTACATGATTTGATTTTATTCTATATTCATACATGCATATTATCATAATGGTTTTTCCACTGTATGCAACTAACAAGTCAGTTAAGATTTTAGTTGCTGCAAGAGACATCAGCATCTGGTTTAATGGATCTTCAATAGTGAGAAGGGCTTTTGTCCATGCGAGAGCAGGTGGTGAGGGTTCCCGCCTGTTTATTGGCAGGCACAGGGCGCGTTTATGGTGGCAGGGTAAAGGAGGCATGCGGTGGGTCCAAATGGGTCGAACAATCAAATTTTTACTGAATGTCGAGGACAAACCTGATGTGATTGTTTTCCACGGAGGGGGCAATTAAATTGGGCAAGTTCCATCAGCCAAGCTGAGATCAGCTATTTTACTTGATTTGGCTTCACTTCGTCAGCTTTTGCCTGAGACGCGATTCATTTGGTCCCAGATCCTGTCTCGTTTGCAATGGATAAACGATGTCACTCACTCAGCATTAGAGTATGTGAGAAAACATATAAATAGTTGTGTCACATCAGATGTAATCCGGCATGGCGGGTTTTACATACATAACCCCAAAATCCAGGAGAACTTTACAACCGGCCTTTCAAACAATTCTGCTGACACCAAAAGCGTTTATGTCGTCCACTATTGGGGAAAGCGGACCATGGCTTGTTTGATTGTACTGTTGGCGGTGTCGGCGTGCCTGTGGGGGTTATTATGCCCACACGCGCGCCGACATGTGGCGTGTTTTGAAGCTGCCACCAGTACTTGTTATGTGAAACTGCTATTTTGAGAAGCTTTACATGTCGGGTACCAGAGTGAAGGTATCTGTTTCCCAGCGCCTTCAATTTGTTATCCTACATTGGATTTTACTTGAAGCCGTGGCCGTTTTCCGCCATATATCAAATAAAAACAGCCTGTTGTGTGCAAGAATACTGGCTTTATTTTGCTTTAAACTCATGGCCTACATTGTAATAACACTTTAAGCTGTTTAGGTTAAAGTCTGTTACAATGGGGTCATTATATTGTAAGTATTTTTAGTCGTTCGGTTTTTTCATGCCGGCCAACTATTTTATTGTCACGGATTTTGGAGTCGTTCTTTCTTTTCAATAACACACCAGCGTGGAACACACGAGGGCAATTTTGTTGTCAGTAAACTTGTGGTATTTAAAATTAAATAATGGACAACAGTTAACAAATATTTGTTCAATTTGTTATCTTGCATTGCATTGATTTGTTACATTGGATTTTACTTGAAGCCGTGGTCGTTTTCCGCCATATATAAAATAAAAACAACCTGTTGTGTGCAAGAAAATTGGCTTTATGTTGCTTTAAACTCATGGCCTACATTGTAACTGACTTGGGGTGGCGATGACTGGGCATGGCTTGGTGTGGGAACAAGACTCCAACTCCTATTGTGGCTTGTTTCTTTCCTTATTTTTTTTCCATTTCATGTATCACGTAATTGATTATATAGAACCTATTGCCTGTACATTTGTGTCAATACTGTATTTTTAGGAAATTTTAAATTTAATTGCTTTAATGTAATTGCCGTGTATCAGAGGATGCTGAAACCAGAACAACTTATAATCCAGAAAATATCAATTATCACTGAATATAAACTGTTGTAAAATTGATGGCAGGAATGTCTTGGTTTCGGCATTCTATGATATCTAGTCACATGTAAGGGAGAGGATTTAAATAAGCTTGCTTTCAATCCAATCCCATTTGTATAGTACAGTATATAGTAACATTGACAATGAACTTGTAAACAATATGCAAATAAAATATGTTTAAACTAAAAAACCGACCGTCTCCGGATGTAATCATTGCATAAAACATGTATTACTGCGCAGGTGTGCGTCAGCATCTTACGCTATGATGGTGACCACCATTTTCATTATTGTACATTAATGTTTCTTTCATAATGCTATAGTTTTATACATGCATGCATTATTATATTGACGTTATATCACCACAATACATAAAATACACAAATATTCTTAGTTTAAGGAAAATGAACATGTACATAATTTTAAGTGGTGACTTATTTTTCATTTTTTTCCAGTGACCCAATTGAATGACCCAATTGTGCAGGTATAAATAATATGTCTAAGCACATACCGGTGAGACGTGTTCGTTCTTCCGGCATGGCTGCCTTCAGTTCTTGTTTCATCTTATCTACGACTATGTCCTTACTCTCCCGGACGTCCGGGTACAATTGGATACCCATTGGACAGGCGCTCTTGGTCCAGCTTCGCGCGCATCTTCCGGATTTCCTGTGGAGAGAAAGTACAGGCATTCGTGCTAATTTAAAATCATTGCAAATGTGCGAACATCACAAAACATGAAATGAACATTATACAATATACAACGGCAGAACAGGGGCCCGTACCATATATAATATCACTAACAGGGGCGTAGCCAGGGACACATTGGATGAGCATGGCTCACTCGTCGACCTAGCGAAGTGAGGGAGAGTGCTAGGGGGGTCCCCTCCCCTGGATTTTTCTTGAAACGGAGATCCTATCTAACGCGTTTTCCTGCATTATTTACGGCACCATTTGTTTGTAATCGACATGTACGTTTGATGCAAAATGCGTTCTGTTCCAGACTCAATAGCAACCTCCCCCCCCCACCCCAACCACCCCCAAGATTTGATTGCATATTTCGAAAATTAAGCCTTTTTTTTTATTATTTATTTTTTCAAGAAAACACCTGTGATATTATTTTGGATACGAGTTTCTTGGTTATTTATCTCGGGTGATAATGCCTATTCGTGCTCGCATACCACACAACTATGTCTCAGTATGATCAAATGGCTGATTTTTAGTGAAACCTTTCAAAGCAGGACACCCTGGGGACCTCCCAGTGTGTCCGGTTTAGAGAGGTTTCACTGTACGACACAGTTCGTAAGTGCTAAATTCTAATTTATAATAACATGTTGGCTAATCGTGCGTGGGTGTTCTCACAATTAATGATATGTACATGTATGTACAAATGGTAACATTATGGAACCACGTTCACAAGGTGTATTATCACGTGGTACTAACAACCACAACAATGACTGAAATTTCCAGAATCCATCTGATTCAAAGTACGTATTCTTTTATAGTGTCCTTATATCGTAACGGATTTTGATGATATCGCGCATTAAACGCGTCTTGTTAAGCTGCATTTGGTGGTCTCTGTATTTTCGCCCAAACTTTTGTCGTTTTTGCGAAGAATCGATTTCCGTGTCTCCGACGTTTTTGCGAAGAATCGATTCACGGAATTCACGGAAATCGATTCTTCGCAAAAACGACATAAGTCTGTGCCAAACTCCCTGGACCACCAAATGCAGCTTATGAAGACGCGTTAGCTGCGCCATATTTCATCAAAGTCCGTTGCATATTAAGGAAAATATCAAATAATACTTACTTTCGAGTGGGCGACGTTGTTGTTGTTGTTGTTGTAACCACGTGATCATGCACCATATGAAAAGCGAATTCATAAAATGTGCGTACGAACTTTGTCGTATAGAGTGTAGTGAATTGGTCCCCTTAATGTTGCCTGATTTCGTGCTTAAGTCAATTTCATGTTGACGTATGTTTTCACTCTGGGTCAACTTGGTTAAAGGATAACGAATGTGGTTGTTAATTTTCGTAATATATGAACTGTGATATACGGCTTTGACTGGGAGAAATGGCACTTACAGGTTTTGATACATTGAAAACGTACATGTTCTGTTATAACGTAATTGTCTCTGAACAAGTACGTTAGTTCGTGTGTACAGATGCATACGTCTGTCCGTGTGGACGCATACGGGCATTCGAGTGTATTGTACAGCAATGTGACCGATAAGTAAAGGAATTGCCTCTCTGATAGCAGCTATGAAAATATCATGTAAGCCTCTAAAATACTTCGACAAGGATGTTATATTAAAGTAGGTCGATTGCGACGCAATTCTGGGGAAAACAAATCTACTAAGTTGCCAGACAATACTATTGTCCAGATTGAATAATGGGACAGATCGGGTTTGGTTGATCAGGTGCGGCAGTGGTATTAATGTAGATTAAAAACTGTCAATATCGGATGTTGGATATAATGGATGAGTTCCCTAATGATCATTTTGGTAAACTCTATCTTGATTGGCTACAGGACGATAAAATGACAGTTCCGGAGGCGGCCGTTAAGCAATTGCGTCTTTAATCCAAGGTGGATATAGTATTCAGTTTGGAAGTATCTGAGAGCAGAGCCATTTTGACAGTCATTGAGAACACTTGGAACATGGTTACAATAGTTATAGTTATATTTTAAATAAGACATTTTAGGTCTGGCTCTGTGAAATAACACTAAATTCTAAGATATATTTATTCTAAGTATGATAGCAAAAACTATACGGTCACGACATAATTGTACACTTGTACACGTATTTAGAACATTATTAAATGTAGAATTAGCTGGATGTTGGAGTAGTTGACTTTGTCCTAGAAAATAGTTAAGCCCATAACTATGTCGTACTGTATCTTCTATATAATAGCATGGTGATGATCTAAAATGTTCGATACCAGGGACCCGTTTCACTAAACTTCCGTACGACTAAAATGTTCGTAAGTGCAATATTATGATAGTCTGTAAATTTCACATTAACAATGTTTTCTTGGGAACAATTATTGGATTTACATTTATTGAGCATATAGGCTGCATTCAATTGAAATTTCCAGGCGATCCTACATTTGCACTTACGAACATTTTATTCGTACGAAGTTTAATGAAACTGCACCCAGTGCAGGTTACCGTGCGTATGCTCACAATTTCACGGATCTCCTTGGCGTGCTGCTCGGCCGTCTCGTCCCGCTTCCGCATCTTCTCTAGCTCAATGTGGTCGAGAATTTAATAAAAAGGGCTAACTGTATTTTGCGGAACGGAACGAAACGGAACGGAACGGAACAACGACAGGGGCACCAAAAGGGGGTAACAAAATAAATATTGTAATTGAAATAAAATACAATAATATAATTAATGTTAAACAGGTTTGTATTTTCCTCCTATTATTAATTGTGTATGTCGACTGATCCCATGTGAATGCATAATAAATGATAATGAAAAGCATATTGTTTCGCCGTTTCGTTATTTATCTGGTTCCGTTCCGTTCCGCAAAATACAATTACCCACATGGGTAACTTTATTTTGCGGAACGGAACGGAACAAGAAACAATATTTTATGCACAAGACAGTAGACCTCAATCAACACAAGCGTTAGGGGTTAGTAGTGTTACTACTGCGTTAAAGTGCACCGTTCTCAGGATAACGGGTGAAGGGTACATGTAGGTTTCACAATGGATTGCAAATAGGATATATGGATATTTCGATGTACAATCACTATTCATCAGTTTCAGCGAGAGAGATACTAATTACCGTAGTCCGATTGGCTCCAATATGTTACCATTCATTGGCGATGTGACAAATTAATAGTTAAATTAAATAATATGCTAACTCAACACGATTGTAGGAGTTAATTACTTTATCAGTGTGTTGAAATGGGACCGTTGCTGAAAGCTGGTGAATGTCAAGTTTCACAATGGATTCGCAGGGTATTAAGCCGTCTATGAGGTAAAGCAGTCTGTAATGTTTCATTGACACATATTCTTCATATATTCTGTGCATTATCTGTAGTATACTGCGCATATTCGTCTTGTTCCGTTCCGTTCCGTTCCGCAAAATACAACTACCCATATGGGTAACTGTATTTTGCGGAACGGAACAAGAAAAAAAATAGTTAAGTGAAACAATAGACTAACTCAACATGGTGGTAGGAGTAAGTTACGTTACCAGTGTGTTGAAATTGGGCCGTTCTGGGGAACACAGGTGAATTATGTTTTACACTGTTTCAAAGAAGGCGGGTTCCTACAGAAAACATGTGAGGTAGGAGTTACTTACGTTACCAGATTGCCAGTATGCTGAAATGGGGGCCGTTCTGGGGAATAGCGGTGAATATTAGGTTTCAATCTGGGTTCCAAATATAAGGTTCCACACAGAAAACATGCATAATTAATGGTAACCATGCGTGTATTTTCTTCCTATTAGTAAATCACTGTGTTGTACCTGTCGCATATTGATACATGAATACATAATAAATGAAGAACAAAAACATCTCGGAATATTGTTTAGCTGGAGGTTTCGTCATATTCACCTTGTTCCGTTCCGTTCCGCAAAATACAGTTACCTATATGGGTAACTGTATTCTGCGGAACGGAACGGAATAAGAAAAAAATATAGCCGCGGCTCGCATGTCGCGCCCGCGGAGAGCTAGATAGTACATAACAAAAACGTTTACGGCAATGTCGGGCGCAAGCCAATGTGCCTACTATATCGGGCTTTCCACAAGCGGGCGTGACCAAAAAAACAGTTAAATGAAATAATAGGCTAACTCAACACGATTGTAGGAGTTAATTACCTTATCAGTGTGTTGAAATGGGACCGTTGCTGAAAGCTGGTGAATGTCAAGTTTCACAATGGATTCGCAGGGTTTTAAGCCGTCTATGAGGTAAAGCTGTCTGTAAAGTTTCATTGACACATATTCTTCATATATTCTGTGCATTATCTGTAGTCTACTGCGCATATTCATCTTGTCCGTTCCGTTCTGCAAAATACAACTACCCATACGGGTAACTGTATTTTGCGGGACGAAGCGGAACAAGAACAAAACTAGTTAAGTGAAACAATAGACTAACTCAACATGGTCGTAGGAGTAAGTTACGTTACCAGTGTGTTGAAATTGTGCCGTTCTGGGGGAACACAGGTGAATGTTGTTTTACACTGTTGCAAAGAAGGAGGGTTCCTCACAGAAAACATGTGGTAGGTGTTAGTTACGTTATCAGATCGTCATTATACTGAAATGGGGGCCGTGCACAATTAATGGAAAACATGCGTGTATGTTCTTCCTATTAGTAAATCATTTTGTTGTACCTGTCGCCTACTGTTACGTGAATGCATACTAAATGAAGAACAAAAACATCTCAGAATATTGTTTAGCTGGGTGTTTCGTCATATTCACTTTGTTCCGTTCCGTTCCGCAAAATACAATTACCTATATGGGTAACTGTATTCTGCGGAACGGAACGGAACAAGAAAAAAACATAGCCGCGGCTCGCATGTCGCGCCCGCCGAGAGCTGGATAGTACGTAACAAAATCATTTACGGAAATGCCAATATGCCTACTATATCGGGCTTTCAGCAAGCGGGCGTGACCAAAACAATAGAACAGAACAAACAAAAAAAAAGATGACAGCGGCTCGCGTGTCGGATTTCCGTGTTGTTGTTTTTTCTCCCGATCCCCAGGGTCATTTTGAGATCTGGGTTCCCATATATCTCAAGATGGAAATGATGGCGAGCGCTAATTTGATATTGATGTCGAACCGAACGTTGACGACTTCATACGAAACGAGAAACGTGAATATGATCGAACACCTTCAAAACTTAACCGTCGAAAAATAAGTATAGCCATGAAAAAACACCAACAAGAGGAAGTATCAAGTTGTACTTGCGTCAGCTGCAGGCGCAGGGCGATGACATACCTTATTTCAAAGTCTTATCACAGCAAATAATAATACACGGTAGCACGTAAAACTGCTGAATCAGTTGTGAAATCAACGGCTTTTCAGTAATCGTTAAGCTAAAAAAAAATTCTCTCATTTTTACGAAAGCCATACATTTTTATATACATGTATATATAAAAGTACAACATTTATTATTTGTGGCTTATTCTTTCCACAAAAGTGCAGATCAAAATTGAAAATCCGCGGATTTTGATTTCACATTTGGGTCATCCTGTTTGCATTTCGTCACAACATTCCATAATACATAGTGTAAGTGGACATATGACGTTTTAGTTATTTGCAAAAAAAAAAGCCGCAAAAATGGCAAAACGACCTAAAAGAACAGTATACACATAACTTACATGAAAGCAAACTTAACCACATAAAATTCAAAATTGAACAAATGACCGATAACACATCAAAGGATTAAATAAAGACAATTTCCACATAAATAGCAGAAGTATTTAATGATGCAGCAAACAAAACATTTTCCAAGATTTAAGTGTTTTTATAGAAAAAAAGCGCGACGACAGTGATAGTCCAATGATCATAAAAAGATATCTATAAAAGAAATTACTAAAATTATAGATAAATGTAGGAACTCAAAAGCTGCATCTCCACAGGATTATATTTATTATGAATACATCAAAAGTACGAAACAATGCATGCTCCCAATTTACTGTGACCTCTTGAACAAAATATTGGCATTTTGCCTGCTAGCTGGTTAATTGGAACTACTAAACCTATTTTCAAAAAGAAGGGCTCGACACTTGACCCCAAATAGAATAGGCCAATTACTATACTAAGCTACCTTGGAAAGAAAAATTTTAATTCTGTGCTAAACGAACGTGTAAATAAATTTTTGAACACCAATTACCTCCTACATGAAAATCAAGCTGGTTTTCGCTCGAATTATTCCACTACAGACCATATATTTACGTTGAATTTTTTCTTAAAACTGAGGTCGTCGCTAATCCAAGACGTAGAATGCTCTTTCAAAGTTGTTAAAATGGTGACCCCGGGGTCAAAAATGGGCGTGGCCCGTTGGGTCAAATTTTATATTTGACCAAATATGCTCATGTCATATATCAAATTGAAGGTATCGATGAGGCGATTGCTCTGGTGCAATATTTGTCGGAATCGGATGATTATGTCATCCATGATGGCCTCCAAAATGTCCATTTATTTGAGATTTTTAAGCCGCGGCTCGCATGTCGCGCCCGCCGAGAGCTGGATAGTACGTAACAAAATCATTTACGGAAATGCCAATATGCCTACTATATCGGGCTTTCAGCAAGCGGGCGTGACCAAAACAATAGAACAGAACAAACAAACAAAAAGATGACAGCGGCTCGCGTGTCGGATTTCCGTGTTGTTGTTTTTTCTCCCGATCCCCAGGGTCATTTTGAGATCTGGGTTCCCATATATCTCAAGATGGAAATGATGGCGAGCGCAATAATTTGATATTGATGTCGAACCGAACGTTGACGACTTCATACGAAACGAGAAACGTGAATATGATCGAACACCTTCAAAACTTAACCGTCGAAACATAAGTATAGCCATGAAAAAACACCAACAAGAGGAAGTATCAAGTTGTACTTGCGTCAGCTGCAGGCGCAGGGCGATGACATGCCTTATTTCAAAGTCTTATCACAGCAAATAATAATACACGGTAGCACGTAAAACTGCTGAATCAGTTGTGAAATCAACGGCTTTTCAGTAATCGTTAAGCTAAAAAAAAATTCTCTCATTTTTACGAAAGCCATACATTTTTATATACATGTATATATAAAAGTACATTTATTATTTGTGGCTTATTCTTTCCACAAAAGTGCAGATCAAAATTGAAAATCCGCGGATTTTGATTTCACATTTGGGTCATCCTGTTTGCATTTCGTCACAACAGTCCATAATACATAGTGTAAGTGGACATATGACGTTTTAGTTATTTGCAAAAAAAAAAGCCGCAAAAATGGCAAAACGACTTAAAAGAACAGTACACACATAACTTACATGAAAGCAAACTTAACCACATAAAATTCAAAATTGAACAAATGACCGATAACACATCAAAGGATTAAATAAAGACAATTTCCACATAAATAGCAGAAGTATTTAATGATGCAGCAAACAAAACATTTTCCAAGATTTAAGTGTGTTTATAGAAAAAAAGCGCGACGACAGTGATAGTCCAATGATCATAAAAAGATATCTATAAAAGAAATTACTAAAATTATAGATAAATGTAGGAACTCAAAAGCTGCATCTCCACAGGATTATATTTATTATGAATACATCAAAAGTACGAAACAATGCATGCTCCCAATTTACTGTGACCTCTTGAACAAAATATTGGCATTTTGCCTGCTAGCTGGTTAATTGGAACTATTAAACCTATTTTCAAAAAGAAGGGCTCGACACTTGACCCCAAATAGTATAGGCCAATTACTATACTAAGCTACCTTGGAAAGAAAACTATTCACTTCTGTGCTAAACGAACGTGTAAATAAATTTTTGAACACCAATTACCTCCTACATGAAAATCAAGCTGGTTTTCGCTCGAATTATTCCACTACAGACCATATATTTACGTTGAATTTTTTCTTAAAACTGAGGTCGTCGCTAATCCAGGACGTAGAATGCTCTTTCAAAGTTGTTAAAATGGTGACCCCGGGGTCAAAAATGGGCGTGTCCCGTTGGGTCAAATTTTATTTTTGACCAAATATGCTCATGTCATATATCAAATTGAAGGTATCGATGACGCGATTGCTCTGGTGCAATATTTGTCGGAATCGGATGATTATTTCATCCATGATGGCCTCCAAAATGTCCATTTATTCGAGATTTTTAACGTCTTTTTCTCGGGAACCACATGGCCAATGCTGGTCAAATTGCATAGTAAGTTAAGATCCTTGGGTGAAGCATTTTCAGATCTGGTAAAATGAGTCGTCGCTTAATCCAAGATGACCGCCATCTAAAAATAGCACATGTCACATTCTCCTCTGGTGTTCATGGAGTCAGGGCCATCATGGACCTCTTGTTTTTCTGTATTTTGCGGAACTGAACGGAATATGACGAAACACCCAGCTAAACAATATTCTGAGATGTTTTTGTTCTTCATTTATTATGTATGCCTGTATCAATAGCCAACAGGTACAACAAAATGATTTACTAATAGGAAGAAAATACACGCATGTTTACCATTAATTGTGCATCTTTTCTATGTGGAGCCTTACATTTGGAACCCAGATTGAAACCTAATATTCACCGCTATTCCCCAGAACGGCATCCATTTCAGCATACTGTCACTCTGGTAACGTAAGTAACTCCTACCACATGTTTTCTGTGAGGAACCCTCTTTTGAAACGGTGTAAAACAACATTCACCTGTGTTCCACAGAACGGCCCAATTTCAACACTGGTAACGTAACTTTCTCCTACCATCATGTTGAGTTAGTCTATTGTTTCATTTAACTATTTGTTTTCTTGTTCCGTTCCGTTCCGCAAAATACAGTTACCCATATGGGTAGTTGTATTTTGCGGAACGGAACGGAACGGAACAAGACGAATATGCGCAGTATACTACAAATAATGCACAGAATATATGAAGAATATGTGTCCATGAAACTTTACAGACAGCTTTACCTCATTGACGGATTAATACCCTGCGAATCCATTGTGAAACTTGACATTCACCAGCTTTCAGCAACGGTCCCATTTCAACACACTGATAAAGTAATTAACTCCTACAATCGTGTTGAGTTAGCCAATTATTTCATTTAACTATTTTTGTGGTCGTGCCCGCTTGCGGAAAGCCCAATATAGTTGGCACATTGGCAATTGCCAAACAAACGTTTTTGTTAATTACTATCCAACTCTCGGCGGGCGCGACATGCGAGCCGGGCCATTTTTGTTTCTTGTTCCGTTCCGTTCCGCAGAATACAGTTGCCCATATAGGTAACTGTATTTTGCGGAACGGAACGGAACAAGGTGAATATGACGAAACCTCCAGCTAAACAATATTCGGAGATTTTGTTATTCTTCATTTATTATGTATTCATGTATCAGTAGCCAACAGGTACAACAAAATGATTTACTAATAGGAAGAAAATACACGCATGTTTACCATTAATTGTGCATGTTTTCTGTGTGGAACCTTATATTTGGAACCCAGATTGAAACCTAATATGCACCGCTATTCCCCAGAACGGCCCCCATTTCAGCATACTGGCAATCTGGTAACGTAACTCCTACCACATGTTTTCTGTGAGGAACCCGCCTTCTTTGAAACAGTGTAAAACAACATTCACCTGTGTTCCCCAGAACGGCCCTACCACCATGTAGAGTTAGTCTGTTGTTTCACTTAACTATTTTTTTTTCCGTTCCGTTCCGCAAAATACAGTTACCCATATGGGTAGTTGTATTTTGCGGAACGGAACGGAACAAGATGAATATGCGCAGTGTACTACAAATAATGCACAGAATATATGAAGAATATGTGTCCATGAAACTTTACAGACAGCTTTACCTCATTGACGGATTAATACCCTGCGAATCCATTGTGAAACTTGACATTCATCAGCTTTCAGCAACGGTCCCATTTCAACACACTGATAAAGTAATTAACTCCTACAATCGTGTTGAGTTAGCCTATTATTTCATTTAACTATTTTTGTGGTCGTGCCCGCTTGCGGAAAGCTCAATATAGTAGGCACATTGGCCATTGCCAAACAAACGTTTTTGTTAATTACTATCCAGCTCTCGGCGGGCGCGACATGCGAGCCGGGGCTATTTTTTTCTTGTTCCGTTCCGCAGAATACAGTTGCCCATATAGGTAACTGTATTTTGCGGAACGGAACGGAACAAGATGAATATGCGCAGTGTACTACAAATAATGCATAGAATATATGAAGAATATGTGTCCATGAAACTTTACAGACAGCTTTACCTCTTTGACGGATTAATACCCTGCGAATCGATTGTGAAACTTGACATTCACCAGCTTTCAGCAACGGTCCCATTTCAACACACTGATAAAGTAATTAACTCCTGCAATCGTGTTGAGTTAGCCTATTATTTCATTTAACTAGTTTTGTGGTCGTTCCCGCTTGCGGAAGCCCAATATAGTTGGCACATTGGCCATTGCCAAATAAAGGTTTTTGTTAATTGCTATTCAGCTCTCGGCGGGCGCGACATGCGAGCCGGGGCTATTTTTGTTTCTCGTTCCGTTCCGTTCCGCAGAATACAGTTGCCCATATAGGTAACTGTATTTTGCGGAATGGAACGGAAAAGGTGAATATGACGAAACCTGCAGCTAAACAATATTATGGGATGTTTTTGTTCTTCATTTATTATGTATTCATGTATCAGTAGCCAACAGGTACAACAAAATGATTTACTAATAGGAAGAAAATACACGCATGTTTACCATTAATTGTGCATGTTTTCTGTGTGGAACCTTATATTTGGAACCCAGATTGAAACCTAATATTCACCGCTATTCCCCAGAACGGCCCCCCCTTTCAGCATACTGGCAAGCTGGTAACGTAACTCCTACCACATGTTTTCTGTGAGGAACCCGCCTTCTTTGAAACAGTGTAAAACATAATTCACCTGTGTTCCCCAGAACGGCCCAATTTCAACACACTGGTAACGTAACTTACTCCTACCACCATGTTGAGTTAGTCTATTGTTTCACTTAACTATTTTTTTTCTTGTTCCGTTCCGTTCCGCAAAATACAGTTACCCATATGGGTAGTTGTATTTTGCGGAACGGAACGGAACAAGATGAATATGCGCAGTATACTACAGATAATGCACAGAATATATGAAGAATATGTGTCAATGAAACTTTACAGACAGCTTTACCTCATAGACGGCTTAATACCCTGCGAATCCATACATCCTATTTGTAATCCATTGTGAAACCTACATGTACCCTTCACCCGTTATCCTGAGAACGGTGCACTTTAAACGCAGTAGTAACACTACTAACCCCTAACGCTTGTGTTGATTGAGGTCTACTGTCTTGTGCATAAAATATTGTTCTTGTTCCGTTCCGTTCCGCAAAATACAGTTACCCATGTGGGTAATTGTATTTTGCGGAACGGAACGGAACGGAACCAGATAAATAACGAAACGGCGAAACAATATGCTTTTCATTATCCATTTAGTATGCATTCACATGGGATCAGTCGACATACACAATTAATAATAGGAGGAAAATACACACCTGTTTAACATAAATTATATTATTGTATTTTATTTCAATTATAATATTTATTTTGTTACCCCCTTTTGGTGCCTCTGTCCTTGTTCCGTTACGTTCCGTTTCGTTCCGTTCCGTTCCGCAAAATACAGTTAGCCATAAAAAGAGTGCCTTTAAAACAATGTGTATTAAATGTGCTTTCCTTCGGAGGTTATTGGAAATTACTAATACCAGTATATATTTGTAGAACTTAATTGTGTAAGTATAAGCTTATGAATTATAACATATACTAAGGACAATACCATATAGTAGTATGAATAACCATGATCATATCGTTATAATCAGGCCTTGTCAGAAAAACAATCTCGTGTGGCGTGGGTGTGTAATACATGTACATGTACACGCTGTACTTACGCAAATGATATTAATTGGTATTAATTGCTGTATAACTCTTATCGCTTAACGCCATTTGCTTTGCTTATTCCATATGTGTATCGTATATTACAGTTAGGGATGGCGTATGTACTTTGCATTTACATTTATTAAAATAGTTGGTATGTGGAACAAAATGATCTCAATTCTGAGCAAGGGGATGTCAAAATGTCAACCAATCCCACTGTTATTTTTTATGAACAAGACCGTAGTCGTCAATCAACACAAGATATGATACCGAGATAACTCGTACATTGAAACACATTTTGGATGGACTCTCATGTGCTACCGATTGTAGTGTAAATCATAAAATTTACATTGTATTGTTTTGTCTGTCATGTACCGGACAATTGCAAATGACATGTACTGAATACCAACTTGAATATACATTATAATGCCATCAACGTTTTACCAGCTGTGACTATTATGTACTATGTATAAATGACTGCCATTTATCGCTCTTGGCAAATTCATTGGCATGTAATTATAGGTTTAAAGATACAACGCTGATTGGAACATCCAAACAGTCAACCAATTGTACTGGTTTTATTTTTTGTCGGCCATCTTGGGCGCCATCTTGAAGTTAATTAATATACTTACATACTGTTGAATATTATGAGAAAGTTTTATAAATAAGCTACACACCATTCAGAAAGGTATGGCATATCATGGTCATTGATGGAATAACTGCATTGCCTTTTAAATTCCACGACCAATACATTGCACCACCCATGCATGTATATATTAGTGGGTGGGGTATTGGAGGTTAATAGTTAATAAGTGCAACAGTTATATATATATATTTATGATCCTTCCGATTAGAAATACATTTTTCAATATTTCAGATTAGTGTGTGTGTTTCACTAACACTTTATAAAAGCATTACATGTTGTAAACATAACTGCGACTTAAAATAACACTATTATTTCTTCACCCATATGTCAAATAGGAAAAAAAAACATTTTATTACTGCTACATGGAAATCTGCCCAATTTTACGGCCATATAAACAATGCAAAAACAATTATTTTGATAATATTAAATTTGATACAAAAATAAAAATGAGCCGTATTTTTATTTCGGGAAATTTGGTCAAATATTGATTTTATTACGAAAAATTGATTGTCTATAGGAATTTAACATGGGGAAAAGGAAGCTGAGGAGCTGGAGGAGGAATCAAAAAACGAAAACATTTGGAAAATGACTCTGAAACCTGGCTATATTGCTGGGAATTGATCTAACTTAAAGAACAAAATATACATTTTGAAAATCGGTCCACTATTTCTGAAATTAGAAAAAAATCCTTATGTTAAATCACCACAGACATCTACTCTGTGAAGATGTATATGGGGATTTGACATTGTTTTTACGCAATAAAATCAATATTGGACCAAAATACACAAAATATAAAGAAGGCTCATTCAGCTTAAATTTTGATAAAAATTAATATTATCGAACAAAACATTGTTTTTGCATTGTTTATATAGCCGTCAAATTTGGGGAGGTTTCGTGAAACTGACTATATTTTTATTGTTCGGTTGGTTTGGCGGAATCCCGACTGCCGTAATAACCCTAAATATTCGGACACAATTGAGAAGCGCCATGTGAGTTTGTACATTCGGACATCTGCGTAATTTGCGGTGGCACAGATACGGTGGCACAGAGGGGACATGGAAATATTGTTTACTTTCGCGTGCGCACGCGATTGCTTTCGCGTGCGCACGCGATAGCTTTCGCGTGCGCACACGATAGGGTTTCATTGGCTAAGCTATCGCGTGCGCACGCAATAGCCATTGCGTGCGCACGCGAAAGTAACACATATTTCCATGTCCCCTCTGTGCCACCGTAGATACTGGATTTGTTGATGTATTACTACACGTGTGTAGACCTTGAGCCAGCAATACCCCCCCCCCCCCTCCCAAATGTGGGATTTTGGTGAGTATGATTTTCGGATTTAGTAGTCTATTGTCTATCAATCCTGGTTGTCTGCGCTCAAAAAGCGGCTTCATGCACCTATTACATGTATACATACCAGTTTGAGGTATACACATCAAATCATTTGACAACATATACATATCCAGGTATACAATGCTATAATATATATTCAAAATGGCCGCCAAAATGATCAGCTGTTCAATAATATTGATGATGAAGCTGTAGTTTTCAGTAATTAAACAATACTAACATTTTTATGTATAGAGTGTGATATTCTGACTATTTTCAAAGACAAATACGGATGTATTTCAATCAGTTTGAGTATTGAAGAACTATTTCAAAGTGTGTCCAAAATGGATTGACAGTTGACAAGGAATACAATGTTATTATCGTTAACGAACACACTTCTGACAAGTAAGCGAGCATGTTGATCATTGGACAAGGCAGTATATAGTATGGTATGATGAATGGCATGGGTATGCTTATTTCAAGCATGCATGGCTTTCTCCTACATTAAGCATCCCGAATATGTCTTCACATGTGAGAATACTTTAAATTAACCATTGGTTGTGAGTTGGATTGGAATATAAATACAATACATGGTAACGGTATGTAAGTCATGCAGTTACTGATGTAATCAGTTCTACATTAACCACTAGATGTGCTGTATTCATTCTTATAATTAAACATTATTTAAACTAATACACCAAAACCCGAACCATATACATTGTCACAGTCACCATGACTGTCATTCAGTTTCAAGATGACTATCAACATGGTCGCTTTTGCAATTAGGAGATGTGATATTTACGGATCTATATGTGCACTTTAAATACAGCTTAAAATTCTAAAATTAGTTGATCTGAGAGACAACCATAGGGATTGTTATGCGAATTCAATGCCACATAGGGGTATATGGAGGCAAAGACGTGTATATTAACTACAAACTACGTGTGGTATGTATGTGCTAAACAGGCACAATGTAAATATAATTCTGCTTTCAGTAAATAAATGTACACATGGTACATGATTATAGAGTTGTTTGATCATTAGAATGACATTACCTGTTGTCAAATAGATAAATATATATTCAGACGACCCCAAAGAGCCAGCAAAACACACAACTGTGGTACAATGCGGCAGAAAACGCCTTCCACAAACCTGATCCTTACCGCCTGCGTAAATAGTCAGAATTACATGTAGACAATAGTTCAATTGCATAGTAACATCCAACATTTAATGAGTCTCGGCAGAGGCTATGCGATATTGTTTATATGAACATTTTGATACATTGCATAATATTTTATGGAGATATCACGTTATCATTCATGTGGATTTAAATGTGTATTGATGGTCCTATGAGTGGGTGTGGCTACACGTGGTAGATGTGCATACTTCTTAACTGGACTAGATTGGTGTTTGAATACCCCGGAATAGCTTTTTCAGACTACATATATACTAATATTGGTTTGTATATATAGTAAATATTGGTAATTTGACACAACAGGTGTAGAATAACACGTGTGCAATTAAGAACACTGAATGTTGAAACATATTGGACAAAATAGTTTATGTATGCGTACATAACAGCTATATGCATATAGTGGATATGTTTGAAGAGCATATGCATGTTTTAGAAAGATCATGCACCTTCAATATATTTGTTTATATGAAAATTATGAAATGGAATATGAACCTTACAGGTTATCAAATGTAACTATTATGAAGTCATGGATAAATATGTAATTACAACGCCTCACTTACAAATTACAATATTGTCATGAGTGCCTCTCATATAAGACTAATGTCGCAATATACCTGCATGTATTAGGCAATGGCCATGATGCATGCACTGGTATGCACTTACTCTGGTAATGGATGACGGTCATACACATTGGAACACACATATTCTCGTATTACACATAGTGTATATCAGTAGTTATACGAGTTATACAGTTTTACTATATACATGATTTTATAAGTACAGGTGCCAACTACACATTTGAATCCTGTTCATGCTGATGACTCGGAATGGGTTGGGGGAATATTATTGGAATGCACGATAAATAGTGTGTACATTATGTTGAACCGGGATATATCCCAGTTTCATCGGTTCTACGACCTAATTATATGTTTGTGTCACACAAATTCATTTACTTGCTTGCTGTCATCTTGCCAGTGTATAACAATATATTTGTCCTGTTTTACTCCAGCGTAGCTTGCTCGTATCATTTACAGCTACATTATAGTAATGGTCTGTATTTTAATATATATACTGTGTCGTACATGGAATAATATGTGCTACAAATCATCCATTCAGCATGGTAGAAAAGGTATATTTTCTATATTCAATTTGCAAATTAATACCTACGACCTATACTATTTACAGTAATAATTATATGTATATATTTATTTTACTTAATGGTGTGTAAAGGCCTGTCAACAGCTGAGAGTACTACTTATATGTATCAGAGACGTTCATGTTGGAATACACAACATAGTAAATATGGTAATTGTCTTGGTTGCATAAATAGGAAATGGACATATAGAGAGACGAACATACATTCATTCTGTATCTGAACAGTGTGTGGATAACTAATATGTGACTGTGACGGGAGAAATGGGGCCCACGGGATTTGCGACCAGTGTGGCTCCTGATCGAATAGCACACTCCTGTACCCTGGTCACGATATAGTATGTTTGCTAGAAGCATGATGGGTGTTTCAATGATGGAATGGCGAACAGTGTAGATCCTGAACAGACTGTGCGCATACACAGACTGATACGGATCTACACTGGTCACAATACCTATAAGCCCCATTTCTCCAGTCATAGCCACATACATGTATACAGGTGTTAGTAGCTACACGTTCATATGAACCTTTCATAAGTATCTGGCAGCGTATAAAGCAAGAGCAATTATTTCATTTAAAATGGTCATTGTAAATTCAGTAGGTGGGGAATATATAGTTAAAACTACTTTGTTTTAACATAGCACCATCTGTTATGGACATTATGTAATCAGAATATGGGCATTCACTATATATTGCAAAAACTAGTAAGTACAATTACCATTGATACAATTAATAGACACCGAGAGAGATTAGCATAATGAGACATATAGCATAGTTGTTACCATCACTAAGAAAATGCGAAGCAGACGGACAGACGGACAAACACTCGGGCACACTGTATCTGAAGTATGCACGGCTAGGTATCAGTAGTGCTAAATAGTTGCATATGCATTTAAAGGTAAATCACAGTCAAAGTGTATGCGGATTTTTTTCTGTAGTTTAATACTATAATATATCATTAGGATACGACTTGCTGCTAAAAAATGTCATAGTAAGCCGTAGTTTATAGGTAAAGATTTACCTGTGCAACGGGCACATTTTGCGAGGCCGAAAAACTTCATCTCGCATCGAAACCGGATGTGACATCAGAACCAGTGATTCCTCCATTTATGAGAAAGGAAAATATTAGAAAACGCCAACTTCCTCGTTTTATTTTGCTTGTTTATTTAATTAGTGTTCAAAGCGATTATTACAAACTTGTTTCTAACATTAAATTCATTATTCTGACTTGAAATATGTAGGTATTTCCGCAGGTGTACTCTAAAATCAACGAAGCCACACATATTCTATGCTGATTGGTTGAATCCACTGTATTTATCTACTTACTTGTTTGAAATAAACAGAAAATTATTGGACATGATATCAAAAACAAATAGCTTGGTCCGATATGTGGCTGTGACTGGAGAAATGTGTGATTTGACCAGTGTAAGTTTTGATCAAATAACACTCCTGTAGTCTGAAAACGGCATAGATTGTTTGTTAGTGTGTTTCAGTGATAGAATGGCGAAAAGTGCAGATCCTGATCTGACTGTGCGGTCTGATCCGGATCTACACTGGTCCTGATCTGGATATACACTGATCGCAAAAGCCCTATAAGCCACGTGTTTTGTTTGGCGTATAACAGACCTTCTAGGTCGCAGTGCCCGGGTGCCAGTGCCCATTGTAATTATTTGGCAATAAACTATGTTTAAACTAAACTAGTGCCCGGGGTCAATTAATCGCTCTGATAAGTACGGCGGATGTTGACACCAGCTTAAAACAATTGCCCGGGGAGATGTTCCGTCATTGGCCCTCCAGTTCACACCACCCCGTGCGACTAGTTTCCCCGCGGCTGGCCCCTCATAATGACCAAAAAGAATTACCTTATGGCATTTTGACCAGCATAGCACCAGGTCCATCTACGCATCTGATATATAGCTATGATAAGTGTCTACTCTGTTACCAGCTTGGTCACTTGGACCATACATACAATCATTATACTCAGTTTAAAATGACATATGTGTGTGTGTGTGTTGCGTGCGTGCGTGCGTGCGTGCGTGCGTGCGTGTGATGTTAGTTCTACCAACTGAGCAATGTGTATTCACCGTGTATACAAGTATATACGTTGAGAAAAAAAGTAGGATTTTTACACGATCAGATCTGGTGTTCGTTTCTTTTATACATTTTCCCAATCATCATGATCATACTTGCTAGATGAAATTGCCCCAATACTGCAACAATGTATAGCACAACATCAACAAAGTATGTCGTTAGGAATATAGCTAATGTGTATATAATGATACAGATAATATAAAAGACAGATGAAATAGTAAAAGTCATCCGTACTGTAAAGCTACTTTCCATATTTCATTCTTCAAATCTGGGACTGATGTAATAGAATCGTGAGAATAAATAAAGTCATTGTGTCTATGTTCACTATATTATTACTGCCAGTTTGCATAAAGTCTGAACCGTGTGGAACTGGCAGTTTTGCAATGGGACGTTTGACTTACTTCCGCGAAAACCCATTACAGTGTCATACATCGTCAAATGACGACGAAAGAATAATATTGGAATATTAAACGAAAATACAAAGAAATACCATGCACCATTCTGAAATTTCGGGCGGATTTTCCGTGCCTTATTCTACGGACAAGTCGGCGAGGCCAGTATTAGTTTCGTCCACTAACGACTCGTACAGGTACGGACGGACGTCGGTCTGATCGTCATCGCTGCTTGAACCGTCAAGTGTTGTCAAAATCGCTTTCAAAGTCGCTCATATTTTCGTTGTCGGACAGTGTCTAATTTGCTTTGTTCACTGAGTGTGACGTCACGCGGCTTTACCCAGTCAGATGCCGTTTCAGGAAATCATGTAAAACAAACACGACAGGTATTCAGGTACAATATTACAATGCGGATTACAGGTAATTATAGGGAAGTAATAAACTACAGATAAAAATGCCGCATACACTTTGACCGTGATTTACCTTTAACAATTTATAAGTAAGTGACAGTGCATAACATAAATGAAATTCATTACATGTACAATTCCCATTGTAAAATGTGTGGGTGGGGAATGGTGAAACATACTTTGTTGTTGACATTCTATTATAGACTGTAGATATCAGATAATCGGCATATATGCAATTAACATGTCTAATGAACATTACTAGGTACCATTGACACGAATAAAATACAAAAGTACCATACTTTTATGAAGTTATTAAGGTAGGTGTTTTGCCATTGAAATTCAGTGGGTGGGGTAACAAAACGGGCAAAATTATTCATCTGAATTAACACTATTCCATTGTATAGTTATGAACACATCAGAAAGCATACACAATTGCCATATCAGTTGTTTCTAATGATAAAAAAACAGTCGATTTAACACAATTGCGAAAAGTCCGAGGGTGGTATGCTTCAAAATGGTGCCAAACATTCATCCAGCGGGTTACAGAGCGCAGACATACGGCATAAAACTCGTAATTGAATGTAGTTTTAGACAAAATATGTCTTCAAAAATCCCACGGGGGGGGGGGGGGGTGGGGGGAGGGAGCGGTTCCATTTATGGCTGACGGCCTAGTGAGAAGATTTGTTGAATGTTCCCAAATGAAGCAGACTAAAACGAATGAAAAAAGCAGTGAAAACGATGGTGTTGTACTACAATATGCATAGAAACGTTTGCCGTTTGTTTTTCAGTACGCCAAAAACGATATTTTCAACTATTTAAACGCATGTCGTTTATTTCAATGCATAGTTTTGACATTGTGTTCGTTGGTTTTAATTAGAAAGTGATGTTTTCGTTGGTTTAAACCAATAACGTTTTCTAATTATAAAAACGAAAACGATGTGTAAACGATGGGCAATCGTTCGTTTGTGGAACTAGAAACAAACCCAGGACTGTATGTGCATGTTCGTCAACGACTGCTATTATTATCAAATTTCATCTCCTCTGGAACGGTATAGTCAAACATCTGGTAGTCAGTTTTGAGATACTCCCATAACTGTTTCCTTAGTGTCTGAGGAATCTGTTTGTAGTATTCGCCAACCACATCGCGTGTCGTGCTCGTAGTGTAATTATCATTTCGTTCGGGGAATTTGGCGTCGATGGATAACTTGCTGAATATGTAGTCTGTGTAGCGCTTCATACTTTCCGATGTAGTCGTAGTGGATATCACAAGGAAGACACATACGCCAGTATGGTGCAAAATGTGCATTCATCAAAGACTTTGTCTCAAATCGGTCTACAACGTACTGAACAAACTCCTGGAACGTATAGGCCACTCCGTCTTGTGATACATTTCTATTGAACACCCGAACATTTTTCAACTTCGGATTACCGTTGTAAAAGGATATTATTTGATTATTGTATTGTTTACGATTATTTTGGGTTTGGGTGATATACTAATTTATTTCTATACGCGGATACAAGTCTTTCAAATGGCTCACGCACGAATATGAACTTCTTATACGAGTGTAATTTCTGTGTTTGGGCCGATTTATTGTTTTTTTCTGATTAATTTAAGACTGTCGTAGTATTTTCTATAGATATCAGTACCCGATATCTCAGAGATATTAGACATATTGACCATCCCACTTAAACCGATGAAAACGCGCCGAAAGTTTGTACCCGCTATCTTTGGTATAATGCATTGTATTATTTGTTTGCCATTGTCCACGACAATGTTGTCTTCGAGAAATGGTGCGTACATCTCCGATGCGTTCTGTAGCTTAGAGCAGGCGTCACGGAGTATTGAGCTTCGCCGCTCCATTGTCTGTTGTGTATCTACATCGGCGGTCTGCAAAATATATAGAGGATATTCATATTTTTGCAACGAATATGATATATAATGATCATCGAGTGGTGTGGAATGTCCATATTTCACGAGTGCCGTTAGGCACGAGTGAAATATAGACATTTCACACCACTCGATGAACATAGAAGTCATATTCGTTGCAAAACATATTCTACTTTATTATATACCGCTCCATGGAAATTAGCAGTTCTTTTAGACTGTATACAGTAATGAATGTGTATTTGCAGCCTATTTGCAGTCCGGCACTGCAGGTGCGCGTTATGAATATAGGTAGCGGAAGTAGTCGTATTTTCACCGGAAGATGTTTATTTAATCGATGAGAACATATGACTTTTATTTACATCGTATAACTATGTATTTCATGGGTAGGTATATAATAAATAGAAACTACTATCCGTTTCACGAATTCACAAAATATATCACGAAATATGTCCAAGTGTTACGGCTATAAAAACAATGCAAAAACAATATTATTTTTTGATAATATTAAATTAAAGCAAAATTTAAGAATGAGCCTTGTTTTTATTTAGTAAAATTTGGTCATATATTGATTTTATGGCGAAAAAACAAGTTCCCCATGTTAAATCCCTATATACATCTTCACAGAGTGAGTGAAGATGTCTATGGGGATTTAACATGGGGAAACATTTTCGAATTCTGAAATACTTGACCGATTTTCAACATTTAACTCTTGTTTTCTTAGTTAGATCATTTCCAAGCTATCTAGCTAGGTGTTGGAGTCAATTCCATTTGCTTCCATTGTTTGTTTAGCTTATATTTAACGGCGGCACTGGCTCTAGGACCTTGCATGCCGTCTCCCAAGAATGGGAGAAAGAACGGAGGTAGATATTTTTTGAGAGAAGCCGGTAATTCGTATTTACACAACAACTACGAATTATCGGTTGTTTCCATTGTTTGTTTAGCTTATATTTAACGGCGGCACTGGCTCTAGGACCTTGCATGCCGTCTCCCAAGAATGGGAGAAAGAACGGAGGTAGTATTTTTTGAGAGAAGCCGGTAATTCGTATTTACACAACAACTACGAATTATCGGTTGTTTCCATTGTTTGTTTAGCTTATATTTAACGGCGGCATTGGCTCTAGGACCTTGCATGCCGTCTCCCAAGAATGGGAGAAAGAACGGAGGTAGATATTTTTTGAGAGAAGCCGGTAATTCGTATTTACACAACAACTACGAATTATCGGTACCCATTTACAGTTGGGTGAACTGGAGCAGTGTGGATAAAGTGTCTTGCTCAAGGACACAACGCACGCCGCTAGTCAGGCTCGAAACCACGACCCTTGGATCAGTAGTCAGATACACTAACCATTACGCCACGGCGCTCCACCTTCTTTACCCCCATGTTAAAGGTATATGCCCACTCACTAGGCACAAAGTGTTCTTTATATCAGATTTTCACAATGATAGGGGCGATAACCGTGTTTCCTTCAAATGTTACTATTTATTCTCTGTAATTATTTTTTGATGTGCAATGATCATACTTTATAATCCGTCGACATTTTTATTTTTTCAGGTGACGCATTTTAATTAGTGTAAATAATTAAGAAATACCATGCCTCATTTGCATATGAAAATAGAATGATACTATCAGTAAATTAAATATCTACTACATGATTATTTCTGTATCGCGGGCACTCGTAATGTTTAGAACTGGTCGAATAATGTCATAAGTATACACTTAGACAAATTACAGAAGAACAGTTTGTGCGTACTGAGTGGGCATGTACCTTTAAATTACCGAAAATATAAAGCACGCACCTGATTGGTCAATTGTCATTACAGCCTATAAAATATGAAAAATCACAGCATATAAAATCTCCGTTTTACCAGTCTGTGTTTTACAACTTGACATAATTATGTAACCCTACGCGCTTTTGTAAACAATGGCCAGCGGCGGGGAATCCAAATGTCTATTTCACAAATCATTTTAGGTACATTTTCGGTTATCCATTCTGCCATATTAACATGTACAACCCAAAGCGGAAAAGAGAATCGACCGACGACTGACAAACATGACTTCAGGGACAGTGTGGCCCTTCAACAAATTCCCAAACATATTACCCCACCCGCCCAAAATATAGAATTTACTAAAAAATGCTCAATATGCCAGTACCAGCCTATAACTTTACGAATTCCAATGTGCACATACATGACTATACATAATGAACTGTATTGCAGATGGGAAATCACCTGAATTAGGCGTAAATCCTGGGAAATCCTGTTCAAGGCTGTTGAGTGACATTTGTTGACAATTGCTTTGTAAAAATCACACGAACTCGATGTAGAAATGTTGTCATTTCTTTAAATGAATAATAGTTGCGGGACTTAATCTAATCTAAAAAAAAAACAGCTCAATAGTTCACATTTGTCTACAAGCACCATTGTTGGACTAGTGTTAGATATGACCATGACATTTCATTTTTTCGCGGAGCCAAGCTGGGCTCCCGCTGTGGCGGCCATATTTGACAATTCAAGATGGCCGCCATCCAGATTGACAGTGCAACATCTTGACAACTAAAAGTACTAGAATAATAAATGAAACCACTTTATATAGGTTTTCGGGTATGGGGAGTCCATTTCCAGTATTATTTTGTCAGTTCTAGGTCAATGTTACGTGCTAAGGTCACCGTCAATGTCATTTTGGCACAAATTATTGATATTTCGAGACAATATCTTACTATATATATTGGGTTTGATTACAATATCCAGGAATATAAATTAAGAGTCGCCATGCCATAGTGTGTGCTTATTGATTTAATTAGTATATAGCCCGAATCATGACCCTGATCACGCTTATGACTTGCGACGCATATCACGCGGTTGCCGCGAAAAAAAACATTGTTTTATCATACTGAGTGAAAATGGTGAAGGTGTCGACGCGGTTACCGAATTGCAATGCGTCAGCTGTCAATCCAAAAAGCTAGCGGCAACTTTCACAATGTCAAAATCCAATTGCCCGATAGCTATGTGCTTGTTCCTCGTATAAATCAACAACAGTGACGTTTTTGTGCCCAGAAGTAGCGAAGGAATGGTCCGGCCAACACACTGTCTCATTTCCGGTGCTAAAGTAAAATATGAAGCTTGGGTATCGCACGTTGTAAGAGTGATGGAGAAACGTGCGCTGGGTACTGGTGATGTGGTCAAATGGGCCGGTTTCAACTTACAGCTCATGGCCGATGCATCTATCAAGCGCCGGGCAGAGATATATATCCTCCAAATATTTCCGGATAAGGCCGCTTCTCCATCTATGATGAAGCATATAATGGAGATAGTGAAGAAAAATACAGAGTTCATCAATCGCGGTCAGACCCCCGTCCTTGGTGCCGATCAGTCTCTCTATGCCATATGTAAACAATTGCAGTGGCAGTTTCCTGACGTCTTTGACGAGTACATGTATAAATTTGTCATGCAGCTGGGAGCCTTGCATATCGAGGACAAGCGCCAGCTGATGATGGGCAAGATGCTGAGAGGGTCTGGCTGGGACACCACTGGTACTCAGGCGAACGTCCTCTCATCTGGTAGCGCCAAGTCTGCTCTAAATGACCACCACATCAAACGCACTCGCTATGTTCATCAGGTGTCACTCGTTTCTCTGTCAGTATTGAGACAAAATTCGTACTCTCATTATACGTCCAATGTGCAGGGGTCGCATGAATCGTTTGATAAGTGGAGCAAAAGGTAATCTTTTTTTTTGTTATTAAATGGTTTATTTCCACTTTTAAATACAACATGTACATTTTATAAAGTTTACAAGAGAATATAGCTAAATGAAATACAATGATTACATACTATATTAAAAAGTGAAATGTATGGGAGAGTAAAGTAGTTAAGATATACAGAGCATAAACAAGAAGGAAGAATGTAAGGGTTTCTTTCTCTGTGTTCACACCTGCTGGACCTGTGTAGTTGTGTAGTTTATATTTAATATACAGTATGATTGTGCTTGATTTTTCGTGCGGTGCCTATAAGAACTTTATATATTAAACCTGCCCCACTTAATAATATGCTGTTCTCTTTTGTCTTTCATTGTCGCTATTTCTTCTTCTATATGTATTCTATTTTTCAAGTAACTTACAAAAGATTCGAAAGTAATATCATGATTTTCATATTTACATTTGAAAATATAGTATTTTGCTAACAAAATTATAAAATTAAATTGTTTTACCATCAGTGCCTTATTTGTTATTCCTAGAGAAATACTTCGAAAATTTATTTCATATGTTAAGTCTTTTTCATTTAGATAATTTCGAAGCTGTGACCAAAAATGTTGCACATGCATACATTCCCAGAACATGTGTTTTATGCTCTCAACATACATAGAGCAAAAATCACATAGACTGCAATTTACTATATTACAACGATAGAGTAGTTTATTTGTCCCAATGATACGCATTAAATATCTATGCTGGAAATTGCGTAATGTTGAGTCTATTGTACAATCGAAAGCTAATGTGTAAATTTGTTGCCAGCATAAATTATCATCAGAAAATTCATTTGTCCATTTTTCTTCAGATTTTTTTTCTTCAATATTTTGTTTGTGTGTTTGTCTTGTATATAGTAACTTGTTCACATATTTGCTATCTTGTACTCTCGATATAAGCGACGTAGATTGTGGAGTTGTGTTGATGCTTTCTGTTTTTATTTTCTCGGCCCATAATGGACTTATGCTGTTCACAATACTTTAAAATCAGTAAATCGTAGAAAGTTCCTTACTCTGTAGTCCTATAGATGTTCAACATATTTAATGCCTTTATTGTACCAATCTTTGAAAAGGATTGTTTTGTTTTGATGCTTTAAATTGTAATTATTCCAAAGTATTTCTTTTGATACTGTGTCATTTCTGGAGGAATAGTTAATATGTGACCAGGGTTTTAAAACATTATTTAAAAACTTATTTTCTTCCGCTATATGTTTTACATCTTCTGCTTTTATGTTACATTCAAAGAGCAAAAATCCACCATATCTTTCAAGTTTTTTTTCGTAAAGTTGTTTCCATTTGCCTCTGTTTGATGTGTCACATATTCGTGTAAAACTGTTAATGGATATATTAATTTTGGAGCAGCAAACGTTTTAATAACTGTAATTTTTCCAAGTAAACTTAAGTTTCTATGTTTCCACTTATCAAGACACTGTTCAAACTGTACTATTTTAGGAAGGATGTTATATTCGCGGATATCTGTATTATTATTTCAGAACGTAATCCCTAACGTTTTTGCACTAAGAGAAGTCCAAATGAATTTCTTATCCGGACAGAAAATCAGATCTACATTTTTTAAGGCACCAACGCGCATTACAGTGTATTTGTTTTGTGTTAAGGTTGAGACCAGATATTTTACTAAATTCATCTATTATCTATATTAACTTTTCAAATGATTTTCATGTACCATCTGTCACAAAAGTTGCATCATCGGCAAACATTGTGTTTTTAATTTCTATATCATAAATTGTTACCCCTATTATATCTTTTTCATTTATAATTGCTTTGGATAGTATTTCAATGGCGATAATAACAAGGTAAGGTGATAAAGGACAGCCTTGACGTACGCCTCTATTTATTGAAAAGAAATCCGATAAGTAACCATTGTTTGTAACACAGCTTTTTGCATCAGAGTAAAAAAGCTTAATCCAATTTAGAATGTCGTTGCGAAAATTTAAATGTTTCAGAACTTTTAAGAGGTAAGAATGTTCAACAGTAGCAAATGCCTTTGCAAAATCTGCGAAGAAAAATAAACCCGGTAATTGATTTTCATTCAAATGGTCCATTAATTCGTATAGAGTTCTAATATTTTCTCCGATGTACCTTCCCTTAAGAAATCCGGTTTGTGAATCATCTATTATATTTGGTAAAACCTTTTTAATTCTGTTTGCTATGGCCTTTGATGCAATTTTGTAATCCACATTAAGTAATGATATAGGTCTCCAATTCGTAAGTATAGATAAATCGCTATCCTTTTTTGGTATTAATGTTATTACACCCTGTTTTTGCAATTCACTTAGTGATCCATTTGCTAATGAAAATTTAAAAGAATCCATATAATATCTTGTTATGTCATTCCAAAATATTTTATAAAATTCCACAGTCAGACCATCTGAGCCTGGGCTCTTATTGTTTTTCATTTCCTTTAAAGAGTTACTGCATTCGTATTCTGAAAGGCTGCCTTCGCATAATTCTTTATTTTCTTGGGATAATCTGTTTACTCCATTATCATTTGAAAAAAAATTGTGATTTGTATTTTCAGCTTCTTTTTTCGTATATAATTTTTTATAATATTCTTTTTCTTCATTTAATATTTCACCATTGCTCGTAATATTTTGACCATTTACCGTTAATCTAGTTATTGTTTTATTTTCAGACCGTTTCCGTTCTAAATTTGCAAAGTAGTTTGTATTTTTTTCCCCACCCTCAATCCATTCGGCTTTTGATCTTAACATAATTCCTCTAACTTTATGTTCATATAAATACTGTAACATATCTTTTTTGGTGCTTAATTCTATTAAAATATCTTCCGATATTTTTTTTGAGTAGTCTGCTTCTAATTTATCTATTTCCTCTATTAATTTATTTTCCATTTTTAAATCTTTTTTCTTTTCAGTAGACGCAAATTTTATCGTTTCATTTCGTATTGTGCCTTTAGTTATCTTCTAAAGCGTATTTGGATTAGCATGCTGGTTGATTTCGGCAATGGTAGAAATACTTCGTGTAATTAGTTGTTGGTATTCCGTTTTTAAAAGTAGACTATTATTTAACTTAAAATATCCCGGACCCCTTTCATTAGATTGAGTCTGTAAACAAAAATATACTAATGAATGGTCAGACTTAAACCCTGTAGTAATTTTACTTTTTGTTACTCTGTTAATTACATTTTCAGATATTAGAAAATAGTCTAAGCGACAGAATATTGGTGGTTTAGTATTTGAATGCCATGTGAATTTCCTTGTATTAGGATTAAGAATTCTCCAGATATCATGTAGTTCATATTTATTAATTATTGACAATAGTTTCTCTCTTATATTCTTATTTGTGTCTCTTATGCCATTTTTCTTGTCTAAAGCTGGATCTAAAATTATATTAAAATCGCCCCCTATTATTAAAGTATCTACTTCCACTGTTTCTATATATGTATCGAGATCTTGTTAAAATCTTAGACTGTTTTCGTTTGGACCATATATATTGATTAATGTATAATCTTTTTCAGAAATGCATATTTTAAGAGATTGAATTCTACCAGTCATGACCTGTTCATAATGTTTAATTCTATAATCAAGCCCCGGTTTTATTAAAATACATATACCTTCTTTATTGCTATATTCCCCACTAAAATACCCATCACCACCCCATTCCTTTTCCCACTGGGCTTTATCACTTGTTGTGAAATGCGCTTCTTGTATGAAACATATATCGTAATCATTGTCTTTTATCCATTGAAAAAAGTGTAGCCGTTTGTGTTTTGATCCCATACCCTTAACATTAAAGCTTCCTAGTTTTAATTCCATAAAGTAGTATTAGAAATCTGATCTATCTAAAGCAAGCACAATACATATTCGTCGCCGGTCCACGATGTTGAGTCCACCAAATGTGAACAGAAAGAAAGAAATGATAGAAGTAAGTGAGAGTTGCATCAACGATAACATGTGAAGACAATAATGACATGTAAAAAAAGAACGAGGGTCACCAATTCAGATATTGTGTACTATAAACACGTGGGCACCTGTTGACAAAATGGATCTTACTATTCATGCTATCAGCATACCCCCAGATCAGTTTACACATCCGCGCTGTCCGGTCAGGGCCTACCTTGATCTCCTTTACAGCAGTTGAGAGCTCATACTACCTGCCGTTAACATCATTATTATATTCTGGTAATTTAATTCTATTCTAACTGCATAGCCTAAATGTGCAAAATAATTTAATAATTATTGCTAAAATAAGGTCCATTTTGTCACCCGGCGGCCCATGTATATTCGCACGTTACAATTTACAGTAGTGTGTATGTCGGCTTCCTCTATAACAGAACTAATTTTAAATTTTAAATCTCTAACAAAATATTTTGACCCCTCACCACACCGATCAAAACCACTCATCAAGCCCCCACCCCTCACCCATTTCGTGACGGGCCACATATAGTATTTCATTTGGGAAACGAGAATAGCTCATTAATTAAAATGTACTTATAACATTCGTCAGACATTCAGGTTGTAGTATTAGCATAACATCAAGTATAATACATGTATATTGTGTGCATAGATCCTTTCAGCATACGCCATTGATTTGCAATTGTTCAGCCTTTTTCCAGACAATTTTCCACCTTCTAGGTACATGTATGATCGAGATGGAAGCCTGGTATGGGTTACCGGATGTGTGCATACATATACATGTACGTCTTTTTCCACCCTCATACTCGAAAATGCGAAAATGTATGAGGGCATATAGATCTAATGTAAAAGCATACATATAGGATATGACATGTACATGTAAAGGACCACTCTTGTTACAAAACCGTCATACAAGTATGTGCAATTACTAAATGAATAAAATAATATTTCCGGACCCTTCCGACATATCCATGTAGTACACCCAGTTGCTATTTCTGCAATATGTTATTACTATTCACTTTGTATATCAGTGTATAAAATGGTATTAATTATCATATGTATATATAATGATACAAAATCATGTGGGATAATTACCATATAACGAGCACACAACACACTCATGTGGGAGAAATATCATATAACAAACACATACGTCAGCATCTGTATCTGTCAGTCAATGAGGCCATACGGAGAACTACGTGATTATATTCGGGGAAACAACTTTCGATAAACCTCTTGACCAGAGTGAATTGTGCTATTCTAAGTACGTTTTGTCAATACAACCGTAATGACGAGACTGAATTAGACAGTGTGTATATGTGTGGCTCTGACTGGAGGAACAAGTGGCCTACGGCTGCTGCGTCCAGCAAAAGGTAATCTGCTGATGTTTCCATGTTCAAATATTGGTCGTTGGTGATCGAACTTGAATTATTGAGGTGTCGATTTGTACGCTCTTTGAGAGAGGGTGACTTCCTTCTCTACGTCCAGGTATGTGATGAGCTTTGTGCCTTGTTCTTTGTTCTGGACCAATCCAATTATGCCCGCTGGTTGCCAATTCACGTCAGAGACATGGTTGAGCTCGCTGTGAAACATTCAGCAGTGTATGCGGAGTATTTGAATAGAAACTTCACGGTCCAATGATCCAAGCACAGGTTCAGCCTCATGGCAAAATATCAGTCCCACGAGCAAAGCAACACACTTATCCAGGTAAATGGTGGAACTTCTGACTTGTATGATGACACTGATGATGCCATAGCATTGTACATGTTAGCTGGGCTAGATTGTGTCCGAATGCTTGAAGAGTTTGAAGGTGTCCACAAACTAACGTCATCAACAACTGGTCATCACGAGGAAGCACGTACAGCAAACAGCTGGCAAAGACTGACACAGATGGATAACTCTTCCTCAGCACCGAGTCTGAAATGGTGCTCTCCAACAAACCATGTGATGTGTCAGCACTCGGGCCACGTAATGTAACCATGTAGAGGCTGACACACGAATCATCCTGCATCTATTTCATGCCTCATCTCAGAGTCAGGAGAAAACATTGTTCGATAGTGACATTATCGTTCTTGCCATCGCTTTCTTTGAACATTTCTGAGCTTTGGTTTGACCGTGGTAAAGGAAAACATTACCGAGATATCCCGGTGCACAGCATCTATTCTCAGCTTGATTCTACACCTCTTTCACGCCCTAACAGGTTGTGATACGACATTTCAACTTCGCGGCTGCGGTAAGAAGACTGCGTGGAATGCATGGAACAGTACACCGGGCCTGACAGAGATGCTGACTGCACTGATAGAAGAACCAGAGTCTTTAACTCTGGAATATGATCACATGCAGTACATTGAGCGATTCGTTGTGCTCATGTATAGTAAGACGTGTGGCTTAGCAAGTGTCAACGAAGCTAGGCACCATCTCTTCTCCCATGGCAGTCGTTCGCTCGATAATATTCCGCCTAACCATGCTGCTCTCTTTCAGCATGTCAAGAGGTCCTTGCTCCAAGCCAGTTTCATCTGGAAAGAGTCGAGCTCTTGCCATCAGACAATCTCTGTGTTTAGTAACTGGGGATGGGAACATGATGAGCGCAGCAAGCAATGGCTTTCTGGGCCACTCTCGCAGATGCAAGTAAGTCCTGTGCACTCCTCTTGCACTGTGGCTGCACACAAGTGTTCAAGGTAAATTGCAAGTGTTGCCGGGCATGTCTTCGTTGCACGGCACTGTGCAAGTGCGAGGGTGGCTGCGTAAATAATGATGGATGGACGGGTGATGGGTGAATAATGATGGTAGCAAATAAAACGTAATTATAGCCAGTTTTGGTTTGGTTACATTCCCAGGTTTGCAGAATAAGAGGAATCGAATAATTGTATCGAGTAATAAGAATAACCCTTTAACAATCAGAATATATGCGATACTATGTGTGTACGTAACTGCTGCCGTGGAGATTGTCTCCGCCACAGTTTATGTACATATTTATTAAATACATGTACATTGTATATACATTAGTATAGCTATCAAGGTCAGTTTCACTCACCTTTGACTTTGATATTATGATCGCTTCTACCCCGTTCTGAATATAGTGTTCTGTAGAATTTGTATCTGATATTCAATAATGATATTGATATTGACTTTCATTATATAGCATAGCCCTTCGAGTTTCCAATATCTGTATACCAGCTTTTTGAAAAAGGTTGTGTATATTGTTTTAGTCAGGAGTTTGTCCGTCCGTCCGTCTGGCTGTCCATCCGCAACGTCCTCATTCATTAATGATTGTACACTGTTGAAACTGTGTATGTGTGTTTCTTGGGGAATGCCGATTATGACAAATATTTCACATTTGGGCTGTGACCTTCATGGGTCACATCAAGGTCAAAGCAGCTAAGCGGGTATTTGAGATGGCGCATCAGCGCCGTTTTCCTAGTGGTTTAATAACAACGTATTTTTTCATGCAGTAATACTATTTGCATGATCAATACGATATATACGAACAGATACGAGCTAGTTTATGCATTGCTGGCAAAGTTTTATTTCACCTTGTTTGATGTCAATGTCATTCCAAAAGCATATACAGTTCACCTAAGATATTTAATATTATAGAACCTGACTCCAAGATGGTAATTACATGCCATCGTTTGTGCTCGGCTCGAAATAGACATATTTTGGGCATGAATGACCTTGAATGTGACCCTAGCACGTGCCCTTGACCTCCAATCTCGAAACTAACACTGAAAATGGATTCCTCATAGCAAAAACCTGACAGAAAGTCGTTTCATTTATGATTCTACTACATTTGATTCTCAAGTCATGGCACCACATAACTCCGGATGGCGGCCATCTTTTCCAATACGGCCGCCACAGCGAGATCCCAGCTTGGCTCCCGCAAGAAAATGAAATGTCATCGCCATATCTAACGCTGGTCCAAAAATGGTGCTTGTAGACAAATGTGAACACTTTTTTTACTAAGCCCCCTAACTACTAGTGTTCGGTTGTCCTGTGTCTCGTGTATTTTGTAGTGTAATGTCCCGTATAGCGTTGTGTAGATTTTTTATTTTGGACAGCGTTCTGTTTGTATATGACAACGCTTATGACATTAGCATATTTCCGTAGTTTTCCTTTGTGAACGCTTAATGGGGATTTAAAATATCTATTCAGTCGGGCACAGATAGTCAACTGTAATGGATGATGAACAATACAGACAATACTATTGTATCGATGGACAAATAGTAATGTATATAAACAACAATGGCGGCCTTCATCGATACATTTATCTTCCATTGTTTGTCTGAACAATTATATCTCTCCATTTTCACAACAGACAATATCGTACAATTGACATACCCTCGTCTGCCCATTAAGTCCTGATATGTTTATCCAAAATTCACTACACCTTTCATCCAGAATGTATTTTTATTGCACAGTGTAATAAAAATCATATTACACTCGTGTAATAAATATGAAAATTAGCTTGTTACAGAAATCACGTTTGGTGACCAGTACATATTCAATGTATTGTGATGTGCTTATGCAATGAATACAATCTAACATTTATGTTGATATAATATGATATTTATTAAACTCGTTCACTGATTTTATAAAAAACTCGGCATAGCCTCGTTTCTTATGAAATCAGTGAATTCGTTTAATACATATCTTATTAAATCATCAGATCCTCTATGGATAGCACATAGTAACCGAGTGCTCCAAAGGATGCATCTTTACTTTATTACAATGAAGGTCACCCTTAAATCTAAATATATTTTAGAGTTAATGTGGTTAATGGTCAAAAGTTCGTCGGCAGCGAAACGTGGGACAGACAGTAGTGTCTGCTGAAATCAAATTAATTAGGCAATGCTAGGAAACGTGTCTGCATTGATTCCGAGGCTCGCCAAGGAATTCCTACTGTTCCCAAGCCGAGTGGAGGCACTGACATACTATTGTGCTTATAAGGTAACGTTTTATGATAGAGGATGGGCAACTAGTGTGTACGTTACAAGAAGGGACTTGTTGACGTCGCGTCATTACACAGTCGTTTTTCAGTAACGTCAAGTGATGCCGCTGGACCATTGGAACGTCAGCGAAAGGTGTGACCCGTATGTGTGTATAAATCTAGTCAATACATGATACTACACTATGTTATCAATCACTGCGTATTCGATCAATAACTGTTGACAGGCCGTTAAACACCATTGAATAACATATATAAATACATCAATGCATTGCGAACTACCTGATAAAATAAAATAGCCAAACCTGAGTAGTCAAATGCCCGTCCCGTACACCTTTGTATGTATGTAATGTACGGCGGCCGTCATCTCGGCGATGGGTTTCTTGTAAAACTGGCGCCTTAATCGGAATGCTCTGGTCTGCCTTCTCATTCCTGCCTTTATCTGAAGTTACAAGAACACATTCTAGAGACTTGCATTTGTCTGTGAAAAATCAAGAACGCAATTTAAACTGTTGTATGTATATGTGCAGTAACAAGAACACATTATAAAGACTTGAATTTATATGTGAAGTAACAATGACACATTATAAAGACATATATTTGTCTGTGAAGCAACAATAACACATTCTAAAGATTGCATTTATATATGAAGCGAAGAGAACACATTCTACAGACTTGCATTTATCTGTGAAGTAACAAGAACACATTTCCAAAGACTGACATTTGTCTGAGAAGTAACGATAACACATTCTAAAGATGTGCATGTATCCGTTGAGTAAAAAGTACACATTTTCAATACTTCCATTTGTCTGTGAAGTAACGATAACACATTCTAAAGACTTGAATTTGTCTGTGAAGTAACGATAACACATTCTGAAGACTTGTATGTATCCATGGAGTAACACTAACACATTGTCAAGACTTGCATTTGTCTGTGAAGTAACGATAACACATTATAAATACATGTACTTGTATTTGTCTGTGAAGTAACGATAACACATTCTAATGACTTGCATTTGTCTGTGAAGTAACGATAACACTTTCTAATGACATGCATTTGTCTGTGAAGTAACGATAACACATTCTACAGACTTGCATGTATCCGTGTGGAGTAACAAGAACACATTGTCAAGACTTGCATTTGTCTGTGAAGTAACGATAACACATTATAAATACTTGCATTTGTCTGTGAAGTAACGATAACACATTCTAATGACTTGCATTTGTCTGTGAAGTAACGATAACACATTATAATGACTTGCATTTGTCTGTGAAGTAACGATAATACATTTTACAGACTTGCATGTATCCGTGTGGAGTAACAAGAACACATTGTCAATACTTGCATTTGTCTGTGAAGTAACGATAACACATTCTACAGACTTGCATGTATCCGTGTGGAGTAACAAGAACACATTGTCAATACTTGCATTTGTCTGTGAAGTAACGATAACACATTCTAAAGACTTGCATTTGTCTGTGAAGTAACGATAACACATTCTAATGACTTGCATTTGTCTGTGAATTGCATTTGTCTGTGAAGTAACGATAACACATTCTAATGACTTGCATTTGTCTGTGAAGTAACGATAACATATGCTAAAGGCTTGCATGTATCCATGGAGTAACAAGAACACATTGTCAAGACTTGCATTTGTATGTTAGGTAGCGATAACATATTCTAAAGACTTGCATGTATCCGCGGAGTAACAAGAACACATTCACACTGGTTAGGCCGAACGCTTGGTCGACAGATGCAACGAATATCCGTACGTTTTGGAACGCGCGGTAGTCAGATAAAATGGCCTAAAAGGAAGCAGTTTTTGAGGTAAGCGTTGTATTTATATTTATGATATATAAACGAATTCAGCCTCATGATTGGTCTTACGGAATGCCCCCAAGTATCCGCCGTCTGCAAATACTGCTTTTGAAGCTGTGTAAGTGGAATTGATGGAGAAATGCAAAACAAAGTTTGGGTTGTCAACAACAAAATGTGGAATTATTTTTTCAAAGTAGCACAAAGTGGCCCTGTATGCACATTTATCGTACACATATGTGACCCCCGGCATTGGAAATCATTGAATACATGTAGAGAAATACAATTTGAGTCACCTGCCGACACAACAACACATTGCATGCAGAATATTGACATTTTTTTACTGCAACGATGGGCAATGCCGATTGACATGCAACGCATATGCTGCCGATGCAGTATCAATTGAACGAATAATATGTTTTTCGGCATATGTCTTACGTGTTCATCCAGCATTACATCATCCAGTGATCGGCGCGTAGATAACAAACAATTATAGCTGGCCGATTTTGACAAATTAGATACATTCTTTGTTTTATTCGCGGCGGTTACAATGGTATGAATCCACAGCGTATGCTTTCCCTGAAGCATGTATATGTTATTATTTTTCTTCCACAGATGGAGAGACCCTTTGTCTGCGAAATATGCTCGAAGACGTACAGCTCCAAGTCATATTATTCCAATATTAAGACCAATCATGAGGCTGAATTCGTTTATATATCATAAATATAAAAATAAATACAACGCTTACCTCAAAAACTGCTTCCATTTCAGCCATTTTATCTGACTACCGCGCGTTCCAAAACGTACGGATATTCGTCGCATCTGTCGATCAAGCGTTCGGCCTAACCAGTGTGACATTTGCAAGACTTGCATTTGTCTGTGAAGTAGTGATAACATATTCTAAAGACTTGCATGCATCCATGGAGTAACTAGAACACATTGTGAAGACTTGCATCTGTCTTTGAAGTAACGATAACACATTATAATGACTTACATTTGTCTGTGAAGTAACGATAACACATGATAAAGACTTGCAAGTGTCTGTGAAGTAACGATAACATATTGTCAAGACTTGCATTTGTCTGTGAAGTAACGATAACGCATTCTAATGACTTGCATTTGTCTGTGAAGTATCGAGAAGACACTATAACAGCCTCGTATTTATCAACGAAGTAACAATACTGCATTTTAAAGACTTACATTTATATGTGAAGTAATAAGAACATATTCTAAAGTCTCGCATTTATCTGTGAAGCAACAATAACACATATTAACGACTCGCATGTATCCATGGAGTAACAAGAACACATTGTCAAGACTTGCATTTGCCTGTGAAGTAAAGATAACACATTCTAAAGTCTCGCATGTATCTGTGAAATAACAAGAACATATTCTAAAGGCATTCATTTATGCTTCCTGTTTCTGTGATAATATGGTTTCTGCACCAGCCCGGATATGTAGGAGTCCATGATGGTGCAGGAGCCTTGAGTAATATGTTTCCAACACCAGCACCGGTGTGCACCGGAACTTGTGTTGGGAACAACATGAAGGGGTTTTCTGGGATAATATGGTTTCTGTACCGGCCCGGATATGTGGGGGTCCGTGATTGTGCAGGATCCCTGAGTAATATATTGCCACCACTAATACCGGTGGGCGCCGGAACTTGTGCTGGGAACATGAAGTGGTAAGTACCAGGTGTCCGAGTTTATTTTGTGGCTTGAAAATCACTTAAAACACAATGCATGGTAGTATGTTGT
>CM055265.1:168546723-168685153 GCA_029237695.1 Conchocele bisecta
CTACACGTGTATTCAATATGATACTTTCATACTGCAGCCAATGCCTATTAGGATGAACAATAGTTATTATTTTATAATTCCTCGTTTGATTTAGTATGTACAGTGTAGTCATATTGTCCAAATTTTCCAAAGGAATATGTGTTAGGGTAGATGTCCCTTCCTGCGAGCGTGTGTAAAGTCTTACTAACTAAGCAATTGCCGGTTTGACTGTTTCGCTTTGCACATTCATGTGTTACCAACAGACTCAAGCTCATCCGTGTTTACATTCATTATTCAATGTCAAACATGCTTCTAGTTCGATTATGTCAACTTGCAAACTGTTGTAAATGTTGGCGTATGCTCTATGTGTAGCGGTAAATACTGTAACGTCATTTTACGTCGCTTGACGTCGCTTTTAAGTGACGTCTCTTTTGATCAAACGACCTGTATAGTGGTGTTGTATAAACTATAACATCTTAATGCATATTGAAAATAAAATCGTTCAATTCATCATACAAATACCATTGTCATAGTAACAAAATGTCATATTGACCAACAATTTCCCGAATATAGGTTTTCTCGCGACGCGGCTCAATTATGGTATGTATTGTGTGGTTGTCCAGGTAAGAGTGATACACTGTGCGATTTTCTGTGTATGAGGCTATCTATAATGGTGGTTCATCTTGTTAAAAACACAGGCACAAACCTGTTCAGAAAACAGACATATTTTACAGTTTGATGTAATATAATGGATAGGAGTCCGTCCTCCTACCTTTTCTACATGAAATTAGCTACATTATATCATAAGTTCTACCTCAAATTTTTAAGTTCTTTGTCAAACGGCAGAACAGGTGAAACTGGCTGATGGCTGGAACACACAAAGATGGCGACTTGGCCACTCCATGTTCCGTATAGGATACAGTATTCACATATATGTTATACATATGGGCCGCGCCATACGAAAACCAAACCGGGCTTAATGACAACGTCGTGAAAAGCGACAAACAACGTCGGAAAAACGACGATTTAAATTGTCTAACGTCGCCGTAAAATTTCACATTTTGCCATCACATTTACGTTTGCGGGTGTAAGTTAAATTGAGTGGGATTAGAAAACGGAAAGTGATAAATTATTGAAACTTTCACCAATATGTCAGTGCACATATTATGACGTCATGACGTGACGTCACGTACTTATGACGTTATTGAACGAGAAATCATGTTTGACGTTATGGCCATGGTGTCGCAAACACATATTTTACTAAGGATACAACATGAGTTACTCGCAACATAAATGACTTAGCCATGTTTGAGGCGCTGTACAATGTCACCTAACTATTATTATTTGGCATTGTCACTCTGTTTCATTTTTTGTCCTTATGAATTTAAAATGGTGAACGAATAATTTAATTGGCCACATCTCAGCGATGTCATCGCTTACGCTGCACTTTGATTACTAAATTATCTTAAATATGAACAACCTATTGTATGCCAACCGATCTTGTCATCTATAATCTTGATAAATTGAGACGTTCGAACAATTCTAGCCAGTACTTGGCAAATGATATGCCATTTAGTATACCGGGTGCCACTAATTTTATCATAAACGGAGGTAGAAATGCAGCTATTAAAGCATTATAACATATATATATTCCTTGTTTGTATAGAATTTGGCGAAACAAATACATCAACATTTCTCTAATAGTTTCAGAATCAGTGATATTAATGCAGGTTCTTGATTGTTTGTGTGTAAGCAATAAATAATGCACAAGACACACAGTGAGGTCGGTGGATTTTTCGACGTCTTGAAATTAATTGGTAATTTGATGGTTATAAACTTGCTTGTCGCACGAAATTTAGTATCAAATCATCAGTTTATCAATTGACTGCATACTACTGCATATCCGGGGAATGAAGTGTGACCCTCAAGAAAGACACATGGCGACAAATATAAGGTATCACGCTATCAAATCTGCTCGACGTCGTGTTTTGTCACAAAGTTAATGTTATAAGCGGCAGATGTACACGTGCAGTGTCTACAAACAAATACAATGTACTACATTTGCAGCCGTTTCATACACATAAGAAAGCTATAATTTTGGAATAGAAAAAAAAAACACGACCGACGGGGTTAGAGAGAGAGAGAGAGAGAGAGAGAGAGAGAGAGAGAGAGAGAGAGAGAGAGAGAGAGAGAGAGAGAGAGTAATTTATACGGAAAATACACTTGAAAGGGTACGTTGAAATGTTGAAATGTTGTAAATCGCCAAAGTATGAAAGAAAATGTCCACTACTGATCAGACATATACGCACATAATACCAATGCGCCTGCGTATATCTATCAATGTATATGAACAGTTAAGTTGACATACATTATAGATGTGACAATAGTTCATCTCTCCTTTTAAATGGTTTAACAATGAACGTTCCTAGGTTTCTTACTTTCCTTTGATTATTTGACTTGATCAAACTGAGTCCTTTAAACATACTAGGGCGCTGTCGGTAAAATGTATCTACATACTGCAAGCGTAAATCAGTGTACATTATGACCTATTACATATTTCTCACTTAGGTTGACTGACCCTCGTAAAGATTCTTCCCTGTTCACGGTGTGAATTTGTTGTATATTTGATTAGTAACACTTGCCACATGGAAGATGGACATATATTTTTATTTGATTTCTTTTTAAATCAATAGTTGTGCAACTATTAGCTTACGATGTTAAGTGGCGTAACTAGCGTGAACATTATGTGTGGACACAATCATATGACCTGGCGACGAAGGGCTGGGAGTGAGGATTGTGGATTCGAGGACAAGTGCCCTCTGGGAACATAGTTCATCCCTGAATGCCAATCGGTGTAATTAAAATAATGCAACTTCATTCTCGCATATAAAAGTCATTCGTCACCCATATTTAAAATGAGCTTCCGCCATTTGCGGATTTATATGAGGGAGGGGGACCCGGCACTCCTAGCCTGCAACTTCTAATTATGTATTAACATTTCGCGGTTTGGGTTATGATACCTCAGGATAATTTTAGAAAATTTGCAAGCACGATAGCTACATACATTTGTAAAGTCACTCGTGTGGCTAAACTTGAAACTGCCAGGACATCACATGTCCAGCCCCCGATGATCGTGGATATGTTGTTTGTAAGAGTTTTTCGTGTTCCAGAGTTGGTTGAATAACCATCACTCTGTCTTTTATTTTCACATGTATTGAACTTACAGCCATACGTTCTGCAGCATTAGTTCTGCCATACAGGAGCGGTGATAATAAAATATCCGGAAAAGTTATGTTTGTTGGGTTAACTGTCTGAAATTCGCATACATGATGTGATAAATGCTGCATCGATTTCATATTCAGAACTCATAATACATATAGCCTGGACATGGTTATCGTTACCAACGCAAAGTCATCACGCGATATGCGGCCGAACGTCAAAATGACGTTGTGTAAATGTTATGCTCCTTATTGTTCAATAGAAGGAAAACATGCATATTATTTTATTTCGTGCTGACACAATGAGTTAATACAACGGTACTACATGTATATGTAATTCCGACAGCGGCCTAGTCATACACTTTACCTTTGTTCAAACATAGCACCTGGCATACCGACAGTAGCATTATTGACTGCTGACGTCGTCGAAATGGGTTCCCTTGCAAGCGGTTTTTCGTGTACGGGGTTTAAAATAAGGAAATCGCATATGGCAGGATTTGGCGAATATGGAGGATGGAATAACAACTCCAATCCACGATATTTGATAATAGATGCACTCGATTAGAAATATGTACATAAATATCGTAAACACAATTGGTAACATTCAATGGCTTTTTGCTCCATGTTCAGCATAATCGGGATACATCTAGCTCTATGTATCTTGGTATTTAAATCTTTTTAATCACACTATGGAGTGTGCCGGCTGTTAGTTCAACCGATCTTTTTGTTCACGCACAATGATCCATCAACCCAGACTTTTACTTTGTGTCACAACATCTGAAAACGTCACTTTTGGACTTCCATTTCTGGCAAATCCCTTCGTGCATTCCCGTCCACCGTCTCTCTGACTATGTCGCTCGCAAATTGCTATCCCGGTGGTGCACTTTCACCGAATACATTTCTCATCATCATCATCATCTCGTATTGATGTATGCGTTACGATGCAGTATTTAATAGCACATTTTAGTTCTTCTGGCATGTTCTCATGAGACAGAGCAGACAATTGTTAAACTATGTAATTTCCTGTCATGACGTCACATTTTTCAAAACATGTCGCGTATGAAACATTAAATAATGTCGCTATCATTTCCTAAAATTCATTTGAGCCAACAACAAACAACTCGGAAACGCAAGCCGTTCTCAATCCGAGTTCATTCTAAAATATGCATAAAAAATTACGATATTTGGGCCTCAATCCAAAACATGACGTTACAATAGCTACTGCAACACTGGCCATGAACATTATTTTCATACTTTGTCTTGGATTAATGGTAAACAATTGGCCAGGCTATGAAATATCCAAATTTGGTTGAAATGCGATAATAGATGACGCAACGATGGGGCTTGTCTGTGTATTTTATAAACACCACTCACATAAGCCGTTCATAAAAACGTCGTATTTTCGACGTCATTGATCTAAAACGTTATATAAGTTTTTACCACGCGTCATAAAAATACGTATAAAATGAAAAATAATTGGGATAAATTGATAATTTTTGCGGCATATGGCCTTTAAAAGATGTATAATGCAGAATATGTAAAAAAGTAAAAACTGAAAAAAATGTCATTAAGCCCGGTTTACGAAGCAATTACCTTTGAATCAAACGATGATCATGTATAGAACGAGTCCTTAAAACAGTCATTTCTTCTAACATATAAATATATTATTCCATCGTGTATTTTGGACAAACGGAAATACATGTAATACATGTCGCGTTAACAGTTATAATGGTATACATTATGTATTACATATCTACGTTAGATTAATAGATAATAAATAGAGAATAGTAGGTTAGAGCCGTGAATGGGAAAAAATATCCACCCATCCCGTTTCCTAACCCTATCCAACACACATATGTATACGCAGTAATTAGGTCGTATTGACATGATATCAAACATGTTTCACGGCACCGTGTTTCACGTCACATCCGCACTGTGTTGACGGGATAAAATGGTATACATTATTTATTACATATCTATGTTAGATTAATAGATAATAAGTATAGTAATAAGCTCTACTCTCGCTCGCATTCGCCCGAAATAAATTTAATAAACTAGAATAATTATGTGGTATGTCGACACACTTATGGCCCCTAATGATTTAAAAATAAACAGACAGATGGACGGACGGCCGTACGATCAGTAACGAGGGCAATTGTGTTACAATAGAAGGATGTATCGTTACTAAGTATGAGTAGTAATGGGTGGACTAGCAGAGTATGCAAGGTGAAGTGCGAAGTGCGAACTCAGTGACCCCTAGATTTCGCGCCAAAATTTCACGCCAAAATTCCAAAAATAAAAATTTCGCGCCAAAATTCAAAAAATATTTTGTTTGATTGGATGCGCTGCTAAAATTCAAATTAACCCCTACTTTTTTTGCCCGCCAAAATTAAATAATTCCCACCAAAATTATTTCCCTAGTATAGTCTGAACCCGCAGGATGTGGAAGGTGAAGATCGAAGATCGCACTCGAAGATCGCACTCGTAGATCGCACTCGTTGACCCCGGTGACGTCATCAAAAATTCAAATTCTCCCGCCAAAGTTTTCACCGCCGAAATTCAATTTTTTTCCGCCAAAATTCAAAATTACTTTCACTCCAAAGACAGAAGAAAACTTGTAAGATGCTTCTCATTGTACTTCTGTGTCATATACTTTGGGGGGGGGGGGGTCTCGGTTAAAAAGCGAAGTGTGCCCCAGTTAGGATCGCGCGCCAGTGTATCGAATAGTTGCCGTTTTGTCGTGTACACACGGAAGGCCATGGTGCTGTTCTTCATTTGTCCAAAGAAAATGTCTATTACATTGTTTCTGGTGTATGGAATGAAATGATAGAATGATCCTCATTTTTTCCTCTCCCTCTAGTGGGGTTTTAACTGGAATTTACTCGTGGAAGTGGCGTTCGAACAATGTCAACCAGAGTTTGAGGAGCGGGTTGAAAAATACTCGCAGAGTGCTGGCGATCAGTCCGATACCCGTGAGCACGTATATGAACAAATGAAAGACAGATACAGAAAGGTGCTGATGAACAATTTAGTGAAAAAATGTTATGGTTTAACGCTCGACGTAAAGAACCCGTCTATATGACTATAAAGAAAAATGTTTCCGATCTCAAAATGGACGAAGATTTCGATGATGAGGAAGCCTGGAAGTCCGGTTTTCTACTGTTTTTGTTTACTAATTAACGTGTGTGTAATATTGGGTATTCTCTTTACCTCTCATACGATAGATATTACATGTTGAACACTATTTACATACCAAATTTGAGAACGATCGGACCAAACAGTCAATAGTTATAGCCTAATTACAAATTATATTGTTTTCGTCAGTTAATTAGCGTATGTGAAATAATGGCTATTCTTTTTCCTCCCATACGATAGTACATGTTGAACACTATTTACATACCAAATCTGACGACCATAGGACAAACGATTACAAGGTTATGACCTAATTAATGTTTTCTATTGTTTTTGTTTACTAAAAACGTGTGTGTAATATTGGGTATTATTTTTTCCTCTTATACGATAGTAAATGTTGAACACTATTTACATACAACATTTGGAGTTCATAAGACGAGTAGTTTTAGAATTGTTATATTTTAAAGTTTTTCGTTAATTGGAGCAGTCCATGTTAGATACTTAGTTGTTAATGGTTCTGTAACTCTGTGTTTTATTTTGTAAACACCAGTATGCATTTGGCTCAGATACATGTAAACAGATCTATTCAAACGAACGTCACGCTACGCCTTTGTATATGTATGTGGATGTGTGTTGATTCTCGCCTTATCTTCGGGTTAGGACACAAATTAAATGTGTGATATTTTCCGTAAATGGTGTAGAAAGCGGATTAACGCGAACTGATACGAGTGTGTAATATTTTCCTTAAATGATGTCCAACGTTGGCAGAAATATCACAGTCTCCGATAGTGAAGAGATTCGGAAAACTCGCAAAATTATTCGCGCCAGTAACTTCGTTAGGAATGTTTCTGGTAAAGTAGTTCCAGAATTTTGTCAAAATCGGTGGTATTTCCCGTAAATGATGTCGAAAATATCAGAGTGATGGCAAGGTGACTGGGAAATGTTTAATTGTTGCTGAAAATTCAGTGTTTCATTTGTGATACGTTTTTCGAAAATATTAACGCGGGAATATACAGTTGTTTCACGTCTCATCAACAAACGAGTGTGTAATTCACTGTGTGATAATGTTTTCCGTAAATTAACGTGCGTGTTTTGTTTCCGTAAATGAACGTCTCATCAACGCACGACCGGGAAACCCCCAAATTATATGACACAGAAGTACAATGAGGAGCATCTTACAAGTTTTCTTTTGTCTTTGGGTGAAAGTAATTTTGAATTTTGGCAGAAAAAATTGAATTTCGGCGGGGAAAAATTTGGCGGGAAAATTTTAATTTTTTAATTTTGGCGACGCATCCAATCAAAAACATTATTTTTTTGAATTTTGGCGCGAAATTTTAATTTTTGAATTTAGCGCGAAATTTTGGCGTGAAATCAAACGGTCACTGTGTTCGCATTTCGCACTTCACCTTGCATACTCTGCTAGTCCACCCCTTACTACTAGTATGCATGTTGCAGTATGAAGATATTAGGCGAAGGCCAACAGAAGTTATAAATGATTTGAGAAACTCGTACAAAAACTTTAATAACATAAACGGATGGACAGACAGACGGACAGGCAGACAGACAAGGCGAAACCTTCAGGGCACCGCCGATTCTTGGCGTGGCCCTAAAATGAATACATGCACTATATACATACTAAATATTTAATAAATGAATTTCGAGCGAGTGAGCGTGGAAATCACCTTTTTTAAAGAATTCAATATGTGACCCATAACTACAGTGGTACATCTCTAAAACGGACACCCTGGGTGGTCCACAGGCTATCCGGTTTAGAAATGTTCCACTGTAATTCAGGTATTCAGGTGCCAAGACTCGCTTCTATTCATTGCTAACATAAAGAGTCATTAGCATTAAACAATGAACATTAAACAATCTTATTTTTCTAGGTTCTTGGTTTAGAGAGGTTCCACTGTATTCAATTTTGATTGTTCCGCCTCTTTGCGCGCACAAGTTTGCTTAAATGTAGCCCCTCCTCTAAACGCGCTTGCGGTACTCTTATGTGATTGTTTGACATGGATTCCTGCGTGTACACGTGCTAGCAGGAAGCGCCTCTTGTGAACTCACAAGGCGTGATCTTTTACTCTAAAGATAACGTTGTACTTATTGCGAACAATTAATTATTAATTTAATAGATATTGGTGAAAGAGTCACATTATGCGATTAATTAAGATGAAATACCGAGCTTCCATTGGTCGAGAACATAGTACCAACACTACTTATACTTATCATAGTTTTTGAGAATATAGATGAACAGCTACTAACGAGGTGTTTCCCGATTCTTGGCGTCATGTTGATTGTTGTTTCTAGGGACAAACCATATTTGAGCTTGTGTCTGGAATGTGTACAATACGGCAGCTTAAAAGGGACATGCGCAAATTTATTTATATCTCGTTACCACGACATAGCATCTCGTTCACACGAGATAGCATCTCGTTCCGTCGAGATAGGATCTCGTTACCACGAGTTAACTATGTCGTTCCCACGAGATAGCAGCTCGTTATCACGACATAGCATCTCGTTCCCACTAGATACGATCTCGTTACCACGTGTTTTAAATATGGGAGTACTCTATCAGACTTTCTAATAAATACTAAGTATTGTATATTAAATGGCAGAAACTGTTGCAGCTCTAACCAGCTAACGGCTAAAGGGTGTTCAGTAGTTGATTATTGTGTAGTGAGCCACAGTGAGTTGGCACTGTTCTCCGATTTTCGTGTATCCATAATTGCCGAGCTTGTATCAGATTATGTCTCGGGGTAGAGGTCCTCGCTCCATCATCGATCCCAGACCATTCTATTTTGTCGTGGTCACTGACTCTTGATTATAACATACTGTCTTCACAATTGACGACATCCGGTACAGATGATGCCACTTACGATAGGTGTGGCGTATCCACTATATCCGGAAAAGTTTATATGGGATGTAAATACTGTTATAAACGGGCTTGACTCGAGTTTTAGGGTACAGTCAGACCTTGATAAATCCAATGGTGAATTTTGTGATATTGTGAAATCTTAAATGTATGAACGTTTGCCATTTAAACACATCCGACCATTTTCATGATGATGTAATAAGCGGAGGCGAACTGGTAAACTCTGGTGGAGTGAGGACCTCGTGATTGCATGGAATAATGTTTGTTGTAAGGAAACATCCTGGTTGAGAAGCCTGGATAAGAACAGGAAAGTGACACTGAAAATACAGTATGTTTCGGAGCGAAAACAATGTGAGCTTTGGAAAAATATTGGCAATGCTGGTATTGCTCAATATAAGGTAAAGTTCATCACTATGGAAGTGGTGCTTGACGGTGGTTCTGTTTCCAATAACCTACATATTATTTTAGACAAATGGAAAAAGTATTTAGTTCTCTCCTGAATGTAACTGTTGATGTTCAGATAAGCGTCGAACCACATACACGTACAGTACAACCAGGTAGTCAAATAAACACCGCTTTATCTAACGACATTTCGTTGGTAGAGGTACGTCAAGCTATATTCCGAGCGAAAACAGGTAAAGCATGTGGACCGGATGGAACACCGTCAAATGTAATACGTAATGACACAGCAGTATCATTTCTGCATATTTTATTTAACATTTGTCTACGGTCTGGAAAGGTCCCTTCCTATTAGAGGGAAAGGTATCATTAATCCTATTCCGAAGTCAGACACCACGGATCATAGAGACCCACTTTCCTAATGGGGCATTATTCTATCCTCTACATTAAAGCGGTTGTATAATTGGGCTGAAATCTTGCAATATTGTTAATGCAGTCAAATCTCTATATTAATGTGCATCAGCCTGTGTACGGGCTAATGGGTTTGTAATTGACTGGTTTAGTGTAACTTCCGGTTTGCGTCAGGGTTGTTCGCTATCACCACTCCTGTTCAACATGTTTATCAATGACTTGGTAATACAGATTAATGCCCTCGGAGAAGGTATACCTATCGGTAATGAAAGAATATCTGTGTTATTATATGCTGATGACGTTGTCATTATTGCAGATAGTGAAGCTGATCTACAATACAGGTTGTACGAGTTAAATGGTTGGTATAACACGAATAATATGAACATACATCATGGCAAAAGTAATGTCGTTCATTTTCGACATAATGCTATATCCAGAACGCGGACAGTATTTAAATGCAGATATCACACTGTTGATGTTATTGACAAATACAAATACCTTGGCTTGTTTTGAATGAATTTCTCGATTATAACATCACCGCTAAAATGGTAGCACAGAGTGCTAATAGGTCTTTAATTGGGTCTTCTGATTGCAAAGTTTAAGATAATGGGTGGAATGCCATACAGAGTTTATTCGAAATTATATGACTCTCTTGACGTATGGTCTGTTAAATCATATGGAGCTGCAATTGTGGGTACTAAACAATACTCATGCATCGATGATGTACAGAGCCGTGCAATGAGATTCTTTCTAGGAACAGGTATATACACCCCTTCGGCGGGAGTGGCAGCTAGGTGATTTTGGATGGGAACCACCTAGCATAAAGCAATGGAAATGTATTGCACTTCCACTGGTACCGGCTAACCCATATTCATATGTATATAATTGCGTACAATGTATTTGTATGGGGTTCGGTACAGGGGCAATAAATGTATTGGTCAGCGAAATTGATAAGCGACTAATGGAAAGTTATACAGGCACCGAATGGTATTCGACTGTGAATAGAATGACTAGTTTACGGGGATATGGGGGTAACAAACTTATTATATAAACTGTTTAAGCAGACATGGGGATCAAAACATACTGTAAACTTGTATTGCCCCTAACACACAGATCTGCTTTCGCTAAGTTTAGATGCGGCGTAGCCCCATTACGGTTGAAAACTGGTCGTTATGAACAACTGTCTATTGGCAGTAGGGCTTGTCCGTTTTGTATGACTCAAGTAGAAGATGAGTACCGTGCACTGTTTAGCTGCCCTATATATAACGATATACGTATTGTGCAATACGAAAAAGCATGTTCTATTGAACCACTGATCGCTGAAATAACTGATGATTCCAAATTTGTTTTTCTTTTCTTGAACTGCAATATAATACGATTTTGTGCCAAAACCCTTTGCTATAATTTAAGTCGAAGATCTGCACTGTTGTACAAATAATACAATTATAGTACCATGTGTGAATTAGGTTTATGTGTAAATAATGCAAATATTTCTTATTACAACGGCATTTTTTATCCTTTTTAAGCTCGGTTGCATAATTATATACTGCTACTCAGTTCATTTCAAACATTTTTAAACATTTTCTTAATAAGATGCATTTGTATATAGACACTCGTTTGTGGTTTATTTCATTTTGTTTTAACCTACTCTTAAGACATGTGAATAAATCATGTGATGTTTCATTTGCGCTCTCACCATGCTCACGATTAGCGGTAGTTATGCAACGCGGGACGCAACAAAGATATAAACCAACAGCGGTTATCGTTGTCACCGATAGTGTTAACCAGAATAACGCGGTGCAACGCTGGCAACGGCAACTGCAATGCTTTATTGCTTTTTTTGTGTTTGATTATTGGTGTGTAGTCATTTTAAAGTTTAAATAGAAATATATTCTTCAAGTCATGTCTTTCATGTATATGATGAAATGTAATTATAGTTGCTCATTAAATGAGCCGTTTCTTATGCTTCTTACAGAATGGCAATTGTACATGTACATGTATTGTTTTATTGCTATGTATTTTATATTGTACAGTTGATGAGACGTAAATAAACAATTGAACCCGTGTAGCATTTTCCTTAATTGACCTAATTAGCATATTAATCAGGTCAAATAACACAATCAGTAATAGCACCCTTACTAAGTCACATAGAGACTTCGTTTTGATGTCTATATCCATGTTTTCGATACCAAGGAATATATCCACCAACATATCGGTGACGTAATCCCAGTCAATGACGGCAAATCCAATATGGCCGCCATATATGGGACAGTGCGTCCCAAAAGCGTCATAATTTGACGATCGTCTTCTTTTTTATGTCTGCACATGATATCAGAAACATGTAAAGCATATCTTACAAGTTCAGTCATATATAAAGCCATTCCAACTACATTAAATCCAATATGGCCACCGTGAAAATCAGTTATAATTTGGTGCAAAGGCCAGTCTATAGGGTAGCGTATTAATTAGTTAAAATCAGGAATAACTCACTTAATGAGTCATATAGAGACTTAGTTTTGGTATCTACACCCATGTTTTAGAGACCAATGATTCTATCTAGCAGAATGTCAGTGCCATAATTGCATTTACTGACAATATGGCCGCCGTGATAATTTGTTATAATACGATGTAAAAGCCAGTCAATAGGCGAGATATTAATTAATTCCAACAGGACTAGCTCGCTTCATAAATCACCTAGTGACTTTGGTTGCTACACCCATGTGTGCGATATCAATGCATATATATATCATTGTGTATTGCACATAATGGCATTGAATGACGGTGAATCCAATATGGCGGCCTTACTTTAGAATATGGTATATGGGAAAACAGTTTTAAAAGTAGCCAAATGTTTGCTGCAACGACCTTCTTTTCGTAACTTAGTATGGCAAACATCACAAATTGAGAGCCATATAGATACATTCCTACTACGGTAAATTAAGTCCACTATGGTTATCCTAAAATTACTATTTCATATATTGTCCAGGCAAAATACCGATTGTACCAGGGCAACTTTACATGTTTTTTCGTTCAACATTGTTAACGTTATGTACACAAACAATGTCTGCTCAAATAAACGACGAGAAAAACACCGCACACTATATACATGTATGGCCACTGTCAACTTTATCGCCCAATCATATGGACTCGATTAACATTTCATTGTGATCATGTAGTATTAACAGTACAGTACATATAATAATTCATGTATATTGTAACGGAAGTGGTACCATGTGTAATCATGAGTTGAATGTGGATATAAATATACCGATCGAGAGCATCGTGCTCCGGTAGCGCAGTTGGTTAGCGCGTCCCGCTGGTATTGGGAAAGTCCCGGGTTCGATCCCCGGTCGGTGCACATTTTTTCCGTTGCATTTTCCCTATCCGGTTACATTTGGGGGCTCGTCCAACCCTCATGAGTGTCGGTGTGCTCTCTAGAGGGGTGAACTTGGGGTGAGTTTGACGAAACTCAAAGATAACGGGGGAGGAGTGTAACGGAAGTAGTACCATGTGTAATCATGAGTTGAATGTGGATATAAATATACCGATCGAGAGCATCGTGCTCCGGTAGCGCAGTTGGTTAGCGAGTCCCGCTGGTATTGGGAAGGTCCCGGGTTCGATCCCCGGTCGGTGCACATTTTTTCAGTTGCATTTTCCCTTTCCGGTTACAATATTAAATCCGAAACCCTCAAAACCCACAAGTTACAATGTGAACCAACAATGTGTGGTTGCTTTGCCAACCATTAATATGAGGATGATAATTTTTTGAAATATATGTACACATATGGCATCACAACACATTCACATTATTTGTCTGAACATGTTTTCTTTAGCCATATCTGTACATGCACATGCAATTTGATTCTTAAAACAGCATTATGTACATATACTACTCTATATGTGAAGCATCTTCATTTTTGTCATACTGCATATTGTAACGTCTATGATACACATTATGTCATCTCGAAACATAGGCATATGGAAACGAACACAGTGCGTTAATTTAAGTATGCGATACATGTATATGTTCACACAATGAGTAGTTCGGTCATTTAATACTAACTGACAAATATAGTGAAAGTGTGTGTTCGACAAGATAGCACATGTCTCAACATGTGAAATATATACATGTACATATCGGCATGGTACATATTGGCTGATGTACCTGGATGTGTAATCCATTTGATGTTTGATATTTGCAATCATCGCCATACATCAATTATTTTGCGCCTACATGGACCATATAACGTTTTCCTGCATTGCTCACTTTATGACATATGTTGAGATCATAATTATACATATAGCATATTTCTTTGGCACCAAGTCGTATTCATATGACTATACCACATGTTGTTCAGTCGCTAGCAAACGTCCATGTGACCACTAAACATGTAAATTCGTCAATACAACAGATTGCTATGATAGATCAACATGTTCCCCGGTCTCTGTAACACACATATTGTGTCGCACAATTAATTCCCTGGTCAATGGAACCACACATATCACCACGTATCTCATATTATTGTCAGATCAATATATCGTCATGACCGAACACGTTTCCGTGTCGATTAAAACCTTAATACAGCGATTTATACGGCCATTTAACGTATTTTTTGTTTTTGCATCACACATTCCTTGGTGTCTGAAACACATATTGTTTAGCGAGATGACACCTTTTTAACGAGACGATACACGCTGCATGGCCATAATTTATGGAACGGTCTCCATCACAAATATGTATTGCCTGACCATATTATTCAACAGACAAAGGCACTTATTACATGATATAATGCATTACGAAGTTGTAATCATGGGAATTAATGTACAAATAAAGATGCATCTGGTTATATGAACTTTTTCATGAACAATGAAACATGCTGCATGATCATATAGGCATGTGTGGTGATATATGTTTTCGTAAAGCAATGAATGTGCAAATGTACTGTACAAATGCACATATGCAGGTGTAAAGAAACACAGTGCATAACGATAAATGTATTACTTGGCATCATAAGTAATTAATAGTGACTAATTAATAGATTAGTAATGTCAGTGACTAATTAATAGACTATGTGGCACCATATATGTCTTTCTGAATCTGAGAAGTTTGTTGTCGTGACCAATGAATGTGGTATGCGGCAATACAGAAGTGTGTCATGGACAAAGTGAAAACAAAATCGTAGACATGTGACGATATGTTGTAGCGACACGTCCATGTTGTATTGTCTATGTCACAGTCTTATTCGTTTTAATAGTTATCTTCCTCTCTTTTAAGTATAGAAAATAAGTAGCTTTCAGCAGCTGTAACGATGATGTATTGGAATGTATGTACACTTAGATTTTCACTCGATTACTCTGAAATACACCATCCTGACGCAATTGAATTTTTGTAGTGCATGCAAGTTTCGAATTCTGTTGATACATGTTCCTATCCGAAAATAATATATTTACACATGGAAATGCCAATAGTCCATACCATTGGCCGGTAATCGGCGGTCAGTGTGAATTTATTGAACGTATTTGTCTCCACTCGTGGTTTCAGGTGGATATTTGTACCAGGCCGAAACATAATCTGAACGAAAACAATGTCAATACATTAGTCCTAGGAATCCTTAATGGCATACATATTTTTTTCTTTGAAAAATAAATGGATGCATTCTTTATACGGACAGGATGTTTTGATCTTCATCGTTTTCTAGGTTATGACGATTCTAAATGTGTTTTTTTCGGTTCCGCTATTTGAATTTAATATTGTTAGTAGAGGTTATATGTCTACGGGTTTGATATTGGAAACAGATGACTTTCATCAATGTTTCCTGAACGGTTGGCTAATTTTAATGTTTACTTCCCACTTTATGGCGACCATGTTAGATTTAGGCTGAATTTAATTGCCAGCCTGTAAGTTTGCTAGGATACAATCTTGCTTATGAACACCTGGGTGTAGAAGAACCTATGTGACATATTAAAGGCGATGATCTGTCACTACCGCACAGTTTCTATTGTCAACGCTTACTGGGATACTACGATTTTACTAACTCGTGGTAACTAGATGCTATGTCGTGGGAACGAGATGCTATCTCGTGGTAACGAGATAGCTAAGTCGTGGTAACGAGATGCTATGTCGTGGGAACGAGATGTTATGTCGTGGTAGCGAGATGCTATGTCGTGGTAACGAGATGCTATGTCGTGGGAACGGGATGCTATGTCGTAGGAACGAGATCCTATATCGTGGTAACGAGATGCTATGTCGTGGGAACGAGATGCTATGTCGTGGTAACGAGATGCTATGTCGTGGGAACGAGATGCTATGTCGTGGGAACGAGATGCTACATGTATGTCGTGGTAACGAGATGCTATGTCGTGGGAACGAGATGCTATGTCGTGGGAACGAGATGCTATGTCGTGGTAACGATATGCTATGTCGTGGGAACGGGATGCTATGTCGTGGGAACGAGATGCTATATCGTGGTAACGAGATGCTATGTCGTGGGAACGAGATGCTATGTCGTGGTAACGAAATGTTATGTCGTGGTAACGAGATGTTATGTCGTGGGAACGAGATGCTATCTCGTGGTAACGCGATGCTATGTCGTGGGAACGATATGCTATGTTGTGGTAACGAGATGCTATGTCGTGGGAACGAGATGCTATCTCGTGGTAACGAGATGTTATGTCGTGGTAACGAGATGCTATGTCATGGGAACGAGATGCTATCTCGTGGTAACGAGATGCTATGTCGTGGTAACGAGATGCTATGTCGTGGGAACGAGATGCTATGTACTGGTAACAAGATGCTATGTCGTGGAAACGAGATGCTATGTCGTGGTAACGAGATAGCTAAATCGTGGTAACGAGATGCTATCTCGTGGGAACGAGATGCTATCTCGTGGGAACGAGATGCTATATCGTTGTAACGAGATGCTATGTTGTGGGAACGAGATAAATTGCGCATGTCCCTTTTAAGTTGCCGTACTTCAAGCATACCAACGCTGTAGATTAGTCGAGACCCAAGTTTTTAGATAACTATATGTTGAAAGTAATAAATTACAACAACACGTATGATGATAGCTCATTGTTTCACTGTGTGTGCAAAAGCACGTGACAAATTACGGGTTTTGTCGTCACTGTTGACTATTTGTAAGGAGTTGATTATGACTTTTCCCTGACAGTAGTGAACCCCATGCTAATAACTCACTGGCGCTGCGATCCGCGACGGCGTAAAATGTTTCACGTTGGTTAATGCACCTGTTTCCTGACGAGGTGCCACTCAGCTCTACTTAGAGCTACCGCATAAACGCAGTTTTCGTTTAGTAACCGGCGCAAATGTATTGCGCCGGTTACTAGACGAAATTCGTTTGTGCAGTATATTTTGCATGTAGCAAGTGAATGGCAATTCGTCAGGAATCCGGCGCCTATTTCGACGTGAACTATTCTACGCCGGCGCGGAGTGCAGCATCAGTGTATATATTTCTGTTTCATAAAACATATATTTCAGGCATTTTCGAGTAAGTAACATGGTTTTTCAATTGGAAATCATAAGCCACTGTTAGATAACGGTTTGTCCGCATGTACGAGGAGATAATACACACGCTTTAGCGATCGTACATGCGGACGAATATGATACAACTGTGTTATTGCATCCTCATGTCTATACGTTGCCCATGTGATATGTGAAAGAAGAAACACACTAGAAAATGTATCAAAGATATGATCATTCTGTTTAAAGGCACCAGTCTCAGATAATTCCTCTGGTATTCAATATTTGTGTTTTGTTTTACGCACTGCAAATTACATAATTATATCAATGAATCGCACCATTTTATTTGATGAAATTCCTCAAAACATGCGATATATTCAAGTGCATACAGTGCAACCTCTCTACAACAGCCACCCATGGGAAGACGCAAAGCTGGCTGTTGTAGAGAGGTGGCTGTTGTAGGGAGGTTAATGCTGTTTATTTATTTTCTTCGATAATTCACATCAAAAACATGCTTTGGCAACATTTTAGAATCATTTCCAATGGAAATGATTCTAAAATGCTGTCAAAACATGTTTTTATTGAGAAAGAAGGCAAGCAACAACAGACGGCAATGTTCGTGCTCAGCGATGCTCAGTCGAACCTTCACGAACAGCCACCTCTACAACAACACCCTCTCTATAGCAGCCGCTATTTTATATCCCAAATGGATGATTTCCTCTGTATAAAACCATTAGACTGCTGAGCACGAAACATGCCGTCTGTTGTTGTTTTGCCTTCTTTCTCAATAAAAACATGTTTTGACAGCATTTTAGAATCATTTCCATTGGAAATGATTCTAAAATGTTGCCAAAGCATGTTTTTGATGAGAATTATCGAAGAAAATAAATAAAACAGTATTAAGCTCCCTACAACAGCCACCTCTCTACAACAGCCAGTTTCGCGTCTTCCCATGGGTGGCTGTTGTAGAGAGGTTGCACTGTACTAAGGAATATGACCTTAAATTTGAGCACAGACGCCACATTGGTGAGCTATATATGGGAAAATGGATGATGACAAATACGTACATGAAGTTTCAAGCCAATCCGATCTATAGTAACAGAGATATGTAGTAGGTACCTGAAAACATTTAAAGCAAATATCGGACAGACCCACAAACACACAGACGAATATATGCACCCCTGACGCACTTGTATCTATATATTCGTCCACTCCAGGTAACAGCGGAAAATGGAACGGCTACCGTGTTGTCCAACCAGTAGGCGGATGAAGGTAGTCACGATTTATGTCATTTCAATTATGGCTGTATTGCTAATCAAGGTCTACACCTTCGATGGTGAGTACATTTGTGGCTGTGACTGGAGAAATTGGGCTTATGGGATTTGTGACTACTGTCTGTTCCACGTTTTGCTGCCGACGAACTTGTGGCTATTAAACGCAATAAATGTAAAGCATATTTAAATGTAAGTACATTTGTACTTTTTTATCAATAACAAAAAAGTCACCCTCCCCATTTTTTTTATTTGATAACATTTCATAAAATATTTATTTTATTGCGAAAAAACTATTTTCCTATGGGAATTTAACATGGGGGCTAAAAATAGATATAATTGTTTTTATTATTTGTGGACCGATTAACACAATCTAACTTTTGTTTTCTTAGTTATATCATTACCAAGCTATCTAACCAGGTTTCGGAGTCAATTTCCCAAATGTTTCGTTTTTTGACTCCTACCCCAGCTCATTCTCCTCATTTTCCCCCGTGTTAAATTCCCATAGGAAAATCATTTTTTTCGCAATAAAATCAATGTTTGATGGAATTTTTTCAAATGTTTTGTTTTATTTTTGTTTGGGGTGGTGACTTTTGTGTTATTGATGAAAAAGTATTGTTTTCGATTTAATGTGCAAAATGCGGAACAGACAGTAGTGAACCTCCAAATCAAAAAGCATACATAACGCTTGTAGCATAATGACGATATACACGCTGAACTGGAGCTGGATATACACTGATCACAAACCCATAAGTTCCATTTCTCCAGTCACATACACATTTACACAACCGCCTGCATAAATCCGAGAAATTATAATGACATACATATTGTTTTAAAGTCACTCTTTTTACTACGTATTGTGTGACACATACCTTGGTCTCTTTTCTTTTAGTCTTCTCAGGTGCAGAATTGCCAATTCACCTTCCATATTCATATCCAACTTTCGCGGCCACCTTACCTGGACAAAATCCATAGTGACCGCATGGTCTATTTCAGCTGACCAAGACGTGATGGTCAGTCGGCAATTTCCGTGACATTGGCTTTGTCCGTAGTATCTCGGAAAACTACAGGTGTCACGTGATGTATGCAATTTTATCAATATGTAAATCGATAATCCATGTACATGTAGTGTGGCGAGTCCACTATTGACCACTGTGATATTCGAATTAACGTGTCAGGTTCCCGAACATGTTTATTTTATTGAAAATCACATTTATGACCACGTGAAAATGATTTCCAAAGTTATTTTTTTTTCCGTAAATATGTTATGCCAATTATGTGGACTTAAATAGTCTTCCTTTGTACAAATAAATTTCAAGGAAGTTTCGTTTGCAGTAAATAATTCGCGATAACTCTGCTTAATTCCCTGTAAATAAAAACAACACATTTCCATTTATTGACAATTTTATAATTTGTGACACTATCACCAATATTAGGTTCGATAATCGTTATAAATCCCATTAATATTGCCCTGAAATCAAGAGAAAACATGCAACGATACAAATATTTACAACCAGCGTAAGTAAATTTGTAAACTAACGTAGTCTGACCAAGATTTATAATTCCCGTGTCCGTAAAAATGGAATTACGTTAATTATTTCTAACCATATCAAATAAAGATGAAACTATATTGCAAGTTGCAATTATCTCAAAGATAATCAAATAAGAAAAATTCTATGCTGAAACTACACACCAGTATGTCAGTTGCTATAGGTGTATACTATGATCAGACTGCGCGGATGCAGACCGTAGATGCGTGTATGCTGTTTTCTAATCGATTTTTAAAATGTGTACGTGTATAAGCCTGATCGGGGCTTACACTGTTCATTAATCATTATGTAGCCTGCACTTTAGTTATGCGGAGAAAACAATCACACAGTCGTAACAATTAGTTAAATCACGTAAATAATTACAGATGACCGATGTACTCGTTATATATATTCTCAGGCTAGCGAACTATTTTTAAGTTAATACCTCGGGCAATATTAATGTAGCCTAACTGGATGGTGGTCGGGCGAACGAGACGGCGTAAATTAACGGTAGGGGTTCCTCCTTATAGGAATCACTATTTGCCTGGTTTGGCCCTCCGGTACGTTTTTATCTTTGGCTCTTTTGTTACCGAGGTTTAATTGGGTTATTGCCCATTATAAAAGTAGTAAGATTATTACTGATCCTACTTCTTTTGGGAGGGGCCAGGTGATTCTGGTGTGGCGAGGACCTGGCATCAGATCAGGATTATTCTGATTTCAGGGCTGAATATATAGTTTTGTTATTGTAAATATTCAGTTCTGATTTTCGGGTTTTCCCCCCATTTGTGCATGTACTTGAAAATGTACATGTACTTGTACATGCAATATATGGGAATATATGAGTGACCGTAAGCAGGTGCCCGTTTCAACGAATATCACGGAAATTTCAGAAGATTTCTGTGATACGCTAACTGGAAAATGAAAACAGATGGTGTCATTATTATTATCTAAAAAGGACCAAAATAATATTAACTTAGAAACATAATGTTTATATCAGTAGATAAAAAAATGAATGAGCTAATTGAAAATACCTGTGCATTTTTTTGTAACTATTCTTATAAAAAGAGATTTTGAAATTTTCCCAACGAAAATCGAGAAAAATCACAATTTGCTATATAAATCATATAAGAACTACCGACTATGTTTAAAGCTAAAAAGGACCAAAATATTTATATTTTAAAAACACGATCGAAACATCATCATAAAGTACAATAATTGAAGTTTAGAATGTGACTTGTGCATTTTCAATCGGTTGTGTAGTTTAAAAGTTATGTAAGAAAAGGTAATAGTCTCCTATATAATTCCATATAAAAATCGCCGCTACTGATGCAGACTTTCTACAGGCAAGGTGGTCGTGAAAGTTGGATATGCTCCCGCGTAGCGAGGGTTAAAGAATATAGTGGGTAAACACCAACTCTACCCATTTAGCGAATGCATACTACGCAACTACATGTATTGTCATCCAATGATTAAGAGGAAATGGAAGATAGTTATCATCCTCTCACAATCGCACATGGATGTACCATTTTTATGGCAGTCTACATAGGCCCCCAGGTCACAGGAAAGCCCTATACTAGACACGTGATGTGAATTTGTACCCAAGAACATGTGCGACATTTCATGAAAAATATTTACAAAATTTACGATATTTTCAGTACAGACGTCAATTTTCATAACATTGTGTCATCTCATGACGTCATTTACAGAAAATATCAGTTTCAGTATCCTCATTGAAGAAATGGAACCAGAAAACCAACATTAAGGAGACAGTTTTAATGTAAATAACTCTGCTAACGAAAACAATAATGGGAGCAGTGATTTTAATAGTGATTCAAACAGGAGTGAAAAATACTCATTAAACATCATGTGCACAAACTGTGATTACCTTACACAAATTAAGAAAATAGTACTAGATATTTCGATACAACAAAAATCACCAGACATAATTGTATTGACTGAACTATTCCCAAAAAAATCATTGTTTAAACTGAGAGAAGAAAATTATTATTTAGATGGCTACAATATGTTCATAACGGATACCTCTAAAGGCAGGGGATGTGCAATATATATCAAATCAAACATCAACGCGGTCAAAGTGGATATAAATACAGAATTAAAACATTCTATGTGAAATAAAACTGAAAAATAATGACACTTTAATAGTTGGATGTATCTACAGAAGCCCGAATGGAACCAAAGAAAACTTTGCACAACTAATATCATTATTTTAAAAAATTAGTGTTGTAAATCCAAGTAATCTAATTATAACGGGTGATTTCAAATTTAATGAAATCAACTGGGAAAATAAAACAACATCTGTGGGTGAAAACAACATGGCAACCCAATTTTTGAATTGTATAATGGACGAATTTCTATTCCAACACGTAAGGCAACCAACAAGGATAAGAGCGGGCAACGAGCCATCAATCTTATTTTTACCAATGAGGAAAATATGGTGGAAGAAGTGGACTTTTTACCAGGTGTAGGACTGAGCGACCACCTTGTTTTACACTGTGTTTGTAACTGTTATATTGAACAAAACAACACGACATACAAGAAACTGAACTATTACAGAGGAGATTACCGGACAATTGGAGAAGAATTATCGTCAGTGCAATGGGATTCGGTGATGAGGGGACTGGATGTGTCTGATTCCTGGAGTAGATTTACTGAAACAATCGTTAAATTACTTGAGAAACATGTGCCAGTGAGTAAATCAACACCCAGCAAAGGCAAACGCAGCCCCTTCATTACTACCAGCTGCAAAGAAGCATTAAGACACAAACATACCAGGTGGAAAAAGTTTACTTATTGCAAAAGTGACGACAACTACAATAAATATAAACAAGCAAGAAATAAAGTGACTACAGAACTTAGACACTCAAAATATACGTACGAACAAGACTTAGCAGCCAAGATATGAGAATACCGATGAACTTCCCACTATGCAAGCCAAAGACATTAATCAAATAGGAAAAAAAAAGAAATAACAGGAAAAAAAATCCTGAAGGCAATAGACAAACTCAAAGAATCGAAATCGCAGGGCCCAGACAACATCCATCCAAAAGTGTTAAAAGAGACCAAATAAGCAGTTATAAAACAATTGAAACTTATCTTCGAGAAATCAATGACAGAAATTAAATTACCAGAAATCTGGAAACAGGCCAACGTATCTGCAATATTTAAAAAAGGGCCGCGACAAAAACCGGAAAACTATCGACCAATAAGCCTAACATCTGTCCCAGGAAAATTAATGGAGCGTTTAATAAGGGATGAAATAGTAAGTCATATGACCGAAAATAACATTTTCTTTCCAGTACCACATGGCTTTGTAAAAGGTAAATCGTGTACAACGCAACTTTTATAACTTCTAGAGGAGATAAGCGAGGCAGTTGATAATGGTAATGACGTCAACATAATTTATTTATGCTTCTGTAAAGCGTTTGACAAAGTTCCACACCAGCGACTATTACTAAAGTTAGAAAATTATGGAATAGTAGGAGATAAAATTAAAAAAAAGGACTGGGTTCAAAATTCTTAGCTGATAGAATACAGCGAGTTGTCATAAATGGAGAAAAATCAGAATGGCGAAAAGTGACTTGCGGTATTCCACAAGGCAGTGTCTTAGGACATATTCTCTTCTTGATTTATATCAATGACTTACCTGACGAGATGACAAAATGTATAAAGTTGTTCGCAGATGATTAGCTCTTGTCCAGTGTAAACAACAAAAGACATGCTGATGAACTACAACAAGATCTAAACACAGCAGAAAGATGGGCGAAAAAGTGGCAAATGGAATGTAACACAAAAAAATGCAAACACTTACACATTGGGAAAAAAGACATCAACCAAACATACAAAATGCACTCAAACAACGCATATGCTGCCGATGCAGTATCAATTGAACGAATAATATGACTTGGAGCTGTACGTCTTCGAGCATATTTCGCAGACAAAAGGTCTCTCCATCTGTGGAAGAAAAATAATAACATTGTCAAGGTCATTACCAAGGTCAGGAATGATCGAGACAAATTGTCTCCCCCAATTATCATATGAACCAAGTATACTTCAATTGTTATGACGTTATGGCCAATATAGCTTGATCTGACGAACGAAAAGTGGTAACAATGCAGTTGAAGTGTAAGGGATAGGCCAGAGTAGATAAGTACACGTAGTCACTTAATCACTTATAATGTACACTATATTACATGGGGAACACACAGGAATACATGATACATTGATATGCGAACATCACTGTACTGTGCATGATACTATTCAATTACTACAAGGGTGTAAGCCAATCGACTGTTATACTTTAACGCAACTTAAAAGCTATAGACGAATAAACTCGGTATGTGGTATCTCAATGGTCCCGTAGTGGACAATAGTATGAATGCACAAGTACTTTGATGATCGCTAATCAAAGTGAAATAACATACAAGTATAACATGGCATAACGAACATTGGAGGACAAATGACAATCATCTGAGCTACTCCAGTGCTGGCGTATCTCAATAGATAGTGTAACCTCCGAGTATCAAGGTCCCAAGGTCTGCCTCACCCGCAATATGAGGTCTAGTCAACAATATGGCTATAATCCAACTTCAAGTGGATTAATCCATAAACAATATATGTAGTCTTACTACAATCCTTTAGCCATGATATGCCATGATAGGAGTATTACCATACACTATCAAAGTATACATGTGTATTGCCTATGCAATATATTTCCAAAGTATGAATGTCAAAGTCAAAACCGGATGTGGTTACATCACATGATAGTCAATAACGATAATGTTCCGGAAGCTGGTTCCCGGAAGTAAAGTTCCACAGGTAGTATTATCTCCGGAAATGGTGGACCAGATGTAAAGTTCCTACGGTATCATTCGACTGTAGCAACCCGGATGTGGTAGACCGGATTTAAAGTATCCATGGTGAATCAATGGGTTGTAATACCGGAAGTGGTAGACCGGATGTAAAGTTCCGATATAATACAAAAATGGCGATTATCACGTTGGCTAAGACGCCGGCAAAAGTTTCACTTAGGTGACATTCAACTCGGTGGTAGTATAATGATATGATATGTGTGTATGGCGTTTCACTTCACTAAACTATGGCTGTGACTGTCTGCTGAACGCGAGGTAGCTATCACACACTGCTCTATACAGGCCTGTACCCGGAGCTGCTACACACACTGCGCCAGACAGACGTACGGACACTCGGACGACCTGACACTCTGCACTGACTGGGGTCTGCCCTCAAACGAGTGGACCAAAACGTCCAATGTGGCTCGCTGGAGCGTTCTCAAGAGGCTACAAAATGAAATGAATCTCCAATTACTGGACGAATACGCACAGACAGACAGACAGGATGCACAACAGACTAAAACGGGAATCGAACAACGGCAAATCACAGCTGAAATAAAATGTTCTAGGTACATACCAAAATCCTCCGTGTCACTGGTGAATACAGTACTAGTCTTCTGTAACCAGTATGTGTCCCGCCAACACATAGCGAGACATCGCTTATATATTCGCACCAGTGAAACCATGCACGGAATAATGGATATGCCTACCCCTCGTACGACATCTCACATAAATACTACAAAACCATGGCTTTTGCCATGTCACCCGTGGGTTATATTTGGCATAAATATATGTTCCCACGCCTTAAATTCAACCAAACCAGTGTACAGCCCTCGTGGAATAAATACCATCCAACATGGTATACCCCACACTACCATAAATCTGCACACTATCACCTATAGACCCAGATCTCATAATCCGAAATCTACTCGACTGGTCTCGACAATGCGAAGGTCGCTTCTTGGCCCCGCCAAACCCCTCCATAACGGTCCTACGGCTATACACTCAAATGAGAGTGTAGCACATACTAAACTCAAATATCGTGGTCATTTACGGAAATATCACGACACAACATCACCAGTATGGGATCTGATATATCCGTGTTGGCCAGTACCAGGCTATGCTGAAACACTAACCCGTAGCATACATAGGGCAGACCATGGTATGGTCTGCGCTATATACTGGCTTCACCTACAGAAGGTCCCTTATATGGTGAACAACTGACACGCGGACAAACTCGGCTGGCACGGACAGTGGACATCCGTAATACTAAAAGGTCTTCTCCCTAGCGAAACCAGCACACGCAGTCAACGAGTTCTCTACCACACACATGCATAGTCTGTGGCAAAATATGGCGTGACATCAGTAACATTGCTCATAAAATAGACGTATATTTAAATCCGCAAATAGGACACGCATAAACGTATTTCCACCAATACAACATAAGCCCCTTATTACATGCACATTGATACATGGCAAATGTACATGCCAAACCACAGGTGTGCAAAAACCACAGGTGTGTGAAACCACAGGTATGTGGAATCACAGGGATGTGAAACCAATAATACGCACAACAATACAACACAGTACCACACATCACAAATATACAATTATACGGATTCCAGAATGTACAAGAATGCACGTGTCACGCGACATATCTCCCCCCTAAACAGAAAGTGTTTACACTTTCGTGCATAATCGCGAGACACGTTGGCACAGCTGAATCTACCCCGATATCCTGCTCAGGTAGCCTGCCCACTTTATCTCATGTTTCCCTATATGGGTGTGTCCCGGTGCGTCCCTCAGGACATGGGTGAATTCCCGTAAGATCTTTCTGACTTGGGTCTTTTGTTTCTCGCCTAAATCAGGCGACAGGTCAACTTCGCTCTCCGTATCGGACTCTAATCCCCTGGGACATAACATGTTTTCTTCGGCACTACACCCACTTGGACTAGGATCCCCCTCTACTGTGTCTTCTATCACGGCCGCATTTATTACAGTGAGTATTCCCTTCCCCGGGTGCTCAGGCCTAGTCTCGTACCTCTTTAACATGTTTGCATGAAAGGTTTTCAACTTCCCTCCCATGTCAACTCTATAGTCCCACTCATTAACTACCTCTGTTATGGGGTATGGTCCCTTCCACCTAAGAAGCAATTTGTTGTTGTCTGTCGGTAGTAGTACAAGTACCTGATCTGCCACTGCATACTGCCTACTACGGGTCTTACGGTTGTAGTTGTAGTACTTTGCGTACTTTTTGGACGCACTCTTCAAGTTCTCATGCGCGATTTCGCACGTTTTCTCGAGCCGTTCGCGCAAGTCGAGGACGTACTGATACGTCGTTTTGACGTTGTCCTCTATGTCCTTCTCGGACCACAGATTCTCTTAGTATGCTCATCGGACCCCGAACGGTCCTTCCGTACAATAGTTCAAACGGTGAGAGAAAGCCAAACTTTCTTGAGGGACTTCGCGATACGCGAATAAGAGCGCGTTAATGTATTTGTCCCAATCTTTGGGACGTTCGCTTGCCATTCTACGAAGCATTTGCTTTAACGTACCATTGAACCGTTCCACGAGACCGTTACACTGTGGGTGGTACGGTGTCGTGGTTAATTGTCTCAGCGATAACAATCTACTAACTTCCTCCATGACTGCCGACGTAAATTGACTACCCCTATCGGTGAGCATCTCCTCGGGGATACCCAGTCTACTGAACATATCCACGAGAGCTTCCGCGACTCGTTCGGCCTCGATGCCTGGTAGTGGTACCGCTTCTGGGTACCTAGTTGCATAATCAACTAACGTTAGTATGTAACGATTCTTCCGATCGGTAGCTGGAAAAATTGGCCATACAATATCAACTGCGACTCGTTTGAACGGAGTGTCTATCAACGGCATAGTTCCTAACGGAACCTTGGTGATGTGTCCCTTTGACACGGTCTTTTGACATATGTCACAAGACCTGCAAAACCGTGTAATGTCACTGCCCACGCCTGGCCAATAAAATTCTGATAACACTCGATCAGTTGTCTTCTTAACCCCTAAATGGCCCGCCATGATTGATTCATGTGCCACTTTCATCACGGTAGTCCTAAGTGTTTTTGGGACTACCAGCTGATGGTACATCCTACCTGACCCTATCGATTCGAAATTACGATACAACAAGTCTTTTCGGTATGCGAATTTCGATTTGTTTCCGTTCTTACTTGACCGTACCGTTCCGTCTTTTGCATTATTTCGAACTGACGTCAATGTGACGTCATGTGCCTGCGCCTCTTTGAATTCATCGCGTGATACGTTCGCGATTGCGGTAGGGACTTTGAGGTCTTATATGATTCGTCTCGGGCTGTCGTTTGTGACCTAGTTTCAACTGCGCACGATTTAGCGCCTCTAAAATCGGATATCACCGGTAACTCTGACCCGTCTACATTACCTATGGTAACATCATACATTGTATCTGTCATGCAAAGGGCTTCTACCTGACCTTTGAAAAAAGGTGTATCTAGATCTACCCGGGCGGTAGGAATTCCACTCATTTTGCTCCTATTTACCAGCATGCATGTTGAAACTTTGCTTAAAAACTGATCTGGTTGTACTAAGCTTTCCCTGACGACCACCCCGGTACACCCAGTATCTCGCATTACTGTGACCTTTTTCCCATTTAATGTGCCCTCTGCTACGGGTAGCCTATCCATACCAAATGTACATCCATTAATCAACTCCGGCTGTATCTCGCTACCTGAACATACAATAGTGGTGTCGGTATCAACCACACAGAAATTTCCTTGGTTTTCCCTGGTTGTTCCGTGTTTTGCCATCTACCTCTACCTCTGCCTCTAGTGTGCCTTCCACTTCTACCTCTATTTCTACCTCTGTACCGACCTCTCTGTTTATTTATCTGCAAAACTTACATGTTTCTCTTCCTCGACTGCTGCTGCTTTGTAAGCTGAGGACCGGTCACGTTTAGGACAATCGTAGGACATGTGACCTTCTTTGCCACAATGGTAACATGTCCCGCGATGCCTATCGTAGCCGTTCCTGCTGGTACTTCTGTCATAACTACCTCTACTCGGGCTTCTATCATAACTACCCTACTTGGGCTTCTATTGTGGTCTCTATTCTGATATCTGTCCCTATCTCGACTCCTATCTCTGGATCGATTATCCGCACTACTTACCTTGCGCCTCTGGTTATCTACTGACCTGTACTCAGTTCTGTTGCTAGTACTGTTCCTCTGAACTACATACTTGCTACCTCCTCTAGCTTCTGCAAAGTAATCTGCCTGAACCGCCATCTGATCTATCGAGTCAATGTTTTCTCTTTGAGAAATAAGTAGAGCTCACGACTGCATATACTTAACATCTGATCTCTGATCATGTAGTCTAGTACTCCTTCATATGTTCTATTCACCTTACCTAACTCAAACCATCTATCTAAATAGTTCTTTGACCGACTGACATATTGCACAAATGGTTCACTGTGATCAGGTTTGGTGTTTTTGAACATGCGTCTGAACCCATCTTCCGTTAGATCAAAACATTTCAACAATGCGGATTTCAACTTATCATAGTCAAGAGCATCATCAATAGGTAGTCTAGAATATACATCTAATGCCTTGCCCTTCAATAAAGCACTCAAGTGTAATGACCACTTATCTCTCCCCCACCTTTGAATTGCTGCGTACCTCTCAAATCTAGCTAAGTAGCTATCCATGTTGTCATTATTCTGATCAAAATGTGGCAGCTTCGGACCGAATGCTCTGCCATAGTCCCTATCATGTCTATCTTCATCTACTACTTCTCCCCTTTCTACTTTTGCCATTTCTACCTGATGCTTAGTGTCTAGTTCTCGCAATTTGAATTCTAGAGCTAACTGTGCTTCATTGGCTAACCGATGTGCTTCTTTATCTAACCGCGCAGCATCTAATCTATCTTTCTCCATCTGTCGCTCAACTTCCTTAGCTAACTGCTCAGCATCTAACCTATCTTTCTCCATCTGTCGCTCACCTGCTAACTTATCTTTCTCAGCCTGTCGCTCACCTGCTAACTTATCTTTCTCAGCCTGTCGTTCAACCTCTTTAGTCAACCGCTCAGCATCTAACCTATCTTTCTCAGCCTGTCTAGCCTCTAGTCTTTCCTGTCTTTCTCTCTCCTGCTCTTCTTTTACAAAGGCCCTTAACTCTGAATCTGCTAGCCCTAAGCTTTTGCCTATGTCCATTAGCTCCTTAATGGACGACATTCTCACTCTCAACTCAACTCCGGATTATCGATTTACACGCTTTACCCGACGGTACACAAGGTCTCTAGCACTCAAATCACTTAGTGATTAGTGCGAGTCTCTTGCTTCACGTCTATAAGGTTAAGGTAAATCAGTCCGGTCTACTCCTATCGACGGTATACGTTTCTCAATTCGGGTAAGTCAATCCGGTATATGTATAGTCTAATGTAATGGTATATTTACAATTCCCTCTCTATGGTACTGGACACAAATATTGGGGACTGGTTATAGACACCTGGCAGGATATAATATTGTTCATACACAATATAATAGTGGTAGTAATCTCGCCTCAGATGCAGAAGTGTCTAGTGCTAACCTAGAACATCCGCTGTGCCATCATCACAGGGAGGTACTGTTGACAAATCAAAAATTACAATGACCCTTACATCGACTATCTCACAAGATCGTCTCAACTCTACACTTCTGTACCTAGGTAGTCAAATCATGTATGCGGTGATGTATTAGTGCCTAAGTGTTGGAGGGCATCTTACATTAACTCCCAAGGCAAACAAATACAAGATTGAATTTTGACGACGCTAGGGGTACAGCTATTCTAACCTCCTTACTTCAACTGCTTTGAAGAAACTGATTATAAAAAGAGGAAACAAAACCCCACTTCTGACACCATTGTCAAGGTCATTACCAAGGTCAGGAATGATCGAAACAAATTGTCTCCCCCAATTATCATATGAACCAAGTATACTTCAATTGTTATGACGTTATGGCCAATATAGCTTGATCTGACGAACGAAAAGTGGTAACAATGCAGTTGAAGTGTAAGGGATAGGCCAGAGTAGAATAAGTACACGTAGTCACTTAATCACTTATAATGTACACTATATTACATGGGAACACACAGGAATACATGATACATTGATATGCGAACATCACTGTACTGTGCATGATACTATTCAATTACTACAAGGTTGTAAGCCAATCGACTGTTATACTTTAACGCAACTTAAAAGCTATAGACGAATAAACTCGGTATGTGGTATCTCAATGGTCCCGTAGTGGACAATAGTATGAATGCACAAGTACTTTGATGATCGCTAATCAAAGTGAAATAACATACAAGTATAACATGGCATAAACGAACATTGGAGGACAAATGACAATCATCTGGAGCTACTCCAGTGCTGGCGTATCTCAATAGATAGTGTAACCTCCGAGTATCAAGGTCCCAAGGTCTGCCTCAACCCGCAATATGAGGTCTAGTCAACAATATGGCTATAATCCAACTTCAAGTGGATTAATCCATAAACAATATAGTAGTCTTACTACAATCCTTTAGCCATGATATGCCATGATAGGAGTATTACCATACACTATCAAAGTATACATGTGTAATTGCCTATGCAATATATTTCCAAAGTATGAATGTCAAAGTCAAAACCGATGTGGTTACATCACATGATAGTCAATAACGATAATGTTCCGGAAGCTGGTTCCCGGAAGTAAAGTTCCACAGGTAGTATTATCTCCGGAAATGGTGGACCAGATGTAAAGTTCCTACGGTATCACTCGACTGTAGCAACCCGGATGTGGTAGACCGGATTTAAAGTATCCATGGTGAATCAATGGGTTGTAATACCGGAAGTGGTAGACCGGATGTAAAGTTCCGATATAATACAAAAATGGCGATTATCACGTTGGCTAAGACGCCGGGAAAAGTTTCACTTAGGTGACATTCAACTCGGTGGTAGTATAATGATATGATATGTGTGTATGGCGTTTCACTTCACTAAACTATGGCTGTGACTGTCTGCTGAACGCGAGGTAGCTATCACACACTGCTCTATACAGGCCTGTACCCGGAGCTGCTACACACACTGCGCCAGACAGACGTACGGACACTCGGACGACCTGACACTCAGCACTGACTGGGGTCTGCCCTCAAACGAGTGGACCAAAACGTCCAATTTGTGGCTCGCTGGAGCGTTCTCAAGAGGCTACAAAAATGAAATGAATCTCCAATTACTGGACGAATACGCACAGACAGACAGACAGGATGCACAACAGACTAAAACGGGAATCGAACAACGGCAAATCACAGCTGAAATAAAATGTTCTAGGTACATACCAAAATCCTCCGTGTCACTGTGAATACAGTACTAGTCTTCTGTAACCAGAAAATATGTGTCCCGCCAACACATAGCGAGACATCGCTTATATACGCACCAGTGAAACCATGCACGGAATAATGGATATGCCTACCCCTCGTACGACATCTCACATAAATACTACAAAACCATGGCTTTTGCCATGTCACCCGTGGGTTATATTTGGCATAAATATATGTTCCCACGCCTTAAATTCAACCAAACCAGTGTACAGCCCTCGTGGAATAAATACCATCCAACATGGTATACCCCACACTACCATAAATCTGCACACTATAGACCCAGATCTCATAATCCGAAATCTACTCGACTGGTCTCGACAATGCGAAGGTCGCTTCTTGGCCCCGCCAAACCCTCCATAACGGTCCTACGGCTATACACTCAAATGAGAGTGTAGCACATACTAAACTCAAATATCGTGGTCATTTACGGAAATATCACGACACAAAACATCACCAGTATGGGATCTGATATATCCGTGTTGGCCAGTACCAGGCTATGCTGAAACACTAACCCGTAGCATACATAACAGGGCAGACCATGGTATGGTCTGCGCTATATACTGGCTTCACCTACAGAAGGTCCCTTATATGTGAACAACTGACACGCGACAAACTCGGCTGGCACGGACAGTGGACATCCGTAATACTAAAAGGTCTTCTCCCTAGCGAAACCAGCACACGCAGTCAACGAGTTCTCTACCACACACATGCATAGTCTGTGGCAAAATATGGCGTGACATCAGTAACATTGCTCATAAAATAGACGTATATTTAAATCCGCAAATAGGACACGCATAAACGTATTTCCACCAATACAACATAAGCCCCCTTATTACATGCACATTGTACATGGCAAATGTACATGCCAAACCACAGGTGTGCAAAAACCACAGGTGTGTGAAACCACAGGTATGTGGAATCACAGGGATGTGAAACCAATAATACGCACAACAATACAACACAGTACCACACATCACAAATATACAATTATACGGATTCCAGAATGTACAAGAATGCACGTGTCACGCGACAAACATATACATGCTTCAGGGAAAGCATACGCTGTGGATTCATACCATTGTAACCGCCGCGAATAAAACAAAGAATGTATCTAATTTGTCAAAATCGGCCTGCTATAATTGTTTGTTATCTACGCGCCGATCACTGGATGATGTAATGCTGGATGAACACGTAAGACATATGCCGAAAAGCATATTATTCGTTCAATTGATACTGCATCGGCAGCATTTGCGTAGCATGTCAATCGGCATTGCCCAGCGTTGCAGTAAATAAATGTCAATATTCTGCATGCAATGTGCTGTTGTGTCGGCAGGTGTCTCAAAATGTATTTCTCTACATGTATTCAATGATTTCCAATGCCGGGGGTCACATATGTGTACGATAAATGGGCATACAGGGCCATTTTGTGCTACTTTGAAAAAATAATTCCACGTTTTGTTGTTGACAACCCAAACTTTGTTTTGCATTTCTCCATCAATTCCACTTACACAGCTTCAAAAGCAGTATTTGCAGACGGCGGATACTTGGGGGCATTCCGTAAGACCAATCATGAGGCTGAATTCGTTTATATATCATAAATATAAATACAACGCTTACCTCAAAAACTGCTTCCTTTTAGGCCATTTTATCTGACTACCGCGCGTTCCAAAACGTACGGATATTCGTTGCATCTGTCGACAAAGCGTTCGGCCTAACCAGTGTGAATGTGTTCTTGTTACTCCGCGGATACATGCAAGTCATTAGAATATGTTATCGCTACTTAACATACAAATGCAAGTCTTAACAATGTGTTCGTGTTACTCCACGGATACATGCAAGTCTTTAGAATATGTTATCGTTACTTCACAGACAAATGCAAGTCATTAGAATGTGTTATCGTTACTTCACAGACAAATGCAAGTCATTAGAATGTGTTATCGTTACTTCACAGACAAATGCAAGTCTTTAGAATGTGTTATCGTTACTTCACAGACAAATGCAAGTATTGAAAATGTGTTCTCGTTACTCCACACGGATACATGCAAGTCTGTAGAATGTGTTATCGTTACTTCACAGACAAATGCAAGTATTGACAATGTGTTCTTGTTACTCCACACGGATACATGCAAGTCTGTATAATGTGTTATCGTTACTTCACAGACAAATGCAAGTCATTAGAATGTGTTATCGTTACTTCACAGACAAATGCAAGTATTTAGAATGTGCTATCGTTACTTCACAGACAAATGCAAGTCTTCACAATGTGTTCTTGTTACTCCACACGGATACATGCACGTCTGTAGAATGTGTTATCGTTACTTCACAGACAAATGCATGTCATTAGAAAGTGTTATCGTTACTTCACAGACAAATGCATGTCATTAGAAAGTGTTATCGTTACTTCAGAGACAAATGCACGTCATTAGAATGTGTTATCGTTACTTCACAGACAAATACAAGTACATGTATTTAGAATGTGTTATCGTTACTTCACAGACAAATGCAAGTCTTGACAATGTGTTCGTGTTACTCCATGGATACATGCAAGTCTTCAGAATGTGTTATCGTTACTTCAAAGACAAATTCAAGTCTTTAGAATGTGTTATCGTTACTTCACAGACAAATGGAAGTATTGAAAATGTGTACGTTTTACTCAACAGATACATGCACATCTTTAGAATGTGTTATCGTTACTTCTCAGACAAATGTCAGTCTTTAGAGATGTGTTCTTGTTACTTCACAGATAAATGCAAGTCTGTAGAATGTGTTCTCTTCGCTTCATATATAAATGCAATCTTTAGAATGTGTTATTGTTGCTTCACAGACAAATATATGTCTTTATAATGTGTCATTGTTACTTCACATATAAATTCAAGTCTTTATAATGTGTTCTTGTTACTGCACATATACATACAACAGTTTAAATTGCGTTCTTGATTTTTCACGACAAATGCAAATCTCTAGAATGTGTTCTTGTAACTTCAGATAAAGGCAGGAATGAGAAGGCAGACCAGAGCATTCCGATTAAGGCGCCAGTTTTACAAGAAACCCATCGCCGAGATGACGGCCGCCGTACATTACATACATACAAAGGTGTACGGGACGGGCATTTGACTACTCAGGTTTGGCTATTTTATTTTATCAGGTAGTTCGCAATGCATTGATGTATTTATATATGTTATTCAATGGTGTTTAACGGCCTGTCAACAGTTATTGATCGAATACGCAGTGATTGATAACATAATGTAGTATCATGCATTGACTAGATTTATACACACATACGGGTCACACCTTTCGCTGACGTTCCAATGGTCCAGCGGCATCACTTGACGTTACTGAATAACGACTGTGTAATGACGCGACGTCAACAAGTCCCTTCTTGTAACGTACACACTAGTTGCCCATCCTCTATCATAAAACGTTACCTTATAAGCACAATAGTATGTCAGTGCCTCCACTCGGCTTGGGAACAGTAGGAATTCCTTGGCGAGCCTCGGAATCAATGCAGACACGTTTCCTAGCATTGCCTGATTAATTTGATTTCAGCAGACACTACTGTCTGTTCCACGTTTCGCTGCCGACGAACTTTTGACCATTAACCACATTAACTCTAAAATATATTTAGATTTAAGGGTTACCTTCATTGTAATAAAGTAAAGATGCATCCTTTGGAGCACTCGGTTACTATGTGCTATCCATAGAGGATCTTACATTAGTGATGATTTAATAAGATATGTATTAAACGAATTCACTGATTTCATAAGAAACGAGGCTATGCCGAGTTTCTTATAAAATCAGTGAACGAGTTTAATAAATATCATATTATATCAACATAAATGTTAGATTGTATTCATTGCATAAGCACATCACAATACATTGAATATGTACTGGTCACCAAACGTGATTTCTGTAACAAGCTAATTTATTTATTACACGAGTGTAATATGATTTTTATTACACTGTGCAATAAAAATACATTCTGGATGAAAGGTGTAGTGAATTTTGGATAAACATATCAGGACTTAATTGGCAGACGAGGGTATGTCAATTGTACGGTATTGTCTGTTGTGAAAATGGAGAGATATAATTGTTCAGACAAACAATGGAAGATAAATGTATCGATGAAGGCCGCCATTGTTGTTTATATACATTACTATTGTCCATCGATACAATAGTATTGTCTGTATTGTTCATCATCCATTACAGTTGACTATCTGTGCCCGACTAAATAGATATTTTAAATCCCCATTCAGCGTTCACAAAGGAAAACTACGGAAATATGCTAATGTCATAAGCGTTGTCATATACAAACAGAACGCTGTCCAAAATAAAAAATCTACACAACGCTATACGGGACATTACACTACAAAATACACAAGACACAGGACAACCGAACACTAGTAGTTAGGGGGCTTAGTAAACAAAGTGTTCACATTTGTCTACAAGTACCATTTTTGGACCAGCGTTAGATATGGCGATGACATTTCATTTTCTTGCGGGAGCCAAGCTGGGATCTCGCTGTGGCTGCCGTATTGGAAAAGATGGCCGCCATCCGGAGTTATGTGGTGCCATGACTTGAGAATAAAATGTAGTAGAATCATAAATGAAACGACGTTCTATCAGGTTTTTGCTATGAGGAATCCAAATGTGAAATATTTGTCATAATCGTCATTCCCCAAGAAACACACATACACAGTTTCAACAGTGTACAATCATTAATGAATGAGGACGTTGTGGATGGACAGCCAGACGGACGGACGGACAAACTCCTGACTAAAACAATATACACAATCTTTTTCAAAAAGCTGGTATACAGATATTGGAAACTCGAAGGGCTATGCTATATAATGAAAATCAATATCAATATCATTATTAAATATCAGATACAGAACACTATATTCAGAACGGGGTAGAAGCGATTATAATATCAAAGTCAAAGGTCAGTGAAACTGACCTTGATAGCTATACTAATGTATATACAATGTACATGTATTTAATAAATATGTACATAAACTGTGGCGGAGACAATCTCCACGGCAGCAGTTACGTACACACATAGTATCGCATATATTCTGATTGTTAAAGGGTTATTCTTATTACTCGATACAATTATTCGATTCCTCTTATTCTGCAAACCTGGGAATGTAACCAAACCAAAATGTGCTATTATTCTAGAGAATAATAATAACATGGCAATTTTTCAAAATTAAAGCCCAATTCATTATGTACATGTACCTAGACAATTTTCAATTTAGACCGATAACGATACAAGTTCACAATGCAACATGTGTATCATAGAGCAAGTCACATATTCGTCAATGGCATCAATATGACATTTATAACATGTTCTTTTCCACTACAAACTGGCTATGATTACGTTTTATTTGCTACCATCATTACTCACCCATCACCCGTCCATCCATCATTATTTACGCAGCCACCCTCGCACTTGCACAGTGCCGTGCATCTGCGAGAGTGGCCCAGAAAGCCATTGCTTGCTGCGCTCATCATGTTCCCATCCCCAGTTTCTAAACACAAAGATTGTCTGATGGCAAGAGCTCGACTGTTTCCAGATGAAACTGGCTTGGAGCAAGGACCTCTTGACATGCTGAAAGAGAGCAGCATGGTTAGGCGGAATATTATCGAGCGAACGACTGCCATGGGAGAAGAGATTGTGCCTAGCTTCGTTGACACTTGCTAAGCCACACGTCTTACTATACATGAGCACAACGAATCGCTCAATGCACTGCATGTGATCAGATTCCAGAGTTAAAGACTCTGGTTCTTCTATCAGTGCAGTCAGCATCTCTGTCAGGCCCGGTGTACTGTTCCATGCATTACACGCAGTCTTCTTACCGCAGCCGCGAAGTTGAAATGTCGTATCACAACCTGTTAGGGCGTGAAAGAGGGGTAGAATCAAGCTGAGAATAGATGCTGTGCACCGGGATATCTCGGTAATGTTTTCCTTTACCACGGTCAAACCAAAGCTCAGAAATGTTCAAAGAAAGCGATGGCAAGAACGATAATGTCACTATCGACAAATGTTTTCTCCTGACTCTGAGATGAGGCATGCAATAGATGCAGGATGATTCGTGTGTCAGCCTCTACATGGTTACATTACGTGGCCCGAGTGCTGACACATCAAATGGTTTGTTGGAGAGCACCATTTCAGACTCGGTGCTGAGGAAGAGTTATCCATCTGTGTCAGTCTTTGCCAGCTGTTTGCTGTACGTGCTTCCTCGTGGTGACCAGTTGTTGATGACGTTAGTTTGTGGACACCTTCAAACTCTTCAAGCATTCGGACACAATCTAGCCCAGCTAACATGTACAATGCTATGGCAACATCAGTGTCATCATACAAGTCAGAAGTTCCACCATTTCCCTGGATAAGTGTGTTGCTTTGCTCGTGGGACTGATATTTTGCCATGAGGCTGAACCTGTGCTTGGATCCTTGGACCGTGAAGTTTCTATTCAAATACTCCGCATACACTGCTGAATGTTTCACAGCGAGCTCAACCATGTCTCTGACGTGAATTGGCAACCAGCGGGCATAATTGGATTGGTCCAGAACAAAGAACAAGGCACAAAGCTCATCACATACCTGGACGTAGAGAAGGAAGTCACTCTCTCTCAAAGAGCGTACAAATCGACACCTCAATAATTCAAGTTCGATCACCAACGACCAATATTTGAACATGGAAACATCAGCAGATTACCGTTTACTCCACTTATCAAACGATTCATGCGACCCCTGCACATTGGACGTATAATGAGAGTACGAATTTTGTCTCAATACTGACAGAGAAACGAGTGACACCTGATGAACATAGCGAGTGCGTTTGATGTGGTGGTCATTTAGAGCAGACTTGGCGCTACCAGATGAGAGGACGTTCGCCTGAGTACCAGTGGTGTCCCAGCCAGACCCTCTCAGCATCTTGCCCATCATCAGCTGGCGCTTGTCCTCGATATGCAAGGCTCCCAGCTGCATGACAAATTTATACTCGTCAAAGACGTCAGGAAACTGCCACTGCAATTGTTACATATGGCATAGAGAGACTGATCGGCACCAAGGACGGGGGTCTGACCGCGATTGATGAACTCTGTATTTTTCTTCACTATCTCCATTATATGCTTCATCATTGATGGAGAAGCGGCCTTATTCGGAAATATTTGGAGGATATCTATCTCTGCCCGGCGCTTGATAGATGCATCGGCCATGAGCTGTAAGTTGAAACCGGCCCATTTGACCACATCACCAGTACCCAGCGCACGATTCTCCATCACTCTTACAACGTGTGATACCCAAGCTTCATATTTTACTTTAGCACCGGAAATGAGACAGTGTGTTGGCCGGACCATTCCTTCGCTACTTCTGGGCACAAAAACGTCACTGTTGTTGATTTATACGAGGAACAAGCACATAGCTATCGGGCAATTGGGTTTTGACATTGTGAAAGTTAGCCGCTAGCTTTTTGGATTGACGGCTAACGCATTGCAATTCGGTAACCGCGTCGACACCTTCACCATTTTCACTCAGCATGATAAAACAATGTTTTTTTTCGCGGCAACCGCGTGATATGCGTCGCAAGTCATAAGCGTGATCAGGGTCACGATTCGGGCTATATACTAATTAAATCAATAAGCACACACTATGGCATGATGACTCTTAATATTTATATTCCTGGATATTGTAATCAAACCCAATATATATAGTAAGACATTGTCTCGAAATATCAATAATTTGTGCCAAAATGACATTGACGGTGACCTTAGCACGTAACATTGACCTAGAACTGACAAAATAATACTGGAAATGGACTCCCCATACCCGAAAACCTATATAAAGTGGTTTCATTTATTATTCTAGTACTTTTAGTTGTCAAGATGTTGCACTGTCAATCTGGATGGCGGCCATCTTGAATTGTCAAATATGGCCGCCACAGCGGGAGCCCAGCTTGGCTCCGCGAAAAAATGAAATGTCATGGTCATATCTAACACTAGTCCAACAATGGTGCTTGTAGACAAATGTGAACTATTGAGCTGTTTTTTTTTTAGATTAGATTAAGTCCCGCAACTATTATTCATTTAAAGAAATGACAACATTTCTACATCGAGTTCGTGTGATTTTTACAAAGCAATTGTCAACAAGTGTCACTCAACAGCCTTGAACAGGATTTCCCAGGATTTACGCCTAATTCAGGTGATTTCCCATCTGCAATACAGTTCATTATGTATAGTCATGTATGTGCACATTGGAATTCGTAAAGTTATAGGCTGGTACTGGCATATTGAGCATTTTTTAGTAAATTCTATATTTTGGGCGGGTGGGGTAATATGTTTGGGAATTTGTTGAAGGGCCACACTGTCCCTGAAGTCATGTTTGTCAGTCGTCGGTCGATTCTCTTTTCCGCTTTGGGTTGTACATGTTAATATGGCAGAATGGATAACCGAAAATGTACCGAAAATGATTTGTGAAATAGACATTTGGATTCCCCGCCGCTGGCCATTGTTTACAAAAGCGCGTAGGGTTACATAATTATGTCAAGTTGTAAAACACAGACTGGTAAAACGGAGATTTTATATGCTGTGATTTTTCATATTTTATAGGCTGTAATGACAATTGACCAATCAGATGTGTGCTTTATATTTTCGGTGCATTAGAATGTCTGTTTCACGAAACCTGCCCAAATTTTACAGCCATATAAATAATGCAAAAACAATATTTTTTTCGAGAATATTACATTTTATCAAAATTTAAGAATGAGCCTTCTTTTTATTACGTGAAATTTGGTTGAATATTGATTTTATTACGAAACATTGATTTGTCTATGGGAATTTAAAGGTACATGCCCACTCAGTACGCACAAACTGTTCTTCTGTAATTTGTCTAAGTGTATACTTATGACATTATTCCACCAGTTCCAAACATTACGAGTGCCCGCGATACAGAAATAATCATGTAGTATATATTTAATTTACTGATAGTATCATTCTATTTTCATATGCAAATGAGGCATGGTATTTCTTAATTATTTACACTAATTAAAATGCGTCACCTGAAAAAATAAAAATGTCGACGGATTATAAAGTATGATCATTGCACATCAAAAAATAATTACAGAGAATAAATAGTAACATTTTAAGGAAACACGGTTATCGCCCCTATCATTGTGAAAATGTGATATAAAGAACACTTTGTGCCTACTGAGTGGGCATATACCTTTAACATGGGGGTAAAGAAGGTGGAGCGCCGTGGCGTAATGGTTAGTGTATCGGACTACTGATCCAAGGGTCGTGGGTTCGAGCCTGACTAGCGGCGTGCGTTGTGTCCTTGAGCAAGACACTTTATCCACACTGCTCCAGTTCACCCAACTGTGAATGGGTACCGATAATTCGTGGTTGTTGTGTAAATACGAATTACCGGCTTCTCTCAAAAATATCTACCTCCGTTCTTTCTCCCATTCTTGGGAGACGGCATGCAAGGTCCTAGAGCCAGTGCCGCCGTTAACTATAAGCTAAAGAAAAGTGGAGTAGCTGTGGGCGGGGTCAAACAATGGAAACAAATGGAATTGACTCCGACACCTAGCTAGATAGCTTGGAAATGATCTAACTAAGAAAACAAGAGTTAAATGTTGAAAATCGGTCAAGTATTTCAGAATTCGAAAATGTTTCCCCATGTTAAATCCCCATAGACATCTTCACTCACTCTGTGAAGATGTATATAGGGATTTAACATGGGGAACTTGTTTTTTCACCATAAAATCAATATATGACCAAATTTTATTTTTTTTTTACTAAATAAAAACAAGGCTCATTCTTAAATTAAATTTTGCTTTAATTTAATATTATCAAAAAATAATATTGTTTTTGCATTGTTTTTATAGCCGTAACATTTGGACATATTTCGTGATATATTTCGTGAATTCGTGAAACGGATAGTAGTTTCTATTTATTATATACCTACCCATGAAATACATAGTTATACGATGTAAATAAAAGTCATATGTTCTCATCGATGAAATAAACATCTTCCGGTGAAAATACGACTACTTCCGCTACCTATATTCATAACGCGCACCTGCAGTGCCGGACTGCAAATAGGCTGCAAATACACATTCATTACTGTATACAGTCTAAAAGAACTGCTAATTTCCATGGAGCGGTATATAATAAAGTAGCATATGTTTTGCAACGAATATGACTTCTATGTTCATCGAGTGGTGTGAAATGTCCATATTTCACTCGTGCCTAACGGCACTCGTGAAATATGGACATTCCACACCACTCGATGATCATTATATATCATATTCGTTGCAAAAATATGAATATCCTCTATATATTTTGCAGATCGCCGATGTAGATACACAACAGACAATGGAGCGGCGAAGCTCAATACTCCGTGACGCCTGCTCTAAGCTACAGAACGCATCGGAGATGTACGCACCATTTCTCGAAGACAACCTTGTCGTGGACAATGGCAAACAAATAATACAATGCATTATACCAAAGATAGCGGGTACAAACTTTCGGCGCGTTTTCATCGGTTTAAGTGGGATGGTCAATATGTCTAATATCTCTAAGATATCGGGTACTGATATCTATAGAAAATACTACGACAGTCTGAAATTAATCAGAAAAAACAATAAATCGGCCAAAACACAGAAATTACACTCGTATAAGAAGTTCATATTCGTGCGTGAACCATTTGAAAGACTTGTATCCGCGTATAGAAATAAATTAGTATTTCACCCAAACCCAAATAATCGTAAACAATACTATAATCAAATAATATCCTTTTACAACCGTAATCCGAAGTTGAAAAATGTTCGGGTGTTCAGCAGAAATGTATCACAAGACGGAGTGGCCTATACGTTCCAGGAGTTTGTTCAGTACGTTGTAGACCAATTTGAGATAAAGTCTTTGATGAATGCACATTTTGCACCATACTGGCGTATGTGTCTTCCTTGTGATATCCACTACGACTACATCGGAAAGTATGAAGCGCTATACGAGGACACAGACTACATATTCAGCAAGTTATCCATCGACGCCAAATTCCCCGAACGAAATGATAATTACACTACGAGCATGACACGCGATGTGGTTGGCGAATACTACAAACAGATTCCTCAGACACTAAGGAAACAGTTATGGGAGTATCTCAAAACTGACTACCAGATGTTTGACTATACCGTTCCAGAGGAGATGAAATTTGATAATAATAGCAGTCGTTGACGAACATGCACATACAGTCCTGGGTTTGTTTCTAGTTCCACAAACGAAGGTTGCCCATCGTTTACACATCGTTTTCGTTTTTATAATTAGAAAACGTTATTGGTTTAAACCAACGAAAACATCACTTTCTAATTAAAACCAACGAACACAATGTCAAAACTATGCATTGAAATAAACGACATGCGTTTAAATAGTTGAAAATATCGTTTTTGGCGTACTGAAAAACAAACGGCAAACGTTTCTATGCATATTGTAGTACAACACCATCGTTTTCACTGCTTTTTTCATTCGTTTTAGTCTGCTTCATTTGGGAACATTCAACAAATCTTCTCACTAGGCCGTCAGCCATAAATGGAAACGCTCCCTCCCCCCCTCCCCCCTCCCTCCCGTGGGATTTTTGAAGACATATTTTGTCTGAAACTACATTCAATTATGAGTTTTATGCCGTATGTCTGCGCTCTGTAACCCGCTGGGTGAATGTTTGGCACCATTTTGAAGTATACCACCCTCGGACTTTTCGCAATTGTGAAAATCGACTGTTTTTTTATCATTAGAAACAACTGATATGGCAATTGTGTATGCTTTCTGATGTGTTCATAACTATACAATGGAATAGTGTTAATTCAGATGAAGAATTTTGCCCGTTTTGTTACCCCACCCACTGAATTTCAATGGCAAAACACCTACCTTAATAACTTCATAAAAATATGGTACTTTTGTATTTTCTTCGTGTCAATGGTACCTAGTAATGTTCATTAGACATGTTAATTGCATATATGCCGATTATCTGATATCTACAGTCTATAATAGAATGTCAACAACAAAGTATGTTTCACCATTCCCCACCCACACATTTTACAATGGGAATTGTACATGTAATGAATTTCATTTATGTTATGCACTGTCACTTACTTATAAATTGTTACAGGTAAATCACGGTCAAAGTGTATGCGGCATTTTTATCTGTAGTTTATTACTTCCCTATAATTACCTGTAATCCGCATTTTATATTGTTACTGAATACTGTCGTGTTTGTTTTACATGATTTCCTGAAACGGCATCTGATTGGGTAAAGCCGCGTGACGTCACACTCAGTGAACAAAGCAAATTAGACACTGTCCGACAACGAAAATATGAGCGACTTTGAAAGCGATTTTGACAACATTTGACGGTTCAAGCAGCGATGACGATCAGACCGACGTCCGTCCGTACCTGTACGAGTCGTTAGTGGACGAAACTAATACTGGCCTCGCTGACTTGTCCGTAGAATAAGGCACGGAAAATCCGCCCGAAATTTCAGAATGGTGCATGGTATTTCTTTGTATTTTCGTTTAATATTCCAATATTATTCTTTCGTCGTCATTTGACGATGTATGACACTGTAATGGGTTTTCGCGGAAGTAAGTCAAACGTCCCATTGCAAAACGGCCAGTTCCACACGGTTCAGACTTTATGCAAACTGGCAGTAATAATATAGTGAACATAGACACAATGACTTTATTTATTCTCACGATTCTATTACATCAGTCCCAGATTTGAAGAATGAAATATGGAAAGTAGCCTTGTCAAGATGATCTCAGCTTTACAGTACGGATGACTTTTACTATTTCATCTGTCTTTTATATTATCTGTATCATTATATACACATTAGCTATATTCCTAACGACATACTTTGTTGATGTTGTGCTATACATTGTTGCAGTATTGGGGCAATTTCATCTAGCAAGTATGATCATGATGATTGGGAAAATGTATAAAAGAAACGAACACCAGATCTGATCGTGTAAAAATCCTACTTTTTTTCTCAATGTATATACTTGTATACACGGTGAATGCACATTGCTCAGTTGGTAGAACTAACATCACACGCACGCACGCACGCACGCACGCACACACACACACACGCACACACACGCGCGCACACACACACACACACACACACACACACACATATGTCATTTTAAACTGAGTATAATGATTGTATGTATGGTCCAAGTGACAAAGCTGGTAACAGAGTAGACACTTATCATAGCTATATATCAGATGCGTAGATGGACCTGGTGCTATGCTGGTCAAAATGCCATAAGATAATTCTTTTGGGTCATTATGAGGGGCCAGCCGCGGGGAAATTAGTCGCACGGGGTGGTGTGAACTGGAGGGCCAATGACGGAACATCTCCCCGGGCAATTGTTTTAAGCTGGTGTCAACATCCGCCGTACTTATCAGAGCGATTAATTGGCACAGGGCACTGCGACCTAGAAGGTCTGTTATACGCCAAACAAAACACGTGGCTTATAGTGTATATCCAGATCAGGACCAGTGTAGATCCGGATCAGACCGCACAGTCAGATCAGGATCTGCACTTTTCGCCATTCCATCACTGAAACACACTAACAAACAATCTATGCCGTTTTCAGACTACAGGAGTGTGTTATTTTATCAAAACTTACACTGGTCACAAATCACACATTTCTCCAGTCACAGCCACATATCGGACCAAGCTATTTGTTTTTGATATCATGTCCAATAATTTTCTGTTTATTTCAAACAAGTAAGTAGATAAAAACAGTGGATTCAACCAATCAGCATAGAATATGTGTGGCTTCGTTGATTTTAGAGTACACCTGCGGAAATACCTACATATTTCACGTCAGAATAATGAATTGAATGTTAGAAACAAGTTTGTAATAATCGCTTTAAACACTAATTAAATAAACAAGCAAAATAAAACGAGGAAGTTGGCGTTTTCTAATATTTTCCTTTCACATAAATGGAGGAATCACTGGTTCTGATGTCACATCCGGTTTCGATGCGAGATGAAGTTTTTCGGCCTCGCAAAATGTGCCCGTTGCACAGGTAAATCTTTACCTATAAACTACGGCTTACTATGACATTTTTTAGCAGCAAGTCGTATCCTTATGATATATTATGGTATTAAACTACAGAAAAAAATCCGCATACACTTTGACCGTGATTTACCTTTAAATGCATATGCAACTATTTAGCACTACTGATACCTAGCCGTGCATACTTCAGATACAGTGTGCCCAAGTGTTTGTCCGTCTGTCTGTCCGCTTCGCATTTTCTTATTGATGGTAACAACTACGCTATATGTCTCATTATGCTAATCTCTCTCGGTGTCTATTAATTGTATCAATGGTAATTGTACTTACTAGTTTTTGCAATATATAGTGAATGCCCATATTCTGATTACATAATGTCCACAACAGATGGTGCTATGTTAAAACAAAGTAGTTTTAACTATATATTCCCCACCTACTGAATTTACAATGACCATTTTACATGAAATAATTGCTCTTGCTTTATACGCTGCCAGATACTTATGAAAGGTTCATATGAACGTGTAGCTACTAACACATGTATACATGTATGTGGCTATGCCTGGAGAAATGGGGCTTATAGGTATTGTGACCAGTGTAGATCCCTATCAGTCTGTGTATGCGCACATTCTGTTCAGGATCTACACTGTCCGCCATTCCATCAGTGAAACACTCACCATGCTTCTAACAAACATAATATATCGTGACCAGGGTACAGGAGTGTGCTATTGGATCAGGAGCCACACTGGTCGCAAATCCCGTGGGCCCCATTTCTCCCGTCACAGTCACATGTTAGTTATCCACACACTGTTCAGATACAGAATGAATGTATGTTCGTCTCTCTATATGTCCATTTCGTATTTATGCAACCAAGACAATTACCATATTTACTATGTTGTGTATTCCAACATGAACGTCTCTGATACATATAAGTAGTACTCTCAGCTGTTGACAGGCCTTTACACACCATTAAGTAAAATAAATATATACATATAATTATTACTGTAAATAGTATAGGTCGTAGGTACTAATTTTCAAATTGAAAATAGAAAATATACCTTTTCTACCATGCTGAATGGATGATTTGTAGCACATATTATTCCATGTACGACACAGTATATATTAAAATACAGATCATTACTATAATGTAGCTGTAAATGATACGAGCAAGCTACGCTGGAGTAAAACAGGACAAATATATTGTTATACACTGGCAAGATGACAGCAAGCAAGTAAATGAATTTGTGTGACACACAAATATAATTAGGTCGTAGAACCGATGAAACTGGGATATATCCCGGTTCAACATAATGTACACACTATTTATCGTGCATTCCAATAATATCCCCCCAACCCATTCCGAGTCATCAGCATGAACAGGATTCAAATGTGTAGTTGGCACCTGTACTTATAAAATCATGTATATAGTAAAACTGTATAACTCGTATAACTACTGATATACACTATGTGTCATACGAGAATATGTGTGTTCCAATGTGTATGACCGTCATCCATTACCAGAGTAAGTGCATACCAGTGCATGCATCATGGCCATTGCCGAATACATGCAGGTATATTGCGACATTAGTCTTATATGAGAGGCACCCATGACAATATTGTAATTTGTAAGTGAGGCGTTGTAATTACATATTTATCCATGACTTCATAATAGTTACATTTGATAACCTGTAAGGTTCATATTCCATTTCATAATTTTCATATAAACAAATATGTTGAAGGTGCATGATCTTTCTAAAAACATACATATACTCTTCAAACATATCCATTATATGCATATAGCTGTTATGTACGCATACATAAACTATTTTGTCCAATATGTTTCAACATTCAGTGTTCTTAATTGCACACGTGTTATTCTACACCTGTTGTGTCAAATTACCAATATTTACTATATATACAAACCAATATTAGTATATATGTAGTCTGAAAAAGCTATTCCGGGGTATTCAAACACCAATCTAGTCCAGTTTAAGAAGTATGCACATCTACCACGTGTAGCCACACCCACTCATAGGACCATCAATATACATTTAAATCCCCATGAATGATAACGTGATATCTCCATAAAATATTATGCAATGTATCAAAATGTTCATATACACAATATCGCATAGCCTCTGCCGAGACTCATTAAATGTTGGATGTTACTATGCAATTAAACTATTGTCTACATGTAATTCTGACTATTTACGCAGGCGGTAAGGATCAGGTTTGTGGAAGGCGTTTTCTGCCGCATTGTACCACTGTTGTGTGTTTTGCTGGCTCTTTGGTGTCGTCTGAATATATATTTCTCTATTTGACAACAGGTAATGTCATTCTAATGATCAAACAACTCTATAATCATGTACCATGTGTACATTTATTTACTGAAAGCAGAGTTATATTTACATTGTACCTGTTTAGCACATACATACCACACGTAGTTTGTAGTTAATATACACGTCTTTGCCTCCATATATCCCTATGTGGCATTGAATTCGCATAACAATCCCTATGGTTGTCTCTCAGATCAACTAATTTTAGAATTTTAAGCTGTATTTAAAGTGCACATATAGATCCGTAAATATCACATCTCCTAATTGCAAAAGCGACCATGTTGATAGTCACCTTGAAACTGAATGACAGTCATGGTGACTGTGACACTGTATATGGTTCGGGTTTTGGTGTATTAGTTTAAATAATGTTTAATTATAAGAATGAATACAGCACATCTAGTGGTTAATGTAGAACTGATTACATCAGTAACTGCATGACTTACATACCGTTACCATGATTGTATTTATATTCCAATCCAACTCACAACCAAGGGTTAATTTAAAGTAGTGTCACATGTGAAGATATATTCGGGATGCTTAATGTAGGAGAAAGCCATGCATGCTTGAAATAAGCATACCCATGCCATTCATCATACCATACTATATACTGCCTTGGCCAATGATCAACATGCTCGCTTACTTGTCAGAAGTGTGTTCGTTAACGATAATAACATTGTATTCCTTGTCAACTGTCAATCCATTTTGGACACACTTTGAAATAGTTCTTCAATTCTCAAACTGATTGAAATACATCCGTATTTGTCTTTGAAAATAGGCAGAATATCACACTCTATACATAAAAATGCTAGTATTGTTTAATTACTGAAAACTACAGCTTCATCATCAATATTATTGAACAGCTGATCATTTTGGCGGCCATTTTTAATATATATTATAGCATTGTATACCTGGATATGTATATGTTGTCAAATGATTTGATTTGTATACCTCAAACTGGTATGTATACATGTAATAGGTGCATGAAGCCGCTTTTTGAGCGCAGACAACCAGGATTGATAGACAATAGACTACTGAATCCGAAAATCATACTCACCAAAATCCCATATTTGGGGGGGGGGGGGTATTGCTGGCTCAAGTCTACACACGTGTAATACATCAACAAATCCAGTATCTACGGTGGCACAGAGGGGACATGGAAATATTTGTTACTTTCGCGTGCGCACGCAATAGCTATTGCGTGCGCACGCGATAGCTTAGCCAATGAAACCCTATCGTGTGCGCACGCGAAAGCTATCGCGTGCGCACGCGAAAGCAATCGCGTGCGCACGCGAAAGTAAACAATATTTCCATGTCCCCTCTGTGCCACCGTATCTGTGCCACCGCAAATTACGCAGATGTCCGAATGTACAAACTCACATTTGTGTCCGAATATTTAGGGTTATTACGGCAGTCGGGATTCCGCCAAACCAACCGAACAATAGAACTATAGTCTGTTTCACGAAACCTCCCCAAATTTGACGGCTATATAAACAATGCAAAAACAATATTTTGTTCGATAATATTAATTTTTATCAAAATTTAAGCTGAATGAGCCTTCTTTATATTTTGTGTATTTTGGTCCAATATTGATTTTCTTGCGTAAAAACAATGTCAAATCCCCATATACATCTTCACAGAGTAGATGTCTGTGGTGATTTAACATAAGGATTTTTTTCTAACTTCAGAAATAGTTGACCGATTTTCAAAATGTACATTTTGTTCTTTAAGTTAGATCAATTCCAAGCAATATAGCCAGGTTTCAGAGTCATTTTCCAAATGTTTTCGTTTTTTGATTCCTCTCCCAGCTCCTCAACTTCCTTTTCCCCATGTTAAATTCCTATAGACAATAAATTTTTCGTAATAAAATCAATATTTGACCAAATTTCCCGAAATAAAAATACGGCTCATTTTTATTTTTGTATCAGATTTAATATTATCAAAATAATTGTTTTTGCATTGTTTATATGGCCGTAAAATTGGGCAGATTTCCATGTAGCAGTAATAAAATGTTTTTTTTCCCCAATTTGACATATGGGTGAAGAAATAATAGTGTTATTTTAAGTCGCAGTTATGTTTATAACATGTAATGCTTTTATAAAGTGTTAGTGAAACACACACACTAATCTGAAATATTGAAAAATGTATTTCTAATCGGAAGGATCATAAATATATATATATATAACTGTTGCACTTATTAACTATTAACCTCCAATACCCCACCCACTAATATATACATGCATGGGTGGTGCAATGTATTGGTCGTGGAATTTAAAAGGCAATGCAGTTATTCCATCAATGACCATGATATGCCATACCTTTCTGAATGGTGTGTAGCTTATTTATAAAACTTTCTCATAATATTCAACAGTATGTAAGTATATTAATTAACTTCAAGATGGCGCCCAAGATGGCCGACAAAAAAATAAAACCAGTACAATTGGTTGACTGTTTGGATGTTCCAATCAGCGTTGTATCTTTAAACCTATAATTACATGCCAATGAATTTGCCAAGAGCGATAAATGGCAGTCATTTATACATAGTACATAATAGTCACAGCTGGTAAAACGTTGATGGCATTATAATGTATATTCAAGTTGGTATTCAATACATGTCATTTGCAATTGTCCGGTACATGACAGACAAAACAATACAATGTAAATTTTATGATTTACACTACAATCGGTAGCACATGAGAGTCCATCCAAAATATTTTTCAATGTACGAGTTATCTCGGTATCATATCTTGTGTTGATTGACGACTAAGGGCTTGTTCATAAAAAATAACAGTGGGATTGATTGACATTTTGACATCCCCTTGCTCAGAATTGAGATCATTTTGTTCCACATACCAACTATTTTAATAAATGTAAATGCAAAGTACATACGCCATCCCTGACTGTAATATACGATACACATATGGAATAAGCAAAGCAAATGGCGTTAAGCGATAAGAGTTATACAGCAATTAATACCAATTAATATCATTTGCGTAAGTACAGCGTGTACGTGTACGTGTACATGTATTACACACCCACGCCACACGAGATTGTTTTTCTTACAAGGCCTGATTATAACGATATGGTCATGGTTATTCATACTACTATATGGTATTGTCCTTAGTATATGTTATAATTCATAAGCTTATACTTACACAATTAAGTTCTACAAATATATACTGGTATTAGTAATTTCCAATAACCTCCGAAGGAAAGCACATTTAATGCACATTGTTTTAAAGGCACTCTTTTTATGGCTAACTGTATTTTGCGGAACGGAACGGAACGAAACGGAACGCAACGGAACAAGGACAGGGGCACCAAAAGGGGGTAACAAAATAAATATTATAATTGAAATAAAATACAATAATATAATTTATGTTAAACAGGTTTGTATTTTCCTCCTATTATTAATTGTGTATGTCGACTGATCCCATGTGAATGCACACTAAATGGATAATGAAAAGCATATTGTTTCGCCGTTTCGTTATTTATCTCGTTCCGTTCCGTTCCGTTCCTCAAAATACAATTACCCACATGGGTAACTGTATTTTGCGGAACGGAACGGAACAAGAAACAATATTTTATGCACAAGACAGTAGACCTCAATCAACACAAGCGTCAGGGGTTAGTAGTGTTACTACTGCGTTTAAAGTGCACCGTTCTCAGGATAACGGGTGAAGGGTACATGTAGATTTCACAATGGATTACAAATAGGATGTATGGATATTTCGATGTACAATCACTATTCATCAGTTTCAGCGAGAGAGATACTAATTACCGTAGTCCGATTGGCTCCAATATGTTACCATTCATTGGCGATGTGACAAATAAATAGTTAAATGAAATAATATGCTAACTCAACGCGATTGTAGGAGTTAATTACTTTATCAGTGTGCTGAAATGGGACCGTTGCTGAAAGCTGGTGAATGTCAAGTTTCACAATGGATTCGCAGGGTATTAAGCCGTCTATGAGGTAAAGCTGTCTGTAAAGTTTCATTGACACATATTCTTCATATATTCTGTGCATTATCTGTAGTATACTGCGCATATTCATCTTGTTTCGTTCCGTTCCGCAAAATACAACTACCCATATGGGTAACTGTATTTTGCGGAACGGAACGGAACAAGAAAACAAATAGTTAAGTGAAACAATAGACTAACTCAACATGGTGGTAGGAGTAAGTTACGTTACCAGTGTGTTGAAATTGGGCCGTTCTGGGGAACACCGGTGAATTATGTTTTACACTGTTTCAAAGAAGGCGGGTTCCTCACAGAAAACATGTGGTAGGAGTTACGTTACCAGATTGCCAGTATGCTGAAAGGGGGGCCGTTCTGGGGAATAGCGGTGAATATTAGGTTTCAATCTGGGTTCCAAATATAAGGTTCAATACAGAAAACATGCACAATTAATGGTAAACATGCGTGTATTTTCTTCCTATTAGTAAATCATTTTGTTGTACCTGTTGGCTACTGATACATGAATACATAATAAATGAAGAACAAAAACATCTCATAATATTGTTTAGTTACAGGTTTCGTCATATTCACCTTGTTCCGTTCCGTTCCGCAAAATACAGTTACCTATATGGGCAACTGTATTCTGCGGAACGGAACGAGAAACAAAGATAGCCCCGGCTCGCATGTCGCGCCCGCCGAGAGCTGGATAGCAACTAACAAAAACGTTTATTTGTCAATGGCCAATGTGCCAACTATATTGGGCTTTCCGCAAGCGGGAACGACCACACAAATAGTTAAATTAAATAATAGGCTAACTCAACACGATTGTAGGAATTAATTACTTTATCAGTGTGTTGAAATGGGACCGTTGTTGAAAGCTGGTGAATGTCAAGTTTCACAACCGATTCGCAGGGTATTAATCCGTCAATGAGGTAAAGCTGTCTGTAATGTTTCATGGACACATATTCTTCATATATTCTGTGCATTATTTGTAGTACACTGCGCATATTCATCTTGTTCCGTTCCGTTCCGCAAAATACAACTACCCATATGGTAACTGTATTTTGCGGAAAATAACGGAACAAAAAAAAGATAGTTAAGTGAAACAATAGACTAACTCAACATGGTGGTAGGAGTAAGTTACGTTACCAGTGTGTTGAAATTGGGCCGTTCTGGGGAACACAGGTGAATGTTGTTTTACACTGTTTCAAAGAAGGCGGGTTCCTCACAGAAAACATGTGGTAGGAGTTACGTTACCAGCTTGCCAGTATACTGAAATGGGAGCCGTTCTGGGGAGTGAGTGAGTGAGTGAGTGAATAGGGTTTAACGTCCGCTTTTCTGAAATAGAGGTACAAGCCTCAGGGAGTCTACACGCAGACGGGTCAACGGGGTCGTGTCCCGTATCCGAGGGGGGTAAATCCCAACTTCAGAACTCAATATTTACAATATAAATATATATTCAGTCCTGAAATTAGAACAACCTGATCTGGTGCCAGGCCCTCGCCACACCAGCATCATTTATCCCATCCCCTAAAAGTAATAGGATTAGCGCTAATCTTACTTTTATATATGGGGCATAGCCTGACTCAACTCTCACATACAAGAAAGCCAAAATGTACATGAGGGCCAAATCCGGTATAGTGGGTTCCGGAAAGTATGAACCCAATCGTTAAGCCAGTTTAGTCGCCTTTTACGACAAGCAATGGTTACTGCAGCACTATTCTCAGGATCAGTTGATCCCGCCCCGGTGCCTGCACGGGGCCCGTTCTGGGGAATAGCGGTGAATATTAGGTTTCAATCTGGGTTCCAAATATAAGGTTCCACACAGAAAACATGCACAATTAATGGTAAACATGCGTGTATTTTCTTCCTATTAGTAAATCATTGTGTTGTACCTGTTGCCTACTGATACATGAATACATAATAAATGAAGAACAAAAACATCTCATAATATTGTTTAGCTGCAGGTTTCGTCATATTCGCCTTGTTCCGTTCCGTTCCGCAAAATACAGTTACCTATATGGGCAACTGTATTCTGCGGAACGGAACAAGAAAAAAATAGCCCCGGCTCGCATGTCGCGCCCGCCGAGAGCTGGATAGTAATTAACAAAAACGTTTGTTTGGCAATGGCCAATGTGCCTACTATATTGGGCTTTCCGCAAGCGGGCACGACCACAAAAATAGTTAAATGAAATAATAGGCTAACTCAACACGATTGTAGGAGTTAATTACTTTATCAGTGTGTTGAAATGGGACCGTTGCTGAAAGCTGATGAATGTCAAATTTGACAATGGATTCGCAGGGTATTAATCCGTCAGTGAGGTAAAGCTGTCTGTAAAGTTTCATGGACACATATTCTTCATATATATAACACAGGTGAATGTTGTTTTACACTGTTTCAAAGAAGGTGGGTTTCTCACAGAAAACATGTGGTATGAGTTACGTTACCAGATTGCCAGTATGCTGAAATGGGGGCCGTTCTGGGGAATAGCGGTGCATGTTAGGTTTCAATCTGGGTTCCAAATATAAGGTTCCACACAGAAAACATGCACGATTAATGGTAAACATGCGTGTATTTTCTTCCTATTAGTAAATCATTTTGTTGTACCTGTTGGCTACTGATACATGAATACATAATAAATGAAGAATAACAAAATTTCCGAATATTGTTTAGCTGGAGGTTTCGTCATATTCACCCTGTTCCGTTCCGTTCCGCAAAATACAGTTACCTATATGGGCAACTGTATTCTGCGGAACGGAACTGAACAAGAAAAACAAATTGCCCCGGCTCGCATGTCGCGCCCGCCGAGAGTTGGATAGTAATTAACAAAAACGTTTGTTTGGCAATGGCCAATGTGCCTACTATATTGGGCTTTCCGCAAGCGGGCACGACCACAAAAATAGTTAAATGAAATAATAGGCTAACTCATCACGATTGTAGGAGTTAATTACTTTATCAGTGTGTTGAAATGGGACCGTTGCTGAAAGCTGGTGAATGTCAAGTTTCACAATGGATTCGCAGGGTATTAATCCGTCAATGAGGTAAAGCTGTCTGTAAAGTTTCATGGACACATATTCTTCATATATTCTGTGCATTATTTGTAGTATACTGCGCATATTCATCTTGTTCCGTTCAGTTCCGCAAAATACAACTACCCATATGGGTAACTGTATTTTGCGGAACGGAACGGAACAAGAAAAAAAATAGTTAAGTGAAACAATAGACTAACTCAACATGATGGTAGGAGAAAGTTACGTTACCAGTGTTGAAATTGGGCCGTTCTGTGGAACACAGGTGAATGTTGTTTTACACTGTTTCAAAGGAGGGTTCCTCACAGAAAACATGTGGTAGGAGTTCTTTACGTTACCAGAGTGTCAGTATGCTGAAATGGATGCCGTTCTGGGGAATAGCGGTGAATATTAGGTTTCAATCTGAGTTCCAAATGTAAGGCTCCACATAGAAAACATGCAAAATTAATGGTAAACATGCGTGTATTTTCTTCCTATTAGTAAATCATTTTGTTGTACCTGTTGGCTATTGATACATGCATACATAATAAATGAAGAACAAACACATCTCAGAATATTGTTTAGCTTGGTGTTTCGTCATATTCACCTTGTTCCGTTCCGTTCCGCAAAATACAGAAAAACAAGAGGTCCATGATGGCCCTAATTCGCTCACCTGACTCCATGAACACCAGAGGAGAATGTGACATGTGCTATTTTTAGATGGCGGTCATCTTGGATTAAGCGACGACTCATTTTACCAAATCTGAAAATGCTTCACCCAAGGATCTTAACTTACTATGAAATTTGGCCAGCATCGGCCATGTGGTTCCCGAGAAAAAGACGTTAAAAATCTCGAATAAATGGACATTTTGGAGGCCATCATGGATGACATAATCATCCGATTCCGACAAATATTGCACCAGAGCAATCGCCTCATCGATACCTTCAATTTGATATATGACATGAGCATATTTGGTCAAAAATAAAATTTGACCCAACGGGCCACGCCCATTTTTGACTCCGGGGGTCACCATTTTAACAACTTTGAAAGAGCATTCTACGTCTTGGATTAGCGACGACCTCAGTTTTCACAAAAAATTCAATGTAAATATATGGTCTGTAGTGGAATAATTCGAGCGAAAACCAGCTTGATTTTCATGTAGGAGGTAATTGGTGTTCAAAAATTTATTTACACGTTCGTTTAGCACAGAAGTGAATAGTTTTCTTTCCAAGGTAGCTTAGTATAGTAATTGGCCTATACTATTTGGGGTCAAGTGTCGAGCCCTTCTTTTTGAAAATCGGTTTAATAGTTCCAATTAACCAGCTATCAGGCAAAATGCCAATATTTTGTTCAAGAGGTCACAGTAAATTGGGAGCATGCATTGTTTCGTACTTTTGATGTATTCATAATAAATATAATCCTGTGGAGATGCAGCTTTTGAGTTGCTACATTTATCTATAATTTTAGTAATTTCTTGTATAGATATCTTTTTTTGATCATTGGACTACTGTCGTCGCGCTTTTTTTCTATAAACACACTTAAATCTTGGAAAATGTTTTGTTTGCTGCATCGTTAAATACTTCTGCTATTTATGTGGAAATTGTCTTTATTTAATCCTTTGATGTGTTATCGGTCATTTGTTCAATTTTGAATTTTATGTGGCTAAGTTTGCTTTCATGTAAGTTATGTGTGTACTGTTCTTTTAGGTCGTTTTGCCCTTTTTGCGGCTTTTTTTTTTGCAAATAACTAAAACGTCATATGTCCACTTACACTATGTATTATGGACTGTTGTGACGAAATGCAAACAGGATGACCCAAATTTGAAATCAAAATCCGTGGATTTTCAATTTTGATCTGCACTTTTGTGGAAAGAATAAGCCACAAATATTAAATGTTGTACTTTTATATATACATGTATATAAAAATGTATGGCTTTCGTAAAGATGAGAGAATATTTTTTAGCTGAACGATTACTGAAAAGCCGTTGATTTCACAACTGATTCAGCCGTTTTACGTGCTCCCGTGTATTATTATTTGCTGTGATAAGATTTTGAAATAAGGCATGTCATCGCCCTGCGCCTGCAGCTAACGCAAGTACAACTTGATACTTCCTCTCGTTGGTGTTTTTTCATGGCTATACTTATGTTTCGATGGTTAAGTTTTGAAGGTGTTCGATCATATTCACGTTTCTCGTTTCGTATGAAGTCGTCAACGTTCGGTTCGACATCAATATCAAATTAGCGCTCGCCATCATTTCCATCTTGAGATATATGGGAACCCAGATCTCAAACTGACCCTAGGGATCGCGAGAAAAAACAACAACACGGAAATCCGACACGCGAGCCGCTGTCATCTTTTTTTTGTTTGTTCTGTTCTATTGTTTTGGTCACGCCCGCTTGCGGAAAGCCCGATACAGTAGGCATATTGGCATTTCCGTAAATGATTTTGTTACGTACTATCCAGCTCTCGGCGGGCGCGACATGCGAGCCGCGGCTATGTTTTTTTCTTGTTCCGTTCGGTTCCGCAGAATACAGTTACCCATATAGGTAATTGTATTTTGCGGAACGGAACGGAACAAAGTAAATATGACGAAACAGCCAGCTAAACAATATTCTGAGATGTTTTTGTTCTTCATTTAGTATGCATTCACGTAACAGTAGGCGACAGGTACAACAAAATGATTTACTAATAGGAAGAACATACACGCATGTTTACCATTAATTGTGCACGGCCCCCATTTCAGTATACTGACGATCTGGTAACGTAACTAACACCTACCACATGTTTTCTGTGAGGAACCCTCCTTCTTTGTAACAGTGTAAAACAACATTCACCTGTGTTCCCCCAGAACGGCACAATTTCAACACACTGGTAACGTAACTTACTCCTACCACCATGTTGAGTTAGTCTATTGTTTCACTTAACTAGTTTTGTTCTTGTTCCGCTCCGACCCGCAAAATACAGTTACCCGTATGGGTAGTTGTATTTTGCGGAACGGAACGGACAAGATGAATATGCGCAGTATACTACAGATAATGCACAGCATATATGAAGAATATGTGTCAATGAAACTTTACAGACAGCTTTACCTCATTGACGGCTTAATACCCTGCGAATCCATTGTGAAACTTGACGTAACCAGCTTTCAGCAACGGTCCCATTGCAACACACTGATAAGGTAATTAACTCCTACACTCGTGTTGAGTTAGCCTATTATTTCATTTAACTATTTTTTTGGTCACGCCCGCTTGTGGAAAGCCCGATATAGTAGGCACATTGGCTTGCGCCCGGCATTGCCGTAAACGTTTTTGTTATGTACTATCCAGCTCATATGGGTACTTATGAAACTTTACAGACAGCTTTACCTCATTGACGGCTTAATACCCTGCGTCAATTGTGAAACTTGACATTATCCAGCTTTCAGCAACGGTCCCATTTCAACACACTCATAAAGTAATTAACTCCTACAATCGTTTTGACTTAGCCTATTGCTTAATTTAACTATTGTTGTAGTCGTGCCCGCTTGCAGAAAGCCCGATATAGTAGGCACAGTGGCTTGCGCCAAACAAACGTTTTTGTTATGTACTATCCAGATCTCGGCGGGCGCGACATGCGAGCCGCGGCTATCTTTTTTTCTTGTTCCGTTCCGTTCCACAGGATACAGTTACCCATATAGGTAACTGTATTTTGCGGAACGGAACGGAACAAGGTGAATATGACGAAACCTCCAGCTAAACAATATTCCGAGATGTTTTTGTTCTTCATTTATTATGTATTCATGTATCAATAGGCGAAAGGTACAACACAATGATTTACTAATAGGAAGAAAATACACGCATGGTTACCATTAATTATGCATGTTTTCTGTGTGGAACCTTATATTTGGAACCCAGATTGAAACCTAATATTCACCGCTATTCCCCAGAACGGTCCCCATTTCAGCATACTGGCAATCTGGTAACGTAAGTAACTCATACCACATGTTTTCTGTGAGGAACCCGCCTTCTTTGAAACAGTGTAAAACATAATTCACCTGTGTTCCCCAGAACGGCCCAATTTCAACACACTGGTAACGTAACTTACTCCTACCACCATGTTGAGTTAGTCTATTGTTTCACTTAACTATTTTTTTCTTGTTCCGTTCCGTTCCGCAAAATACAGTTACCCATATGGGTAGTTGTATTTTGCGGAACGGAACGGAAAAAGACGAATATGCGCAGTATATAGAGAATAGTAGGTTAGTGCCGTGAACGGGAAAAAATATCTGACAAGGCTTAGGAAACGGGATGGGCGATGCTCTGCCGAGCCCATCCCGTTTCCGTGCCGCGCCAGATATTTTTTCCCATTCACGGCACTTACCTACTATTCTATTTATCCCGTCAACACCTACAAATAGCTTTAAAATGCAAAAGATAACTCCAGCCACATCCTCAAAATCGGAGAATCGACTAGAGCGATAACTGCATCACAACTTGTATTGTTGCTACGCACACACAAAATAAGTCTGTGCCTTTTGGAAGCAAACATCGCTTAATGTCACGGTAGTTTGGCATATTTCACACAAAATTTTCTTACACGTATTTATACTTTTAATAATATCGAGAATCATGAATATTAAAGTATATTTAATAATTACACAGCTGTGTAAACACGTGTGTTCATGAGATTTTGGAGCGGCAACTTACTCGTCGCGTTTCAAACCCACTGTCACTGGGCAGATATTTTACAATTAACAGCATGTACAGTTACTGTTTGTAAACATGGAAGTTGTTGATGTTCAGTGTGGCTCCGGCAAATAGTGACTGGACATATTGCTGATTCGTATTACTGGATATTGTCAGCAATTGAAGTGCGACACCACTCTGCCTCTGGCCAGTCTGGGTATGTAAAGTTTCATTTTCACACGTGTTTACACTTGTCATAGCCATAGCAGAATTCCCATTGCAGCACACACGTCAGCACTGATCTCTACTACTTCAACACCAACATTTTCAGCACTGCCACTACCACTAATGTCGTCCCAGAAAATATCAAATATTCCTGGATCTAAATAATCAGACATCTTTTTTTTTGGAATACTTTTCCAAACTGAAGTAGAATTTATAATTTATCAATGTTTTTTGCTTTTTCCAATTTTATTCTTGCTTGCAGAAGACAGCAAAATACAATGGATTGTGAGACTTGGAAGGCAAAAATGTAAACAAATACTCTTAATTAGATGCATTTTAATTTGTTTTTGTTTTCTTTCTTTCTGGTACTTTTTTATTATCATTTTACATTATTTCACAAGTAAGTGCCAAATCTCAAATGTCAGAGCTTTTCTCAAGCGTATCATTTTGTTTACAAGACTTCACCTAAATGTCAAAGGTTACTGTGTCAAAGTAGTTGTAAAGCATTATTGAAACACATATTCATACGCAGTGATTGGGTCGTATTGACTGGATATCAAAAATGTTTCACGGCACCGTGTTTCACGGCACATAGGCACTGTGTTGACGGGATAAACTACAGATAATGCACAGAATATATGAAGAATATGTGTCAATGAAACATTACAGACAGCTTTACCTCATAGACGGCTTAATACCCTGCGAATCCATTGTGAAACTTGACATTCACCAGCTTTCAGCAACGGTCCCATTTCAGCACACTGATAAAGTAATTAACTCCTACAATCGTGTTGAGTTAGCATATTATTTCATTTAACTATTAATTTGTCACATCGCCAATGAATGGTAACATATTGGAGCCAATCGGACTACGGTAATTAGTATCTCTCTCGCTGAAACTGATGAATAGTGATTGTACATCGAAATATCCATATATCCTATTTGTAATCCATTGTGAAACCTACATGTACCCTTTACCCGTTATCCTGAGAACGGTGCACTTTAACGCAGTAGTAACACTACTAACCCCTAACGCTTGTGTTGATTGAGGTCTACTGTCTTGTGCATAAAATATTGTTTCTTGTTCCGTTCCGTTCCGCAAAATAAAGTTACCCATGTGGGTAATTGTATTTTGCGGAACGGAACGGAACCAGATAAATAACGAAACGGCGAAACAATATGCTTTTCATTATCCATTTATTATGCATTCACATGGGATCAGTCGACATACACAATTAATAATAGGAGGAAAATACAAACCTGTTTAACATTAATTATATTATTGTATTTTATTTCAATTACAATATTTATTTTGTTACCCCCTTTTGGTGCGTGCCCCTGTCGTTGTTCCGTTCCGTTTCGTTCCGTTCCGCAAAATACAGTTAGCCCTTTTTATTAAATTCTCGACCACATTGAGCTAGAGAAGATGCGGAAGTGGGACGAGACGGCCGAGCAGCACGCCAAGGAGATCCGTGAAATTGTGAGCATACGCACGGTAACCTGCACTGGGGGCAGTTTCATTAAACTTCGTACGAATAAAATGTTCGTAAGTGCAAATGTAGGATCGCCTGGAAATTTCAATTGAATGCAGCCTATATGCTCAATAAATGTAAATCCAATAATTGTTCCCAAGAAAACATTGTTAATGTGAAATTTACAGACTATCATAATATTGCATTTACGAACATTTTAGTCGTACGGAAGTTTAGTGAAACGGGCCCCTGGTATCGAACATTTTAGATCATCACCATGCGATTATATATAAGATACAGTACGACATAGTTATGGGTTTAACTATTTTCTAGGACAAAGTCAACTACTCCAACATCCAGCTAATTCTAAATTTAATAATGTTCTAAATACGTGTACAAGTGTACAATTATGTCGTGACCGTATAGTTTTTGCTATCATACTTAGAATAAATATATCTTAGAATTTAGTGTTATTTCACAGAGCCAGACCTAAAATGTCTTATTTAAAATATAACTATAACTATTGTAACCATGTTCCAAGTGTTCTCAATGACTGTCAAAATGGCTCTGCTCTCAGATACTTCCAAACTGAATACTATATCCACCTTGGATTAAAGACGCAATTGCTTAACGGCCGCCTCCGGAACTGTCATTGTATCGTCCTGTAGCCAATCAAGATAGAGTTTACCAAAGTGATCATTAGGGAACTCATCCATTATATCCAACATCCGATATTGACAGTTTTTAATCTACATTAATACCACTGCCGCACCTGATCAACCAGAGTCTCCAATTTACCCGGAACCCGATCTGTCCCATTATTCAATCGGGACAATAGTATTGTCTGGCAACTTAGTAGATTTGTTTTCCCCAGAATTGCGTCGCAATCGACCTACTTTAATATAACATCCTTGTCGAAGTATTTTAGAGGCTTACATGATATTTTCATAGCTGCTATCAGAGAGGCAATTCCTTTACTTATCGGTCACATTGCTGTACAATACACTCGAATGCCCGTATGCGTCCACACGGACAGACGAATGCATCTGTACACACGGACGAACTAACGTAATTGTTCAGAGACAATTACGTTATAACAGAACATGTACGTTTTCAATGTATCAAAACCTATAAGCGCCATTTCTCCCAGTCAAAGCCGTATATCACAGTTCATATATTACGAAAATTAACAACCACATTCGTTATCCTTTAACCAAGTTGATCCAGAGTGAAAACATACATCAACATGAAATTGACTTAAGCACGAAATCAGGCAACATTAAGGGGACCATTTCACTACACTCTGTACGACAAAGTTCGTACGCACATTTTATGAATTCGCTTTTCATATGGTGCATGATCACGTGGTTACAACAACAACAACAACAACAACGTCGCCCACTCCAAAGTAAGTATTATTTGATATTTTCCTTAATATGCAACGGACTTTGATGCAATATGGCGCAGCTAACGCGTCTTCATAAGCTGCATTTGGTGGTCCATGGAGTTTGGCAGAGACTTATGTCGTTTTTGCGAAGAATCGATTTCCGTATCGGAGACACGGAAATCGATTCTTCGAAAAAACGTCGGAGACACGGAAATCGATTCTTCGCAAAAACTACAAAAGTTTGGGCGAAAATACAGAGACCACCAAATGCAGCTTAACAAGACGCGTTTAATGCGCGATATTTCATAAAAATCCGTTACGATATAAGGACACTATAAAAGAATACGTACTTTGAATCAGATGGATTCTGGAAATTTCAGTCATTGTTGTGGTTGTTAGTACCACGTGATCATACACCTTGTGAACGTGGTTCCATAATGTTACCATTTGTACATAGATGTACATATCATTAATTGTGAGAACACCCACGCACGATTAGCCAACATGTTATTATAAATTAGAATTTAGCACTTACGAACTGTGTCGTACAGTGAAACCTCTCTAAACCGGACACACTGGGAGGTCCCCAGGGTGTCCGGCTTTGAAAGGTTTCACTAAAAATCAGCCATTTGATCATACTGAGCCATAGTTGTGTGGTATGCGAGCACGAATAGGCATTATCACCCGAGATAAATAACCAAGAAACTCGTATCCAAAATAATATCACAGGTGTTTTCTTGAAAAAATAAAAAAAGGCTTATTTTTCGAAATATGCAATCAAATCTTGAGGGTGGTTGGGGCAGGGGGGGGGGGTGCTATTGAGTCTGGAACAGAACGCATTTTGCATCAAACGTACATGTCGATTACAAACAAATGGTGCCGTAAATAATGCAGGAAAACGCGTTAGATAGGATCTCCGTTTCAATAAAAATCCGGGGGAGGGGACCCCTCTAGCACTCTCCCTCACTTCGCTAGGTCGACGAGTGAGCCATGCTCACCCAATGTTCTACCATTTGATATGTGTGCGTATCAGAAATGTGTCACTGGCTACGCCCCTGTTAGTGATATTATATATGGTACGGGCCCCTGTTCTGCCGGTGTATATTGTATAATGTTCATTTCATGTTTTGTGATGTTCGCACATTTGCAATGATTTTAAATTAGCACGAATGCCTGTACTTTCTCTCCACAGGAAATCCGGAAGATGCGCGCGAAGCTGGACCAAGAGCGCCTGTCCAAGGGTATACAATTGTACCCGGACGTCCGGGAGAGTAAGGACATAGTCGTAGATAAGATGAAACAAGAACTGAAGGCAGCCATGCCGGACGAACGAACACGTCTCACCGGTATGTGATTGGACATATTATTTATACCTGCACAATTGGGTCATTCAATTGGGTCACTGAAAAAAAAAGAAAAATAAGTCACCACTTAAAATTATGTACATGTTCATTTTCCTTAAACTAAGAATATTTGTGTATTTTATGTATTGTGGTGATATAACGTCAATATAATAATGCATGCATGTATAAAACTATAGCATTATGAAAGAAACATTAATGTACAATAAAGAAAATGATGGTCACCGTCATAGCGTAAGATGCTGACGCACACCTGCGCAGTAATACATGTTTTATGCAATGATTACATCCGGAGACGGTCGGTTTTTTAGTTTAAACATATTTTATTTGCATATTGTTTACAAGTTCATTGTCAATGTTACTATATACCGTACTATACAAATGGGATTGGATTGAAAGCAAGCTTATTTAAATCCTCTCCCTTACATGTGACTAGATATCATAGGATGCCGAAACCAAGACATTCCTGCCATCAGTTTTACAACAGTTTATATTCAGTGATAATTGATATTTTCTGGATTATAAGTTGTTCTGGTTTCAGCATCCTCTGATACACGGCAATTACATTAAAGCAATTAAATTTAAAATTTCCTAAAAATACAGTATTGACACAAATGTACAGGCAATAGGTTCTATATAATCAATTACGTGATACATGAAATGGAAAAAAAATAAGGAAAGAAACAAGCCACAATAGGAGTTGGAGTCTTGTTCACACACCAAGCCATGCCCAGTCATCGCCACCCCAAGTCAGTTACAATGTAGGCCATGAGTTTAAAGCAAAATAAAGCCAGTTTTCTTGCACACAACAGGTTGTTTTTATTTTATATATGGCGGAAAACGACCACGGCTTCAAGTAAAATCCAATGTAACAAATCAATGCAATGCAAGATAACAAATTGAACAAATATTTGTTAACTGTTGTCCATTATTTAATTTTAAATACCATAAGTTTAATAACAACAAAATTGCCCTCGTGTGTTTCACGCTGGTGTGTTATTGAAAAGAAAGAACGACTCCAAAATCCGTGACAATAAAATAGTTGGCCGGCATTAAAAAACCGAACGACTAAAAATAATTACAATATAATGACCCCATTGTAACAGACTTTAACCTAAACAGCTTAAAGTGTTATTACAATGTAGGCCATGAGTTCAAAGCAAAATAAAGCCAGTTTTCTTGCACACAACAGGTTGTTTTTATTTTATATATGGCGGAAAACGGCCACGGCTTCAAGTACAATCCAATGTAAGATAACAAATTGAAGGCGCTGGGAAACAGATACCTTCACTCTGGTACCCGACATGTAAAGCTTCTCAAAATAGCAGTTTCACATAACAAGTACTGGTGGCAGCTTCAAAACACGCCACATGTCGGCGCGCGTGTGGGCATAATAACCCCCACTGGCACGCCGACACCACCAACAGTACAATCAAACAAGCCATGGTCCGCTTTCCCCAATAGTGGGCGACATAAACGCTTTTGGTGTCAGCAGAATTGTTTGAAAGGCCGGTTGTAAAGTTCTCCTGGATTTTGGGGTAATGTATGTAAAACCCGCCATGCCGGATTACATCTGATGTGACACAACTATTTATCTGTTTTCTCACATACTCTAATGCTGAGTGAGTGACGTCGTTTCTCCATTGCAAACGAGACAGGATCAGGGACCAAATGAATCGCGTCTCAGGCAAAAGCTGACGAAGTGAAGCCAAATCAAGTAAAATAGCTGATCTCAGCTTGGCTGATGGAACTTGCCCAATTTAATTGCCCCCTTCGTGGAAAACAATCAGATCAGGTTTGTCCTCGACAGTCAGTAAAAATTTGATTGTTCGACCCATTTGGACCCACCGCATGCCTCCTTTACCCTGCCACCATAAACGCGCCCTGTGCCTGCCAAGAAACAGGCGGGAACCCTCACCACCTGCTCTCAAATGGACAAAAGCCTTTCTCACTATTGAAGATCCATTAAACCAGATGCTGATGTCTCTTGCAGCAACTAAAATCTTAACTGACTTGTTAGTTGCATACAGTGGAAAAACCATTATGATAATATGCATGTATGAATATAGAATAAAATCAAATCATGTAACCTCCCAAAGAAAACCATGTACCCGCACTATACAAATTCCCAAATAACTGTAGAACTCCAACAGTTATAGCAAACAAGAATCACCCTATTGACTCAAAAGATATGGATGGTATCCTAATGTAAGATTTGAATGCCCCGGACTCCCAGCGTCCAAACGACTTAATGTCACTGTCCGAAAAGCCTTTTTTCGAAGCAGTTGTCGCAGCCCCAATGCGAAACGAATGAGACTCCAACTTCCCCTAGTGCCCCCCACAAAACGACATTAAACTGAAAACGGGACACTGGCTCATCCCCGAAATGACAAAAAAGTGGCCCTGCTATTGTGACTGGTCTCACTTCCATGTATTGATTCAGAAGAAAAACAGGACAACAAGGCCCACCTGTAGCTGATAGTGAAACAGAAAACAAAGCTGCAAATAGTTTAGCTTCATAAGATGAATAACATACCTTGAAAGTCAGGGCTCTAGATAAGGATTTATTGATCCGAGTATTTTTACTCCATGATATTTTTTTCAATTGGGTATTTTCAATTATCAATTGGGTACCTTACAACCGTTACCCCATTGTGTAAAATTGAACAGGGTATTTTCCAATTCTGCTATCAAAATGTGCAATAAACATGGCTACACAAAACATTGAATACGTACATGTGACATTGTTTAAGTGTTAGTTAAAACTAATTAGAAATTATGTTTAATTGGGGTCTTTGCTGCGTGTTTTTTACCACGTTTTGTTGAAGACATATTTACCGCGGTCTGTCATATCTTAAACAATAACATCCGAAGTATATCCGAATGAAAAAAACTTGGTCTATTTGCACGAACTTGGACGTTTCGCATCACAAACGTTTCGGACCAGGGTCGAGTCGGCCATATCATTATTTTTTTCACATCTCAAAGCAATTACATATGCGTCGTCACCTGCGAACAATATACGTATTAAATCATAAATGGCGAATTAAAAAAAAAAGGAATCGCCATTATCAATCGTAATCGACCGACCGGAAATTCATATGAAATGCTTTTCACCAATACCGTCACCGTGTAATCTGCTAAAAACAGTGACCGTGCGTACCCTATTTATAAAACATCCATAGAGATGATAGACGCTTATTATATGTATAGTTGCGTCATAGATAGGCCCTATAGACGCTTATTGTAACCAAATACGACAGATAGGCTAGCGGTGATTTTGTGGCTGATTTTCCCATCGACGTCTTTGGCATTTTCCAATAATTTTATTGAAAACTGTCTTTGTAAACTTATCAGTACGCATATATTTTCAAGCCAATTGATTACTCGATGTTTTAATTGGGTATTGGTACGCATGGCTTTCGATTTTAATTAGTAGTATATAGGGAGTCAAAATGATACCACCACCCAATTGTGGATACAGATTGCACACACACACCCCTTTTGGGCCATGATACCACCACCCAATTGTGGATACAAATTGCACACACATCCCTTTTTGAGAAAAGTGTAGAAAAAATTTGTCTCCCAAGAGGCAAACAGAAATGGCAGACGACAATGTTCCAATGGGACACGAGTATGCACAACTGGACTGGTAGTACAAAAGACGACGTTTTGGTACAATAGTGGATGGGGGTTCTAGTCCATTCTGCACGGAGCCACTATTTTCTCTGTCGTATGTATCCACATTTGGGACGAAAACATACACAATCGTACTACCACCTACCCACACCGCAAAATATGGCATACGAGAGTGGGAAAAAGGTCGAGAAATCCACAATTGGAACGCGAGTATACACAACTGGGACACGATATCCACAATTGCACTGGTGCCGTAGGAGAAAATCGCCTCCCAAGAGGCAAACAGAAATGATACCACCACCCAATTGTGGATACAAATTGCACACACACATCCCTTTTCGGGAAAGGTGTAGGAGAAATTCGCCTCCCAAGAGGCAAACAGAAATGATACCACCCAATTGTACACATTCGGAATTTTGGGAAAGGTGTAGGAGAAATTCGCCTCCCAAGAGGCAAACAGAAATGATACCACCACCCAATTGTGGATACAAATTGCACACACACACATTCCTTTTTGGGAAAGGTGTAGGAGAAATTCGCCTCCCAAGAGGCAAACAGAAATGATACCACCCAATTGTACACATTCGGACTTTTGGGAAAGTGTAGAAAGAATTCGTCTCCCAAGAGGCAAACAGAAATAATACCACCCAATTGTCCACATTTGGACTTTTGGGAAAGTGTAGAAAGAATTCGTCTCCCAAGAGGCAAACAGAAATGATACCACCCAATTGTCCACATTTGGACTTTTGGGAAAGGTGTAGGAGAAATTCGCCTCCCAAGAGGCAAACAGAAATTATAAGAGTGTAGATATCCCGCCGACAACCCTATTTTCGACTACCACACAGAATAGGTACTCGATGAACGTTGCGGAACAGAACATACAAGATACAAGGAGACCCCAACAAGAAACCCAAAATAGATCCCCACAATGGAAAGACAACTCGGAAAGACAATTCGAAAAAGACGAAAAACTTTTGTCCAAAACGAGCAGCGACACAAAATCGACAAAGAATTTTTGCTATCCTTGTTGGCTAGAAAAGGAGAACCCGAGCCCCCTGGGAATCGCGAGCAGGCATTTCGACCTTCCAGAGCGGACTGGATTTCCTGGCGAGCAATCCGAGCAATTGGCGAGCAAACCGAGCACACTGGTGCGCAATCCGAGCAATCCGAGCACCGCGAACAAGCATTTTGCCCTTTTCGAACATCTCGAGCATGTATTTTGATTCTTTTGTATGCGAAAATAGTGGAAATATGTATGCTTTCTATTCTAGACTTCTGTCTGGCACTGTAGCTACCACTGGGCACACTACAAATGTTCTAGATTTCTTCTTGCTTTTGGTTGTGCGGACATCCCCCATTCTACATCGAAGTGGGTTCTGCAGATCGCACAGTGGAGTAGATATCTTTTCTACTTCTTGTTGGAGGAAGTATCCGTATGTTGGAATCTCCTCTCCTGTTGTAGGTGTGCCATCCTCGTATGTAGCTACTAGAAATAGTATTGTTCTATCTGCTCCCCTGTATGTTGTATTGGCGTATCTACTACAACTGTACAAACCTGGTTCTAGATCTAGATCTCTCTGTGGCTTCGTCTTTCCCAATGTTGTTTCCTCTAGGCAGAGCCTCTCTACAGACCCGTACTCCTCTGCAGCTGTTGCAAGATTTTGTATTCTTTCGAGCTCTTCTGGATTTGGTGTTTCCTCTAATTCTATCGGGTTCCACTGGATTGTACGTCCGTTTGCTTGGAACAACCTTGTCGGACAAATTCGTATGCGGAGAGCTACACGTTGGGGCAACCAGAATGTTGTCTTGGCGCCGCAAACTTGCTTCTCGAACATATCTTCGCAGCTATCTAGAATTTTGGAAAGCGCGTTGGTAGGCCAAACGCACATCTGGCCACCTTCTGCACTCCACAAGATTACTCTAGTTCCACCGTATTGGTACATACTTGTTGGACCTCGTCGAAACCCTACAATGTCCCAGAGTATATTGCTGTTGGCAATCGAGGAGATCTTTTCTGTTGCATGGACCAAATAGTTTTTCGGAGGCGTTCTTTCTCTTCGGTGTATTCTACGTGTTCGGCGGCTGCTACAGCTAGTCTTTCTAGTTCGAGGAATCTTCTGGTGTACTCGGGCGTAGACTCTGCTGGTGTTTCTCTTTCTAGTGTTTCTCTTCTCCAAACTTCGGCTTGTTCGGCATCTCGAAATTGTAGCAATCTTTCTGCTCTATTTCGTGGAGACAGTGTGGAAACCTCTCTAGCGGCTGTTATCTCTGGAACTTCTACAAGATCGTACATAGATTTTTCTACACCTACACGCTGCGCTTTCTTGTCTCTCCATTTCCAGCAAACGTAGTCTGTGGATGGCAAAACATCTGCAAGATCTACATCTGGACCTCTAGCGCGTATTTCGGTTGGCTTCTTGCTCGCACAGAGTATTGTTGCGGAATCGCTCGCTTTTTCATAGCACTATAGTGGAGCAATTTCTACAGACATGATCTCGGATACAAATATCGGACATGCTCGGAAGCCAAAATCTGCTGCAGCCCATTCCATTGCTCGCTTCCATTTTTTGCGGACATTCTAGTGTTGCGGGAGTCGGATGGATGCGTACTCCAGATATCCTACCTGTTCCTGTATGCGCGTACCATGCTACAAATATTTGTCCACATGGCTTGTCTCGTAGTACGAAACATCTATCCAGACTCTTTGCTAGATTCTCCCACTGTCTGCGTGGAGGCTGTACTACGAAGATGTCTCCACCTAGGGAAACAGTGTCTCTTGCTTGTGCTAGAACGTCCTCTGCATTTTCTCTAGAGAGTGCAGAACTAGCGTACACAGAAACTTCTATTCTCGTGCAACCCCTACGCTGCACATCTGGGTGTACAAAAGTTTTTCGTAGATGTTCGTTGGTGCAATCCGCGTAGTCTGCTAGATGGCCACCTACTGGATCTCGGATCTCTCCGGCTTCGAAATTGGAGACTACCTTGTTGTACAACTTTGATTTCTGTTTGCCTCTTGGGAGGCGAATTTCTCCTACACCTTTCCCAAAAGTCCAAATGTGGACAATTGGGTGGTATCATTTCTGTTTGCCTCTTGGGAGACCAATTATTTCTACACTTTCCCAAAAGTCCAAATGTGGACAATTGGGTGGTATCATTTCTGTTTGCCTCTTGGGAGACGAATTCTTTCTACACTTTCCCAAAAGTCCGAATGTGTACAATTGGGTGGTATCATTTCTGTTTGCCTCTTGGGAGGCGAATTTCTCCTACACCTTTCCCAAAAAGGGATGTGTGTGTGTGCAATTTGTATCCACAATTGGGTGGTGGTATCATTTCTGTTTGCCTCTTGGGAGGCGAATTTCTCCTACACCTTTCCCAAAATTCCGAATGTGTACAATTGGGTGGTATCATTTCTGTTTGCCTCTTGGGAGGCGAATTTCTCCTACACCTTTCCAAAAAAGGGATGTGTGTGTGCAATTTGTATCCACAATTGGGTGGTGGTATCATTTCTGTTTGCCTCTTGGGAGGCGAATTTCTCCTACGGCACCAGTGCAATTGTGGATATCGTGTCCAAGTTGTGTATACTCGCGTCCAAATTGTGGATTTCTCGACCTTTTTCCCACTCTCGTATGCCATATTTTGGGGTGTGGGTAGGTGGTAGTACGATTGTGGATGTTTTCGTCCCAAATGTGGATACATACGACAGAGAAAATAGTGGCTCCGTGCAGAATGGACTAGAACCCCCATCCACTATTGTACCAAAACGTCGTCTTTTGTACTACCAGTCCAGTTGTGTATACTCGTGTCCCATTGGAACATTGTCGTCTGCCATTTCTGTTTGCCTCTTGGGAGACAAATTTTTTCTACACTTTTCTCAAAAAGGGATGTGTGTGTAATTTGTATCCACAATTGGGTGGTGGTATCATGGCTCAAAAGGGGTGTGTGTGTGCAATCTGTATCCACAATTGGGTGGTGGTATCATTTTGACTCCCTATATACTACTTAATTTGTGTTTTCAGATTTTTTGGTTGCGTATTTACGCAAATACGCAGCTCATCAAGGCCTCTGGAAAGTGACCCAATCAAGGGAGACAATATGACAATTGTTATTGGGATCCTATTATCTAACCTTTTGTGTAGACGCCCCATCCCCGTTAACAATTTCGAACAATAAAATTCTGAGTCGTATCGGGAACATTGAGCATCTTGCAACGAAATGAAATGATAGATACATATAGCCATGCTGTATACCTCGCAAAGACAAGCTTGCTATACAATCTGAAACCTGTTGTAATGGCGGAGGCCACAAACCCGGACAAGTGTATGTGCTCCTGAATACTTCAAACATTCACAACCCATTATTATAAGCCTCTCTTGTACTTTCTGACAATGCCCCCGCTAGCAATCGGTCAGATTCACTGATGGTGAGTTCGCCCCACTCATGTAAAGTAACCACAATTCCTGGTCAACTGTACCCCACTGCAGTGTAGGATCCCTGGATTTCCTAATCCGAAATTGCTCATCATAGACTTTCCAACCTAGCCCAGTTACCCTACATGCACCCAGTCTGATATTAAACATGTATTTTAACAAACATGGAGCCTCATCGCCATGCACCTCTGTGTATACACTTGTAAAAATGATGAAAACATCCGACCACTGCTTTATTGTTGATACAGATTTTGCCATATTTTTGCTTTTTAATACCAATTGCCGTTGTTCGAAAGACACATATTTTTCATCTATGCGCCCAGCCGCAAGAGCAAAAACAAGCATAGCCAAATCGACATAGTCGCCATTAATAATTTGTTGCCGGATGTCCAAGCGTATCGTGGTAGCTTGGAATTGAGGGAATACTATTACCACTTTCATCATTCGTTAAACCGCACACATTGGCTTCAATTGGAGAGCCCACCAATTCAGACATATCTGGCGTCATCACTTGTCAAGCGACCCGAGTGGCTATCGCTTCTACATCCTGCATCGACAGTGACGACGAACTGGCCGGCCAAGCTTCCACCTCCTCTGTTGCCACTGTCCCATCAGTCTTATCGCTGGCCCGCTCATGTGCCGCGTTTTACGCTTAGTCTTAGGCATTCTGCTAAACACAGTACAATCAAACTTTACACAATATATATACATAGTAAAAGATGTGCCCAAATTGTCAACACCAATAGCAGGATTTCCCAATTGCAACACTAATTAATTTACGAATTAATATCCACAAATGCCAAATTAACATAAATTGTATAAACTATAGAAGCCACAAAATTATATTAAATTATGTATGAAACAACCACAATCAAGACTAATGTTCGATACAACCATATAACAACACAATCAATTTCAATTCCCCATTAACGATATTAAAAAGAAAAATGACTGTATTGATCCTCTAGCAGTCAAAAAATAGGCTACCAACCAAATTCAATTAATTTGGCTATGGGCAACCACAAACAACACAATGCAACAAGAAGCCACAAAATTGTATAAATTATAAATGAAACAACCACAATCAAGACTAATGACACAATCAATTTCACTTCCCCAATAACGATATTAAAAAATTGACTGTAATGATACTCTAGCAGTCAAAAAGTAGGTTACCAACCAATTTCAATTAATTTGGTTATGGGCAACCACAAACAACACAATGCAACCATTATTCAATAACAACAAACCAATCAAAAAACAATGTGCAATATGAAATGCAAAACAACCAATAATGGGTTAAATGGTAAATCCGTGTTCTACATCAAACTGTAATGATCCTCTAGCAGTCAAAAAAATAAGCTACCAACCAAATTCAATTAATTTGGTTATGGGCAACCACAAACAACACAATGCAACAATTTTTCAATAACAACAAACCAATAAAAAAACAATATGAAATGCAAAACAACCAATAATAAAAACTGATTTGTTTGGCTTGTCTCAGGCAAAATGTGGGTTAGATGGTATATCCATGTTCTACATTAAACTGTAATGATCCTCTAGCAGTCAAAAAATAGGCTACCAACCAAATTCAATTAATTTGGTTATGGGCAACCACAAACAACACAATGCAATGATACTCTAGCAGTCAAACAGTAGGTTACCAACCAAATTCAATTAATTTGGTTATGGGCAACCACACAACACAATGCAACAATTTGTCAATAACAACAAACCAGTCAAAAAACAATGTACAATATGAAATTCAAAACAACCAATAATAAAAACTGAATTGTTTAGCTCGTCTTAGGCAAAAGGTGGGTTAGATGGTAAATCCGTGTTCTACATCAAACGTAATGATCCTCTAGCAGTCAAAAAATAGGCTACCAACCAAATTCAATTAATTTGGTTATGGGCAACCACAAACAACACAATGCAACAAGAAGCCACAAAATTGTATAAATTATAAATGAAACAACCACAATCAAGACTAATGACACAAACAAAAACAATAACAATTGCCTCCTACAACAATATGCCAAAATTAGACATTTTTTATTTCAAATAACAGACTTTAACCTAAAAAGCTTAAAGTGTTATTTGTGATAAGTATGTGCACACGCAGGCATCATTATATGGTGCATTAAAAACGACCGGTGTTTTGTATGAACAGTCTAACTGATTCGAAAATGGCTTCATTGGAGTTATCGTCAAGTTGTCTGTTACCATAGAGTATAGTGTGAAGTGGCTTGACAAAAAGTTTGTATGTCGTCTATTAGTTGGGCTATATGTGCTCCATATTGAGTGCAATGGAAAAAGAAATGGGTGGCATCTTCAACTTGTCCACAGGTACAGTTGGGCGAGTCAATAATGTTCTTACGATTAAGTTATGATTGAGAGAACTGCATTTCGTTCGAAGACGTGTGTGTAATACCTGAACATACCTAGTACCACTGTAGTAGTAGGTTGGGACCTCTCCGGTTGTTTGAAGGTATAAAATTATCCGGGTGTTGTCTGCCGTCCATTAGCAGGGAAGAAAATAGTGCCGGACATACGCACGTACAGAAAGATTCACTACATAGGTATTGAATGCTATATATTTTACAGGGGCGCCGGAAGCATTATAAGATTGGAACGGCGAATATTGCGGTTGCCCCCGCTACCCACCAAAAAGTGCATGATGTAACACTCAGTCAAACCGTCTCGCCGATACTGTTCGACTGAATGGTAACAGCATACACTGCTGATGAGAAAAATTGCATACAAGCATATTTACATTCCTTTTTTGTATATATAAACTCTAAATATGTCAAGATTATAGATACGGCAGCCGCCGGATCTGCCGGACCTGTTCCGACGCCTCTGTTTTATTGTTCAGCTGAAACGGCGAGATCAGTCTAAAGTACGGCCTCCACATAAAGAAGAAGAACCAGAACACAGTGAAAATGGTGGAGGACTACTTCTCGTCGGCCCGGGCTGCCAATGAATTCGGTTTGCCAGAGAGAATCATCCGTCAAATCACACAGGACGAAATAAACGACCTCAAACAAGTGTTCGACATGTTTGACGTCGCCGGTAAAGGGTAAGCCGCATCTCAGTTGGATTGTCAAAGTTAACCCTTTGAACCCGAAAGCCCGCTATAGCGGTTTATGCAAACAGTGCAGATCAAGATGAGCCGGCTCGTAACGAGCCGTCTCATCAGGATCTGCACTTTTTGCAAGTAATTTTCATATTTCTTAGAACAAAAACACCCCCTTTTCATAAATGGACGAATCTGAAAATCCTTTTGTGACCATTGGATTGGTCGGAACATTAGCATATCACAGTCCATTCCAGTTCCTTAGGGTTGAAAGGGTTAAATCACACATTCATATTAAAGCAACGGGACACAATATACACATGCATGTATATATGAAACAAAGCATGTGAGTTTGTAACTTAGAAGATGTGCGATACACAAAGACTGTGATAGTTTCCGTAATTCCGTCTGTGCTGTGAAAATTGCGTTGACTTACAACGTAATTTACGGAACTATCATACATTTTGTAAATATTTTTTCTTGATATTTCGTACATCTTATTACGTACAAATGTAGCAATAGCGCACGCGTGCATTTGGGCATATGGGTGGGAATAGTGTGTCGGAGTAGGAACACAATTATGTTCGATACTTCAACTCTTTGCATGCTGGGAAACTTGTGGGCTATAAATAGTTCAAAACTTGCGGACGAAAAATCATCATATTTTCTTGTATTTCTCCCCGTAAATATCATGAATATATATGTCTTGGTATTTCATTAGAATTGAGTCATGAAGACTCAATTCTAATGAAATTTCAAGACATATTTACAGAGATATAAAACATGTACTAGTACTCCTAATTTGTTCGGCGGATATTTTCACCGCTAGCATGAAAAGAGTTAACAACATTTTAAAGCTGAACATCCGTTTGATGGCATTGTGGATGTATTTCACATTCGTTGCCATGATTCATGATTCATGATGCCCATGTTAAAACATTGCACCGCACTTCACTAAGCATGCGCCCTGTACATGTCGAAACTTCCAAGCTTCTGTCGACCAACGTAGCTCAACTGCAACCATACACCAGGACACATGCCTATGCAACCGAACCCTTATATTATTTCTTAAAAAAACACGAATCCTTTGAAAAGGATGGACCAACCAAACTGCTAGATTTTGATCATTAACCTTTTCAAAACTACACCCCTCTATATAATAGCGGTGTTTGCAAATACACAATGTAGTGTAATCCAGAGGAGACCGCTCATCACGTTTAGGATCTGCACTTTTTGAAAATAATTAACATACATCATACATGTATTTTGTAGAAAACACCATTTTTCATAAATGAACTAATCTGAAAATCGTTTTGTGACGATTGCATTTGGTAGGATAATTAACTTATCAAATTCCATTATACTGGGTGACAGTTAGTCGGAAGGCTCGTCCAGTATTCCCGCGACTTTTCCAAATTTATATCCCCGATAAATTCCACAAAAAGGCCATTCATAATTCCAGCATTTGAAATAAATTCATCAAGAAAATCTGTTTATTTTCCGTTTTCTTCAGAATTATTTTAACTACGCCTGACGGTTACGGAAAGTAGTTCGGCATGCAGTTTACTGGGATATAAATTCTGGACAGAGACTTGCTACGGCTCAAATGCTCAATGTCACAAATTATTGCATGATTGAGCGCAAATGCAATACAATACAATAGCATACACTATTTATGGTTGAATGCATATGGACAACTACTAAATAGTACCACATGCATGCATGATTGAGAAAACACGAACAAGGAGACACGATGTTGCATACATGAGCACGTATGTGCAATGAGTCAATGTTATGCACAACTGTGCAAAGTTTTGGCAGATTGGGCGTGCACAAAAACACAAGAACATGTCTTATTGGGCGTGCACAGAGTGACAAAAAGTTGTATACGTTTATAACTGAGAAAGTCTGCATCAGTAGCGGCGATTTTTAAATGGAATTATATAGGAGACTATTACCGTTTCTTACGTAACTTTTAAACTACACAACCGATTCAAAATGCACAAGTCACATTTTAAACTTCAATTATTATACTTTATGGTGATATTTCGATCGTGTTTTTAAAATAAAAATATGATTTTTCTTCTCGATTTTCGTTGGGAAAATTGCAAAATCTAGTTTTATAATAATAGTTGCAAAAAATTCACAGGTATTTTCAATTAGCTCATTCATTTTACTATCTATTGATATAAAAATTATGTTTCTAAGTCAATATCATTTTGGTCCTTTTTAGATAATAATAATGACACCATCTGTTTTCATGTTCCAATTAGCGTATCACGGAAATCTTCGGCAATTTCCGTGATATTCGTTGAAACGGGCACCTGCTTACGGTCACTCCAAAAGCTTATATGTTGCACGAGGCATGACCGTGTCGTCGGTAAAATTATTAGTGAACAAAGTACCCAACATTTTCTACTGATTTGTAATTTCAGCATAGAATTTGTCTCATTTGATTATCTCAATAATTTCAACTTGCAATACATAATATAATTTCATCTTTATTTGATTTGACTAGAAATAATTAATGTAATTCTCTTTTTACATGTACGCAGGAATTATATGTGTTGGTCAGACTACGTTAGTTTACAAGATTACTTAGACTGGTTGTAAATATTTGTATCGTTGCATGTTTTCTCTTGATTTCACGTCAATAATAACGGAATTTATACCGATTATCGAAACTAATATTGGTTAAAGTGTCACAAATTATAAAATTGTCAATAAATGGAAATGTGTTGATTTTATTTACAGGGAATTAAGCAAAATTATCGCGAATTATTTACTGCAAACTAAAACTTGAACTATATTTGTACAACCCGGGTAGACCACGTTCAGAATGTGCGGATGCGCAGCCAAATGTTACGGGATGCAATTACACACCATGTCACTGGACTTTGTACTGTACACCCACTGGTGAATCCATGTGACAAGTGTTTTGTATGATGTGGTGTTTGTGAATGAGCTGATAATACAAGTGTCGTGCCTTTGCACTTAATAACTAGGTGCCAGACATCCTTCAGCAAAGTTGCAAATCATGATTTGAATTGGGGTCCCATCTGTTTGGCACAAAGTGTTCTTTATAGGAATTAAATATTAAATAAGTATAATTGTGTAACTATTCCAACAGTTTTAAAAAGTACGAGTGCCCGCCACATAGAAATATTCACTTAGTAATCTTAAGTTTACTGATAGGTTGTATCATCGTGCTATTTTGATTGTAAATGAGGCAGGTCATTTTTCAATTATTTATATCAACTAAATGTGTCACCTTAATAAATATTTGTATTGACTTGTTGCAAAATATGATCATTGCACATCAAAAGATAAATAGAGAGAATAAATAGTTGTTTCCATTAACATTTTATAGAGTCAGTGTTATCGCCCATGATATCAAAGTGGCAATTCAAGCTTGATATAAGAAGAATAATAATGTAAAATTAACATGGTTGATATGAATTTTTTAAGAATTTTACCATATTTTCTACGACGGCCATCTTGGATTATACGACAACCTCCATTTTAACAAATATGAAAATGCTTCACCCACGCACCACAACTGTGAAGTCTGACCAGCGTCGGCCAAACGGTACATGAGAAGAAGACGAAATCTATAATTAAAGGATGACCTGTCGGCGGCCATCTTGTATGATGTATCATCCGATTTTGACAAAAAAATATCGAGTGATTGTCTCCACGATACCTTCGATTTGATATATATCAGGACCATACTTGGTCAAATTTGAAATATCGCCATGTGCCAGATACAAAATCAATGCGTGAAACAACAAAGTGAGAACACTGGAATATTAGTGAGGCAAGAGTTGTGATACATATACACAAAGGAATTCTAGTTATGCTCGGGACACAAAATCAGTACATGTATGCGAAACAAACAAAAGAAATCAGTATGGTAAGATATAGAGAATAGTAGGTTAGTGCCGTGAATGGGAAAAAATATCTGACAAGGCTTAGGAAACGGGATGGGCGAGGCTTTGCCGAGCCCATCCCGTTTCCGTGCCGCGCCAGATATTTTTTCCCATTCACGGCACTTACCTACTATTCTATTTATCCCGTCAACATCTACAAATAGCTTTAAAATGCAAAAGATAACTCCAGCCACATCCTCAAAATCGGAGAATCGACTAGAGCGATAACCGCATCACAACTTGTATTGTTGCTACGCACACACAAAATAAGTCTGTGCCTTTTGGAAGCAAACATCGCTTAATGTCACGGTAGTTTGGCATATTTCACACAAAAACATTTTTACACGTATTTATACTTTTAATAATGTCGAGAATCATGAATATTAAAGTATATTTGTAAACACGTGTGTTCATGAGCTTTTGGAGCGGCAACTTACTCGTCGCGTTTCAAACACACTGTCACTGGGCAGATATTTTACAATTAACAGCATGTACAGTTACTATTTGTAAACATGAAAGTTGTTGATGTTCAGTGTGGCCCCGGCAAATAGTGACTGGACATATTGCTGATTCGTATTACTGGATATTGTCAGCGATTGAAGTGCGACACCACTCTGCCTCTGGCCAGTCTGGGTATGTAAAGTTTCATTTTCACACGTGTTTACACTTGTCATAGCCATAGCAGAATTCCCATTGCAGCACACACGTCAGCACTGATCTCTACTACTTCAACACCAACATTTTCAGCACTGCCACTACCACTAATGTCGTCCCAGAAAATTTCAAATATTCCTGGATCTAAATAATCAGACATCTTTTTTTTTGGAATACTTTTCCAAACTCAAGTAGAATTTATAATTTATCAATGTTTTTGCTTTTTCCAATTTTATTCTTGCTTGCAGAAGACAGCAAAATACAATGGATTGTGGGACTTGGAAGGCAAAAATGCAAACAAATACTCTTAATTAGATGCATTTTAATTTGTTTTTGTTTTCTTTCTTTCTGGTACTTTTTTATTATCATTTTACATTAAGTAAGTGCCAAATCTCAAATGTCAGAGCTTTTCTCAAGCGTATCATTTTGTTTACAAGACTTCACCTAAATGTCAAAGGTTACTGTGTCAAAGTAGTTCTAAAGCATTATTGAGACACATATTCATACGCAGTGATTGGGTCGTATTAACTGGATATCAAAAATGTTTCACGGCACCGTGTTTCACGGCACATAGGCACTGTGTTGACGGGATAAATGCTATTCTTGCTTTTAAGGACTAGAGCAAGTGAGCGGGGTCTCACACATACCCTCGGCTGCCGCCAAGTGATTTGGCCTTGACCTTTGGCATGAAAGCAGCTTAGGTGAGATATAGGCCCGACCACCACCCACGTTAATGGTGTTTAATGGCCTATCAACAGCTATGGTATAATACTCACATAAGGAATATAACTGTCGGATACAAAATGCCAAAGTTGTTTGTTTGTTTGTTTATTAGTGTTTAACGGCCTATCAACAGCTAAGGTCATGTAAGTCCGGGCAAACGGGTTCGATCCTGTTTTAACCTGCTGTATTGGGGGGAAAATCACAAAATCAGAACGGAATATTTACATCGAGAAAAAATATATTCAGCCCTGAAATTAGAATAACCTAACCTGGTGTCAGGTCCATACCACACCAAAGTCACTAGGCCCCTTTCCCTAAAAAAAGATTACGAATAATTGTAATAATCAGATAAGGGATATAACTAGATTCAACTGTCACATACAAAATGCCAAAGACGTATGTGAGGGCCAAACCAGGTCTCCAGTCGGAATTCCGGTAAGGACGAATCGCGATTGTTAAATTACCCATCACATGCACCCACCAGGGGCCAATTGTATAAACCTTGGTTAAATTAACCACTGGTTAGCGCCTAACCACTGGTTAAATTTTAACCAGCGGTGTTAGTTAACCAGACTGGTTAACCGTTTGTATAAAACCCACTAACCATATGGTTAACTAACCAGTTTCTGGAAGTTTTAACCACTGGTTAAATTATCCAAACCAGTGCAAGTCGTCCCACAATGCATTGCAATACTAATTCCGGTTCCGAGTATTTTCGCGGCATCTGTCATTGCGTCAGAACGGAAAATTGTAAACATAAACACTAATCAACGGGAAAATTATTGGGGGGTGGGGGGGGGGGGGCAATCGTGAGGGTCCGATTTTGCTAGGGATTCCGGGGGCATGCTCCCCCTGAAATTTTTGACATCTAAGAGGCATGAAACGCCATTTCCTGCATCCCTAGGGCCCAGTCTTGAGGGCCCAAATGGCCCGATGTTGCTAAAGGGGTTTGGGGGCATGCTCCACCGTAAATTTTAAAAATGTAAGAGGCGTCAAACGTCATTTCCTGCATTATCAGGTCCCAGTCTTGAGGACCCAAAGGGCCTGGATATTGCTGGGTGGGGGGGGGGTGGGGGTGGTACGTGGCCATGCTCCATCGGAAATCTAGGATGAGTGAAACGCCATTTCCCGCATTCTCAGCAAGTTTGAAGATGACAATATGTGCTTTATTACAGAATTCTTAGCTCATTCTTAAATTTTGATAAAATTTAACATTATCCAAAAAAATATTGTTTTTGCATTGTCTATATACCCGTAAAATTTGGGCAGGTTTCGTGAAACAGACAGTAGATGTGTTTCGCTGTTATGTATCTCTGATGACAATGCTTACTCCCAAGTCAAACTGCAGTATCTGTTAAACTGCAGTATCTGCACTATGATGCTATGCTGACCCTGTGCAATCATCCCAAGTCAAACTGCAGTATCTGTTAAACTGCAGTATCTGCACTGTGTACGGGGCGCCATGCAGGTTAATTATGTGTACAAAACCAATTTTGTCCAGACAAAATTGAGTTTTGTAACACTAAAAATCACAAAATCCAATTATGTAAAATTCTGATACAAAAACCAATTTTGTCCAGACAAAATTGAGTTTTGTAACACTAAAAATCCAATTATGTAAAATTCTGATATACAAAATTCATTTTTGTTATAAAGGATTCAATTTTGTAAGACAGAATTGAGTTTTGTGAACAAAATTCAGTTTTGTGGGACAGAATTCAGTTTTGTCCACAAAAGTCAGTTTTGTCCACAAACATTAGTTTGCGTAGGATAGTCTATGTCATCTCTACGTTGATTGGTTGAGATCGGTCTTAGTCCATTTTACTAGATGGTGGAGTACACTTGCAGGTTTAAATATTTCAATGCGAAAATATAACCCAATATATCAATATTATACTTCTTTATGGACAGTTATTTTGGTTATATTATGATTACAAATGAGTGGTCACACCATATAGCATATATACTTTGAAGGAGAAATAAGAAAAATATTCAGAATTTTCCCTCAATTATGTAAACAGGGTCAAACATAAAGTAGCCGAGACAACATACCTAGACCTGAGAGCATGCCCATATATAGAGAATACCAGGCTAGTGTATTTTGATATCAAGTTTATCAGGCAAGGCTAGGAAACGCGTAGGAATTCCTACCGTTTCCGAGCCGAGCCTGATAAACTTGATATTAAAATACACTAGCCTGGTATTCTATTTATCAGGTAACGTTTTATGCTCGAAAATGACATTAGATGACTTCGTATTCTAACAGTAGATCTAACCTTGTGAAACAAATGGTATTGGATATGTGTCTACTAGTTGCGAAGTTACGTGTTCGCAACTATGTGTCTACATGCATTATTTACAGTATACACCATCTTAGTATCCATGGTATCTACACAAATACTACAAATGGTTTCCTCAAATGGCCCAATACACACATTCTGTTTATAAACACAGACAGCAGTCAGAACACAGGTCACAGCGCGTGTATTATTGATTTAACTGGGGCAGATGTACCTTGCGATACACAATAAATGAGGTCAGTACTCGCGGAAGATCTACATGTACATGAATTATGTGTACAATTATAACGCAAATGAATTTAAATACGAATGGGTTTGTCAACGTTTGACTGTTTGGAGATAGTTGAAGCAAAATGGCAGAATGAGAAATGAATCATGGCAGAATGAGAAATGAATCATCGACATTGAATGTGTAGATCGGCGACCGTGACCCATTTCTCCAGTGCAGTTTCTGACCAATGGTAGTTCTTCTTACATGCATGTGCAGAATTGAATTTTGTGACACAGAATTGGATTTTGTTACACATGAATTGAATTTTGTTACACAGAATTCACAGAATTGAATTTTGTGACACAGAATTGAATTTTGTGGCACAAAAGTGAATTTTGTGACACAGAATTGAGTTTTGTGGCACAAATGTGAATTTTGTGACACAGAATTGAATTTTGTGGCACAAAAATGAATTTTGTTGACAAAATTGAGCCATGTCCCACTTGGCGCCCCGTACTATGATGCTATGCTGACCCTGTGCACAGGGTCAGCATAGCATCATAGTGCAGATACTGCAGTTTAACAGATACTGCAGTTTGACTTGGGAGGGCAGAATTACTTTTCATAATTGCAAAACACCTGAATGTGTCATGTAGCGCTAACATGTTTGTTTTACAGTGGACCATCTCCAGGTTGTCGGGTTTGGAGAAGTTCCACTGTTTTGTGAGTGTATAAAGTAAATAGCATTACAACTACATCTGATAATTCTAAACGTGTTTATTTATACATAATAATGTGTTCAGTTGTGGCATCTGCGTCTGCGTCAGCGGTTTTATCATATATCGCACAAACTTACCCAGCAAAGTATGTGGGATCGAACATTGATTCAAATAGAACAAGCTGAAACGGGACAAACCGTGGCTTATTATCGCCATTTCTGTTAAGACAGTCGACGTGCAGATGCCGGTCAGTCACACATGTATGTAATAATAGGCTGTGTCGGCTGCATGCAACCAGAATTGATAGACACCAGGCCACTGAATCCGAAAATCATACTCACCAAAAATCCCCCAGGGGGGAGGGGCGTTATTGCTGGCTCAAAGTATACTACACTCACTGGTGAATTCGAATACGAATGAATCCCGTACCGGTTAAGTCACAAAAGGATTTCATCTCGACAGTGTGTGTTCGTGTTCTAAATAACGTAAGTAGTCGCCATGAGTGTCCTGTTGTTGTTCTATATAGAATTGTTTTGTGTTCTTTTACACTATGTGGAAGCGTCCTGGTTCAAAAGGCATAAAGTCATAATTACTGTCTGTTTCACGAAACCTGTCCACATTTTACGGCTATATAGACGATACAAAAACTATATTTTATCAAAATTTAAGAATGAGCCTTCTTTTTATTTCTTGATATTTGGTCAAATATTGATGGGGGGGGGGGGGGGGGGTAGAGGAGTTGTGGGAGGAGTCAAAAAACGAACAATTTTGGAAATTGACTCAGAAACCTAGCTAGATAGCTTGGAAATTATCTAACTAAGAAAACAAAAGTTAAATTTTGAAAATCGGTCCAGTATTTCTGAAATTATAAAAAAGAACACCCGTAATTGCGCGCCTGTTTTCTTGGAAACCACGAGCTACCATGCAAAATGTTTAATTTTTATGACAGTCAAAATAAAGTTATTTGAACATTTGGAAAGGGTGTCGACTAATCTAGAATGTAAATGTGATTGAAAACATTCCAAACAAGCACTCAAATATCTGGTTCAGAGAAACAGCTGCGTAATTTGGATTTCAAAAAAGTTTACATGACGTCACATTTGACGTCACACAACGTAACGTCAAAACGCGGGAAAACATGTCATTGTATAACTATTCATGCGCACGTCACAATTCATTGATTATAATGTCAAACATAGACTAAATGTGCACATGTATCCGCCGTGGAAGTGTAATAAATAGGATATTCCATCGTACATGTTTGAATAGCGGAACTAATACACTCGTGTCCGTCGGCGTCCGTGCAAGCAACTCTTTCGCTACGCTCACTCGTTGCTTACGCGGAAGCCGACGCACACTCGTGTATTATTTCCCGCTATTCAAAATGTATGATGGAATATCCTCTATATCTTCATAGCCAATAAAATATCGTAAATGTTTTAAATATTTTCAAGACATCACACATGTTCTTACTATCTATTCTACGTTGTTCAGCCGACGAACCTTTGGCTATTAAGCACATTAAATCTAAAACATACTATAGGAATGAATGGCCTTTTTGTGGAATTTATCAGGGTATAAACTTGGAAAAGTCGCGGGAATACTGGACGAAGGCCGGAAGGCCTCGTCCAGTATTCCCGCGACTTTTCCAAGTTTATATCCCCGATAAATTCCACAAAAAGGCCATTCATTCCTTATAATTCCAGCATTTGATATACATTCATCAAGAAGAAGTGTTTATTTTCCGTTTTCTTAAGAATTATTTTAACTGCGCCTCACAGTTACGGAAAGTAGTTCGGCATGGGAGTTTACTGGGATATAAATTTTGGACAGAACTTGCTACGGACCAATCAAATGTTAGGGAATTGTGTAAATATTTTTGTGCTGGAATTATTTAAATGTAATAACTTGTTCATTAATAACAAAAAGTCACCCTTTCATAGCGGACCTCAAACGAGTTTCCATTTGATATGATATTTATGAACGAGTCACACACAGTTTATGCACCGAGCCTCTAGCATTTGATCATGTCGTTTCATGGATGAATAATATAAAGCATACCGATTAAATGGCGAACAGTATAGGCACTGATTATTTATTATTAGTATGGGTAAATAAGATGAACTTAATGGCAAACAGTGTAGAGATGTATCAAACTACTTTCATTGAGGAATAAACTACAAATGTATATGCATATCTATTTAGTTAATTAACAAATTCCAGTTTCTTTATGAGGTTCCGTTCATTCATTCATTCATTCATTCGGCTTATATTTAAGGGTATGAATTGGCTCGAACACCTTCCATACCCGGAGGTTCCATTTATCACACTTTAGCATTTATTGTTCATACCAAGGTGTGATACCCGGATGTTTATTGTCAATTGGTGATTACACTGCAAATGTATTTAATCGGTTTCACTAGTATGATATATAAATAACAAAAATAATACAAATCTATAAAAACACAAAACTTTGTTAGTTTTAATATTCTTATCCGTATGTGCATGAAACTATGATGTAACATATGCATAAATTATCATAATTAAACTTAACATATATAGCAACTCATTTGCAACCCATTCATTTACTAATAAAAAGGAATAGAACAAATCAAAATTCGCTTATTTTGCATTTCTTACATTGTTTCTAAACAAAAATCCTATCATAATATGAAGTCCTATTACAATATTCAGTGTTGCTACGAATTGACTATGGGTACGAATTGACCAACTGGGTACGAAATGACCAAACTGCGTACGAAATGACTTGCTCTGGGAACAAATTGACAACATACTGGGTACGAAATGACCAAACTGGGTACGAAATGGCATGGGTACGAAATGGTATTGGTAACAATTGACTAGGTACCTTCTCAAATTGTTTTTCTTACAACCCATTAATTTACTATTATAAAGGAATACAACAAATTAAAATTCGCTTAATTTACATTTCTTACATTATTTCTAAAAAAATCTTCTCAACATCAACATTTGGAGAAATTTTTATTTAAATCGATAAACTTTCAAATTAAATACGGATACAAACTTAAATATTGTGCTCGAACAAGCAGATGTCCCGTAGACAATTCCAAATCCGCCAGGTAGTCAAAAGTTCCCGTGCAAATACCCGTGATAAATAAGTATTTAATGCGCATTCAACATAACAAATAGTAGATTCGAGACAGCATACGAATTTACAAGCTTTGGACATGCATGTCGGATAAACACCCCGACACGGTAAAAAATTGTTTTACACCTGTATGTTCGTTATTAATAATGTATTGATACAGCGTTGACAGTTTTGTATCACTAAGTTATCAAACGCGCCGGAAAAACGATTGCAAAAATAATTTGTCCACCTGTTGCAAAGAAATTATCTCCTTAAAGTGCTACCGAGAGGAGAGTATCGCAGCGAGGTAGCAATTTGTTTCTAAACACCAACATGCTCAGATCAGTTTATATGTAGATTCAGTGTTGAATAACAATGTCTACCATAAGACATCCGCATCACCATTTGCTAGTGCATAACATGCATACTTGTCATACCGCAGATAAGTTTCCCGGCTTTTGATTGGCTAGCTTGCCTGGTCATATATATTATATGACCTGCCAAGGCCGTCGGACATACAGGAATTGCGATTCCCCTCCGGCGCCTCGCGTCCAATGAAGACACATTTTGCAAGCGTCTACCGATTGCGAATTGTATTCGTCACTAAGCACAATAAAAAACCCGAATTGATAAATACAAGTAACAAATTGTACACTCAAAACCAGTCTTTATTGTTTATTTTTCCATAAATATTCTTCGCTCATCAAAATATGAGCGAAAAATTAGCCAAAATAACGAAAATTGCTTTTCAAATCTCAACACGCTTGCCTTCGTGACACGGCTATATTTAGGTCACAAACTATGGGTTCCACGCACGAAACCGCGGCGTAGCAATGACAGCGAATGTTTGGGAACCAGTCGCATTATTCTAGAGGCGCCAAAGGGAGAGCAGATCGATAGAGCAGTGGAATATAAATTAAATTACACGATATAAAAAAAACTGTCATAAAGCCGTTTTCGATGGATTTCTTACTCCATATTTAGTTTGTTTTCGTTTAATAAAAAAACGAAATGTTCATTTACGCCTTTATATTAAGACTGACGGCAGAAAATCGAATCTCGGATTATTTTTCTTCCTGAAAAAAAAAACAAACCGCAAAGATCAAAAGAAGAGATATGTTTATACGGCCAAATACAGGATCTGCGGTATGACAAATACGTTATTGTGATTCTACACAGGCTATATGGTGTAATATTGCCCGTATGAAGGTATGTTCACCCTCGGCTATCGCCTCGGGTGAAGATACCTCCAGACGGGCAAATTATTACGGGCAATACACCATATAGCCTGTGTAGAATCACAATAACTTATAATACTGTAGTGTAGCTGGTTACATGTTGGCCACCTGAACCCCGAACGTAATTTAGAAACGGGTGAACGTGGTTCGGCGATTAACCCTTAGAAAGTGGGAAACGAAGAGTGTCGTCTGCTGTTTTTTTTGTGTCTTGTCTTCATTCTAAGAAGTGAAATGGTTTGACAACACTTTGGAATCGTTTCCACTGCAGATATTTATGGAGTGTTGCCAAACCATAACTTTGGTGGCAAGTCGACAAAATTTGATTCAGCACTGTAAGATTACATGTACCATTCGACCCAGACTACTTGTACATAAAGAGACTCACTACATGACTGCAAGGATATCCAGCATTATCATGACCTACCCTGTTAACCTAAACACGTGAGATGTATAGCAGTACGTGACATTTGCTTACCAATGGGTATATGTGGTGGTGACTGGAGAAATCGTGCTTGTGTCCTATGCGAAGGTAATGGATCAATAGCGGCTTGTGTATTCGCGAGGTCTGACCTGGGTCTACCCTGTTCGCCAGTCAGTCAACAAAACACGTATCCCTATTCTAAATCATAGACCGTGTGACAGCTATTAGCAGCTATTAGCAGGCTGCAGGCAATTGCAGCTGCAGGCATGCGCTACGGAATCGGAATCCGGACTCTTCACCCACTGCTATGGGCCCCATTTCGCCAGTCACTGCCACCCACTATTAAGTCGAAGAGTAACAATATCCAGTATAATATGAACGAACTATGACCCTACATGTTGAAACATGCACATCGTTGTAAACCAGCCGTTAACTATTACACCCATAATTAGCTATTATGGAATAATGTATGTAAATGTTCGGCCCGGTGCTACGCTGGTAGAATAAAACATGCGGACTACTTCCCTTATTCGTGTACAATTAGTACGCTACATACCTCGTATGTTCATACGCATGTGTAGATTTAATGCCTTGACAAATCCATTACTACACGTGGTGTTCTTATCTGGTGTTACTACTGGTTTGTCTTGATATCACACGGAGCACCATTAAACGCGCAAACCAGTATAGACATGTATCAGGCTGCATGGAAATGTCGCATGACCCGGTCTGCCATGATCTCCTCGATGAGTTTGTAGTGGATCTGTGGGCGCACGCCATCTAGGAAGGCTCTGTGGTCTGCGGCAAGGGATGCCCCTGCGGGATATCAGTCTGCCAGCCCCTCAGAAACTTCCCTATCACCCAGGGGGTCTATCTGAAGACAAGCCCATCAGTTTTATTCCTGTTCGAACAACTGTAGGATCGCCTTCTGGTAGTATTGCGTTGTTTGTATTGATTTCTGAGGAGGTATAGGGTCAAACTCCTTCTCAATGGCCTTCCGTTTCCTCTGGATGCTTAACCGAGGTTTCGGGGAAGGCCGATAGCTGCCTGGAAGCAGGGGCCTGAGTAGTCGCCTCTTCACCTCTTCCGGAATGGACTCATCCATGATGTTCTTGACAACGTCATGGAGAGGCTCGAGTGCATGCAGTTCTGCAAGCAGCTGCTCGATGAATTCATCCATAGTAGCCATGTCGGATGGGTATACAACGTGCAGTACTATTCTCTAATTGGGTGTTCGAACTGCAATAAGTTCGTTCATAACCGGCGTGAGCGTATGGGTATACAAAGTACAGTACTATTCTCTAACTGGGTGTTCGAACTGCAATAAGTTCGTTCATAACCAGCGTGAGCGTATGGGTATACAAAGTGCAGTACTATTCTCTAATTGGGTGTTCGAACTGCAATAAGTTCGTTCATAACCAGCGTGAGTGTATGGGCATACAACGTACAGTACTGCTCTCTAATTGCGTGTTCGAACTGCAATAAGTTCGTTCATAACCAGCGTGAGCGTATGGGTATACAAAGTACAGTACTATTCTCTAATTGGGTATTCGAACTGCAATAAGTTCGTTCATAACCAGCGTGAGCTGTCTCCTGGCCCTCTTCTCTATAGTAATCAGTATAGTGCGAATAGATTCCCTACCACAACTCCGACACAGGAAAACTCGACTCTGTACCCCCTTGCAACGAGAACGGCAAGGCACTGGAACCGCACTGCCCTTCCTAATCTTCGCCAGGTGTACCTTACAGTAGGTTGATATGCAAGACTTCCCGCAAATATCTGTTTCACCCACATTAATCCAAGCTCAGAGGTTGTAACCCTTCATCATGCAAGGTAGATACTAGAAACAAACTTGCTACTTCGCTACGCTATGTCTCCACAAGGGTAGCAAATCGGCCCCATTCTTTCTTTGTAACACATGGAAGAGCGATTTTTGCAATCGTTTTTCCAGCGCGATTGATAAGTTAGCGATACAAAACAGTCAACGCTGTATCAATAAATTATTAATAACGAACATCCCTGTGTAGAATTATTTTTATTTTACCGTATGAAGGTGTTTATCTGACATTTATGTCCAAGTCTTGTAAATTCGAAAGCTATCTGAAAATCCCCAATTTGTTTATGTTGAATGTGCATGCGTATGAAATATTTATTTATCACGGATATGTGCATGGGCACTTGCGACTCACCGTCCCGGGCAGAGTTGGCATTGTTGGACATCTGCTTGTTCGAGCACAACATTTAAGTTTGTATCATTATTTCCTTTGAAAGTTTACCGATTTAAATACAGACTTCTCTAAATGTTGATGTTGAGAAGAATTTGTTCTGAGAATTTCTTTAGAGATTTTGTTTTCTTAAAGTAGACACGTTGAGAGTGCATTAGACGGTGAATAAGTACATCACTGATTAAGATTTCATAAATACGTTAATGTGAATACTAATATTCCTTATATTTAAGGGTGGGAATTGGCTCGATGACCTTCCATACCCGGACATATAAGTCCAAAAAGGCAGAATTTTGAAGTGTGTTGTGTGATATATGTGAATGCAGGGCGGACAGATGTGTATATATTTGTGCCGAAATGGGGCACTGCTTATGTCCAATACGGTCCTGTAATTCCGCGCAGTGTACCGGTGCACGGGAGGCGGAAAGAAGAGAGGAGGTAACTGGGTAGAACCTGGCACCAGTGATGCAGAGTAAAACGGGCCCCATGTAGAACCAATCCACCCCTGGCGGCACTTGACACACAAGTTGGTACCATATAATCGGTAAAGTCATGTGACACTCGTAGTATTATTCCAGTGGGTTCGAATATGATAAAAGCCTGTTGCTGTGGTAATACGCGGGACCAGTTGCACTCGGCGGTCCCTGTTACCAGGGTCCGTCAAATGCCACCGTACCATCGCTACCACACCACAGCCAAATATAATAAAAATACATGGTGGCGATTACTGATGGCGATTACTGATGGTGCATACTTGTGGCAAACTCGTAATCTGTTTGGAACCACTTTTTTACACCACCAAAGTAACTGCGGATAGAAAGAAATCGGTTCCCAAGAGGCAAACTCGTAATAATCTGTTTGGAACCACTTGGTCCCACCATTTTTCCTAACGGTTCTGCATAAATTTATCCATGCAAAACTGAAGCAATGCTTCAACGCAGAAGAAGAATAGTAATAAGAATAATAAGAATATGATATTTTCTCACCATCTCGGCAGAGAGAACAACAGGCGACTGACTTCATAAATATAGCGCGTGCTCAACAAAATACCACCCACACCGAGCCCACCCAACCCCGACTTACCTTAGCACATATCCGGGCTGCTACAATCCAGCGAATATTTTCATGAAACTTCACACATGCATAGACCACGAACCGAAGGTGTGTCACGCACAAGAATGACAACTCTTGCATAGCTAATGTTTGAGTTATCTCCCTTTTTTGTTTCGCGCACTGATCGAGCATGACTCGACCACCCTTTGGAATATTTTCATGAAACTTCACACATGCATAGACCACGAACCGAAGGTGTGTCGCGCACAAAAATTACAACTCTTGCGTAGCTAATGTTTTAGTTATCTTCCTTTTTTGTTTTGCACACTCTACAAACTGGACAATAATGCATGAATACCCGTTTTCTCGTGTGCTCTGTACACCTTACCTGTAGAGAGAACAATAGCCTTCTCCGGTGGAACAATAGTGACTGTGAGAACCATTCACCAGTGCATGAGCTAGCACGTGCAAATGTCCAGACTGACCACTAACTGACCACTAACTTATTTCAGGTAATTATCCAGGTAAATTATTATATTACATTTCCGTAAACTGTGTTGACAATATTGTGGCAATATGTGGACCTGTGCCGATATGATATGTAAATAAACATAGGACTATTCAAAAACATTCTCGGCTCCAGTAGCGATCATTATTTTATTTTTTTAATTTATTTTTCTTCAAATTCTTTTTTAATTATTGTCTAGTAGCATAAGGTCGTTAGTGCTATATACAGACTATTATCATATAATAAAACAATTATTGACTAGTGAGCCATAGAATATTATCTGATAATCCATGGCTCACTAGTCAATAATTGTAGAATATGTTTGGGCCAGTGAAAATTGCTTTCGGGCCCAGGCTCGAGGTCAAGGCGGGACAAGGCGAGGAATTTGATTCCGCGGAATTCTTGTTTACTTATCTCCCTTTGTTGTTTCATGCACTGATTTCGTGTCCGGAGCATAACTCGAACACCCTTTGGAAAATTTTCATTAAACCTCACACATGCATAGACCACGACCCAAAGGTGTGTCGCGCGCAAAAATGACAACTCTTGCATCGTTATTTTTTTTACTTATCTCCCTTTGTTGTTTCATGCACTGATTTTGTGTCCGGAGCATAATTCGAACACCCTTTGGAATATTTGTTATTAAACTTCACACAATTATAGAAGACGACCCAAAGGTGTGTCGCGCGCAAGAATGACAACTCTTGCGTCGTTAATTTCTTAGTTATCTCACTTTGTTGTTTCGTGCACTGAGTTAGTGTCCGGAGCATAACTCGAACACCCTTTGGAATATTCTCATGAAACTTCACACATGCATAGACCACGACCCTAAATGTGTGTCACGCAAGAATGACAACTCTTGCATCGCTAATTCTTTAGTTATCTCCCTTTGTTTTTCCGCGCACTGATTTTGTCTCCGGAGCATAACTCGAACACCCTTTTTCCAAACTACTTGTGTATCTGGGGTGGGGGATACACATGCGCTTGTCGACAAGCGTCAATTTCTAGTTTAATTTAATTTTTGACGGTTTAGCCTTATTGTATTACAATTTACGTGTACCTGATATTACATCTTAGTGCTTCGTTCGACGACAGCGTTCCCTAACATAAACTGTGCCTGATATGCTGAAGCCGTCGCTGCCACTTCATGCATCGAAGGGAATACAATCTTCATCGGGCGTAGTATGTGTGATAATTATATGATAATCCATGGAAGAATGGCATTGCTTGCACACTGCAAAGTAGAATGACACTTGTTTATGCAAAGTGCTATCAGGTAAGGAAATTAGGTTTTATACTTCACTATGTTCCTGTCAAATTGTGACCTAAATTCACCATGTGAATGAAATTCCAGACAATTCTGGATACAGCATAGCTCTGACATAGCGGCAACAAGCTATCTGTATATAGTGTTTAAACATTTTTACTAGTTATAAAAGGACCATCACACTCTGTTGTTTCCAACTATTCCCCACAACTGAATCACCATATTTTGATGAGAGCTACATACATGTATATGTAAATGCGACGTTGAATATTATGATGTGACATTCATCATTAATCAAAATCATGTGCTATTCTCTCCAAGAAATGACACTATATCCAAACACATACCAATCATGCATTGTAAATGTATATGGCATTCACCTCTAGGAGGCGAAACAATATGTAACACATATACACATTTTTTATATACATGTGTAATGGCATTTGCTTACAATAGCGAATTTGTTGTATTTTACAGTGGTGGGTAAACTACAAGTACAGTACGTTTATTTACCGAATATAAAGAGCTACATGTACCTTCATAATACCAATAGAGACAACAAAACACAAACACAACAAATGAGACATATTCCATTCTACGCTTTCAGCAAATCTTTTTTATGAGTATAGTCAAGCTAGATGGCCGCGACCCACATGTCGTGCCCGCCGAAGCTTTGATAGTATACCGAACAACTTTCACCAAAATCTTTAACCAAAAAACTTTAACCAAAATCTTTAGCCCGGACGCACGTACGTACGAACGGACGTGCGTACGTACGATGTGTGCCGACTATGTCGACAAAAAATCGGCAGAAATGTCTGTGATTGGTTATCCCTCTTGGAATACTATATATGTAGTCGCCTTTATCTAGTTCATCATCTATATCGCTTGAGCGTCCGTGATGGGTGCCAGTTCTGCATGTGAGTTGTGCTGTCATGTTACAAGTTGTATAAACTGGAATGTATTGTCCTACCGTTTCTTCCATGACACCATGCATGGTGAAATGAAAAATGTGAATTAAATGGTCATGTTGAATGACTTGATAATCAGCCTGTTCAATGGCTACATGCATTGCTTTCTCCAATGGAATACTAGTCAATACAAATACCTAAAGACACTCAGAAAAATACAAATATTGTCTCGTATCAAAATATTTGTATCTATTTTGTCAATACGCACTATAAACTTATATTGTCTATTAGATACGTTGAGGTGGGTGGTTGGTTGCGAGCAATCGAATGGTTATGTAGCGATCAGTGTTCCTCTTCACCGGAATGCCAACATGGTTTAGACCTCATTTACATACTTTTCGGCCTGGTATTTGAGGGGCAAATCCTGTCATACCCCATTAAAAGATTAGTGCTAATCTGATTACTTTTTGAGATGGAACTAAGTGACTATGGTGTGGTATGGACCTGGCACCAGGTCCGGTCATTCTAATTTTACGACTGAGTATACATTTTCTTGATGTAAATAGTTAGTTCCGATTTGAGTATTTACCCCCAGTACATATGGGTTAAATACGGGATGGACCCAGTTGGTCTGGCCTTAAACCACCTCAGCTGTTGATAGGCCGCTATATACAACGCTCAATCATTATATGCTTTGCGTGATATATCATAGGTTTATGATTCGGCAGTGTGGAGGGAGCAAACATTAAAATATGGTGCTAAAAGTTAAAAAGTTACCATTTATAAGGATTACCATGCTGAAATTAGTGGTAACACATGGTGTGTCAGCTATTTCCACATAATATTTGTTATATGTTCATCAAGAGTGTAGATGTCAGCCATCTTTGATTTTAAAATTATAATTAACTCAACTCTAAATTACCACATACCATCATACCATGTAACAATTAGCGAGGAAACCTCATGCAATTTATATTTTGACCCTATCTGACTACATATTTTTTTCTCAGCTTTCCAATATGGCGGATCTTGACTTTGAAGGCATATACCAAAATATACGCATTTCAATGAGCATGTACTACCGAAAACTTCTAAAAACAGTAAAAATCTTATTTTTAGTTTTTGTTCGTCTGCAGGTGACAGACGTATTTAAGTTTATTCTTTACAACATTGCATTGGCGGCCATTTTGAATGTGGGGCTCCAGGAAATGTAGCTCCACTTGTCCCAATTTTAAAATATGTTCTGTTAGTTTCATCAATAATGCAAAATGAAGGATAATATTAGTCACAAATTCCATGAAAATGAGACCTCTTCATTGTCAGCAATAGGCTAAATCAGAACGAATTGAATACAACATACTGTTTTGGCGGCCATCTTGGAATAATTTCTGTATCGAAAAATATATTATCATTATCACTATTAAAATGGCTTAAGTATCAACAAAGATATGACGTACAGCATGATATTTTCTTGTTTCTTAGGCAAATTGGTGGCCATCATGAATTGAAGGTATGATCATTAATTCGGCATTTTCCGAATCCCTATGTATAAAGGTACCAAAATAGTTCATCATCAGAAGGCTATCAATGTTGTTATAAGTCATATACGTGCATTTATACAACCATGTCAATGACAAATTTCGGGTCAATATAACCTCTAAATAACCTCAAAAATGACCCCTAAGGTCAAGTCTGCGGGAGTACCCACCCCTATCCAACAGCTTACATATCATAGAAGTCGATCAACATGGGTGCCCATTTATAACAAAAAATGCGATCAAAACTGTATTGGCATTGGCATTGGCATTGGCATTGGCGGGCCGGTTTGTTTTCAAACGAACGAAGTCAAAACTGGGCCTGTACATAGTCCAACCACTTCTTTCGTGGAAAGAGTAATGCAATTAGAGTATTGCACCATATAATCCGCACAACTATAAAACACGAAACACATGTACATTTGTATTTCAAGAAATGTTGGATTTTTTCAACCGCTCCGTGGTGACGTTATTTCGTTGCTATAGTTACGCATTACATGCGAGCGGATTATCGCAAAGTATGTTCTTATTTTCAAACAAATTCAATTTCACCAGATATAATCGTCATAGAAAGATGAATGTATGACTGCACCTCGTATGTGGGTTTTCGCTGCATGTACAGTAATCAGTCTCCAGCTAAGGTACGTATTGGAGTATTTTACGCACTTATTTTAGCTGAATACGCATTGATTATCAACAGTCGGAGTACAAAATACTCACAGCAATGTGAAAATACGCATTGATTTTCAAATTGAGTAGTGGAAATACTGTAATAAAGTTGCAAATGTACTTAATTGAGCTGCTTTTTGAAGCTCCACTAAGTAAATTTGCAACTATATTACAGTATAGATAATTAAAGTTAATAAGTAATAATGCACTCAAATAAGAGAATGGTTAAATTTGTATTATGTTTTGATAATTTGTTCCCTATTTAATAATGAAGAAAATCAAAAATCCATTGTCAAAAGAAATACGTATTTAATTTGAAATCAGATGGCACAATACTCTTTAGACACACCACTTATCTGGAGCTCTGAGTAAATGGCATATATCAATCAATCCTGGTTTCTACAGCCTGTGATACTAAGCCACATGTTAGGGACAGGATTTATATAAACTTGCTTTGAATCCAATACGTTACACGACAGGGCCCGGTTGCTCAAAACATCCGTTAGCTTAACGGACTGTTAAATCCTTAACTGAATGGTTAAAATCTCTGTTTTAACAGAGATTTTAACCATTCAGTTAAGGATTTAACAGTCAGTTAAGCTAACTGGGGCCCGTTTCACTAAACTTCTTACGATAAGAAATTATCGTACGAACTTCTTAGGCGCATTTTACCGTTTCACTAACGTCAATTTCCTGCGAACTTTCTTGCAAAGTTCGTAACTTTCCTCGTAAGTCTGCGATAGGTATTGGGCTGCCGTACGAAGATTTTTTAGCGCAAGTGTAACGGCCGCCATACATGTATTTCATGAATAACATCGCCATGAAATCGTCCGTGCATATTTCGCCCTATAGGTTTCACCCTATACTTCCGTCTGTCCGTTTATTTTTGGCATTACTTAGTAATACATTACCCTCACTACTGATCGTACGTCCGTTCGTCTGTTTATTTTGTTTTTAAGTGTTGGTCTGTCCATCTGTCTGTTTTTTTTGTTTTTTTGTTTCAAGTTTTTGTAAGTTTCTCAAATCACTTATAGGGGCCCTAATGCGTAGACAGACCGGATTATCTAGCGTTAGCTGCTTATCAGTTAGCCAGCAAATGCAACCCAGATATAACGTGGCTTATAGAGTAGTGACTCACTATCCTTGTAGCTGTTGATCAGTTAGTGCAGCAAATGCAGCCTGATATAACGTGGCTTATATAATAGTGACTCGCTATACTTGTACCTGCTGATCAGTTAGGCCAGCATATGCAACCTTATATAACGTGGCTTATGGAGTAGACCCCTCACTATAATTTTACCTTCTGATCAGTTAGCCAGCAAATGCAGCCTGATATAATGTGGTTTAAGGTGGAGTGATTCACTATAATTGTAGTGTGGTGTAGGGGTGAAATGGATGAAAACACGAATGAAATATTTTCAAAAGTAATATGTATATAATGTGTTGTCATATCATTTTTGTTTTGTTACTGTATACTATATGGTATATCGAATTGCCATCTCCGCCATCTTTGTATGTACGGCCATCTTACAGTTTCATCACTTCGACCGTTTGACACATACAGCAAATACTATGACAGAGAAAGTATTACAATGTGGTGCAATACATTATAGACAGATATGACAACATCGTGCTATAAATATTATGCCAGAAAGCTATACAACAGGTTAAGGTCATATAAGGCCTGGCCAACTGGTTCGATCCCGTATTCAACATGCTGTATTTCGGGGGGGGGGGCGTCCCAAAATCAGAACGGAATATTTACATCGAAACAAATATGAGCCGCGCCGTGCGAAAACCGGGCTTAATGACAAAAAAGTCAGTTTTTAATGTTTCGCGTATTCTGAATTGTACATCTTTTAAAAGCCATATTCCGCAAAAATTATCAATGCATCCCAATTATTTTTCATTTTAGAAGTATTTTTATGACGCGTGGTAAAAACTTATATGACGTTTTAGATCAATGACGTCGAAATTACGTTTTATCAACGGCGTATGCAAGAGGTGTTGCTAAAATACCCTGACAAGTCCTATAGATTTGTCATCTTTTAGTGTATGTCAACCAAATTTGGATATCTCGTAGCCTGGCCAAGTGTCTCCCATTAGGCCAAGACAAAGTATGAAAATAATGTTTATGGCTCGTGTTGCAGTTGCTAATGTAACGTCATGTTTTGGATTGCGGCCCAAGTAACGTAATTTCGTATGAATAATTATTTTCAAACAAGGCAGAGTGAGAAATGTTGGCGTTTCCCTGTTGTTTGCTGCTGTCTGAAATAATAGCGACATTATTTAACATTTCCTGCGACAACATATTTTAAAGTAGGCAGTATTTTAAAGTAGGCAGTAGGCCGCTTAATTATAACATTAACTTTGTGACAAAACACGACGTCGGGCAGATGTGTTAGCGTGATAGCGTGATAACTTTCGCCGTGTGTCTTTCTTGAGGATCGCATTACCATCACCTGATATCCATTATTATGCAGTCAAGTGATAAGCTGATGATTTGATACTACAAACCGTACGAAAAGCAAGTTTATGACCATCAAATTTCAAATTAATTACAAGACTTTTCGAAAACTCCACCGACCTCACTGTGTGTTTTGTGCATTATGTATTGCTTATACACAAACAATCAAGAAGCTGCAATGAAATCACTGATTCTGAATCTATTAGAGAGATGTTGATGCATTTATTTTACCAAATTGAATACAAACACCGGATATATATGTAATTACATAGCTGCGTGTCTACCTCCGTTTATGATCAAATAAGTGGCATTAAATGGCATATCGTTCGCTAAGTACTGGATAGAATAATTCAAAAGTCTCAATTTACTAATATCGTTTGCATACACTAGGTTCTTCATATTTAAGATTAGTTATGTATCAAAGTGCAGTGTAAGCGAAAACTTCGCTGATATGTAAGCAGTTAAATTATGTGTTCACTATTTTGAAATCATAAGGACAAACGACGAAAAAGAGTGACACTGTCAAAGAACGACAGTTAGGCGACAATGTACAGCGCCTCAAGCATTTCTAAGTCATTGATGCTGCGAGGAACTCGTGCAAGTATCCTTGCTATAATATTTTGTCACGACACCATGGCCATAACGTCAAACATGTATTCACGTTCAGTGACGTCACAAGTACGTGACATCAAGTCATGACGTCATAATATGTGTACTGAGGTACAAGGCATCGCGTCTCATATTAGTGAAAGATTCAGTAAGTTTTCATGTTCTGTTTTCTGTTCACACTTAATGTTAACCGACGCCAGTAAACGCAAATGGGAGGGCAAAATGTGAACTTTTACGGCGACGTTAGACAATTTGAATCGTCGTTTTTCCGACGTCGTTTACAGCTTTCCATAACGTTGTCATTAAGCCCGGTTTTCGTATGGCGCGGTCCATATATATTCAGCCCTGAAATTAGAACCCGATCTGGTTCCAGGTCCATACCAAACCAAAGCCACTTGGCCCCTTCCCCTAAATGTAATAGGAAATCAGACTTTGTATATAAGTGTGATGAAAACAACCAATAGGACATTGCACAAACTTGTATTGATGGGTATGTCAAATTATTTGTGGTATGTGTAAAACGCCGCAAGATGTATTGCATTTACTAAGATGGCCAATACGGCAACTCCATGCCCCGTATAGTATACAGTACAAACTAAAGCAAATAAAAATCACATTTGAGATCATCAAAGACTCGAGCACTTGAAACTTTGCAGACATTGGTTACCCTGCGCTGCCTAGCGAAGGGTGAGTTCTACTCCGAGGCTGGCGACATCAACGGTGTCTCTAGGAGTTCGGTTTCTCGGTGTATTAATGATGTTGTCTCAGCCATCAATAATCGACTGGACAACATCAGTTTTCCAACCGAGGAATAAGACCTGGCCAACTGTAAAAAAAGGCCTTTTATTGTGTGGCCAGGATTCCGAACACCCTAGGCACCGTGGATGGGACACTCAGTGTCAGTCCAATTCACTTTCCTGGTTTTCAACTTGCTGGAATAAGGCAGTTCATTTAACAGCTGTCGTCTGGTTGTCAAAGTCGGACCAGATGTTTACATTCAAAGGGCTTGATGGATTTCCAATACTGAAGAATTCTTAAGAAGTTCGTAACTTAAGAAATTTCGTACGCACATGTTAGTGAAATGCACGTAAGAAGTTCGCAAGAAATTCGTACGAAAAGTATCGTAGACGTAAGAAAGTTCGTAGCGTAAGAAGTTTAGTGAAACGGGCCCCTGATGTTTTGAACAACCGGGCCCAGGGTGTTTACGTCAAATACTATACAAATAGCATGCGCATGCGGCCACAATTGCAACACAAATACAACTATGTTTCATGTGCTTATAAATGTGTTTTTCAAGATATAAACATTCAAAACCTATCGAAGAGTATGAAAGTTGTCAGTATTGGGGTTAAATTAGCCAATTATTGAAACACAAAAGAGAGAACAAACTGTGCTGAATGGGAATGATTTGTGATCGACGAGCTATTTTTGGTTTGACAGTGTAGTTACATTCTATGACACATAAATAACAACTTCAGCAGGTATAACCCTCTCACTCTTTTGCTCAATGGCCCGGAACTCAAATACAAAATGGCCGCCATATTTTTTCTGTTTTTATTTTGCCGTACCAAGAATATTTGGATAGTATTTGCTATCAAATTGTGTTTTTATGTAGTACGATGATCGAATGTTTTATGTACGAAACATACTATTATTGAGTGTACTCCGGTTTCCTCCTGTACAAAACTCACATAATGACACTACCTGTTCGTTATTCCTTTACAACAGAGTTTAAATCAGTTCCAGTGACTGAACCAACAACAGTGATCATGAAGACCCGGTCAGCATGTGCTGATGGGCAGACTGATATGTATCTATTCGGGCACACTGACAAGAGCTCCTTCATTTCTTCGGAATGGTGTTGTTACTGTGTTAGTTCAATAGAAACGTTCATGAACATTTCTAGTTGGGATGGGCAGCTGTGTGAATAATGTTTAATTAAAGATCCAAGCAGTAAAAATTACCCTCAATGCAATAATTCAGCCTCCAATTACGTATTTAAGTGCAGTAGACTGACACTATTGTGTTTTCAGAATGGCCGCAAAATAGCACTATTTGTTCATATTTTGTTAGCGACATAACATAATAAGTAAATCACATTCCCTTATAAGTGTCACAGTTTCATTTGCAGAGCATTACACTATGTCACAGATGCAAACAGAAATGCTTTCATGTTTCTAAAGTGTATAAAGTGAGCTTGCACAAATAAATTTAAAATGGCCGCCAAATATAATTCTGCTCAATATGTTCATCAAACTGCCAGTATTACATGAGTGTGTTTTGTTTTTGTAAAATAATGACTGTAGAAAATACATAACTTTAATTAACTGAATTGCGTATCATCTTATTGTCAAAACTGCCACCAAATAACATTTTTGTTTAGATGTTCTTAGAGAGATAATTGTTTTTGTAATTCATACTAGTTTTATGTTGTTTTTCTACATGTATATAGAAGTCCTCGAATCATTTACAGCGTATTAACATGCATTTAATTAAATAGAAAATGAAGTAAAACACTATGTGGCTGCTATGATAGCAGCCACATTGTGTTTGACTTCCTTTTGTGCGATATTATATCAGCGTTCCTCGTGAACGTGAGTAGTGGCATACGATTTTGGTTTGCGTGTACATTTGTCTATGTAAATAATTTATATTTAGCAAACACTTTTTATTAATTGGATTTTTTAAAAATCTATGTTTAGCCCCCATGTTAAATTCCCATAGACAAATCGTATTTTATGGAATTTCGTCATATACAAAAATGAGTTTGGGTTTGGCAAGTAACTGTGTTGACTAATATCCTTTGTAAACAAAATGAGGCCGTGATGTCATGATGTACTTGCAAATAAATTGTTCTATTTTTGTTTAATATTTTTCAAAAAAGGTCATACAAGTCACGATTATTTATTAAGGTAGTAGGTCATAGATAGATACACTCAGCTTCAATGATAGTTGCTTCATTAGAGTTATGTGATATATGAATATAACATGTGTAAATATTATCATGTTACTGTACACACTATGGAGCATTGAGTTGATATCTCCGCCATCTTTTATGTACAAGTCATCGTACAGTTTCATCACTTCGTGCGCTTGACACACACAGCAAATAATATGACATTAACCCAACTAAAATTTGGTGCAATACATAATAGACATACATGACAACGGCAATGTATACATATTGTTATGCTCAGGCTGCTGGAGTGTGTAGGGTGGAGGAAATTGGGTGGATACTTCAGGGGATTTTGTCAAGAATAACAGTGAACAGTTCAACTATTTATTTGTACACACAGGTACAGCTGGGAGCTCACGGAAATGGTAATATATTTCCAGCTGTACTTACAATAGTGGTTAGAGTGAAACAGTGTTGATGGGAATAGTGAAATTTATAATTTGGAAATTTGGGAGAAAACTGATAGAGTGGTTGCCTGAAGATTTTTTTTCAAAAATTGAGCGCCTGTATCAGGAAACGGGGGTGGGGGGGGGGGGGGTGGGTTATATACCATCCCCCAGAGTCAACCTAAAATCTGGGGTGATTTCACCCTCAACCCTGGTTGATGGCTTCCTCGACCAGAAAATGGGGCGACTTAGCCAACATTCTGGGTGATTCTGGTGACGTCAACCATCCTATCACTGTATAACTAGTACATAGCAACGTACAACACCTTGAGAAAAACAGGAAATTCTCCACAAACTTGAATGAAAGTCCCCAAAAAAATTATTAGGAGACAATTACTAATGGTCAAATTAGGTAAATAACTCACTATGGTTGACCAGTTCTGTGTTATATCAGAAAATATGAAAATATTAAATACCGTGAAGATTCTAATAGACGCCCGGGCGTGTATTAGAATCACCACTGGCTCCGAAGTCCTGTGTGGGCGTTTAATAGAGGCAAATATTATTCACGAAGGGAAAATGATAAAAATATATGATTTGTCTACATCTGAACAAAAACGTAACGAAGGGACGTTACTCTCAAACGTCTGACCCGACTTGATTGTAGTGTCTGTCAGTTTATGGACATTTTGGACCAAGACGTTTCGACCCACTTTGGTCATTATGGTACACTCGGTAAAAATGTTTATAAATACTTGTAATGTATATATCAGATATATCAATACAACGTCAATCATTTATGCTGATCAGATTTACGCATATGGACGTTTCGGACTGTCACGGTTTAGGACCATGGACGTTTCGGCCCATGTACGTTTCGATCCGTATCGGTGTGTTTAATTTCGGCCCATGGCCACGTCCATAACATTTATTTTTGCTCATCTCCTAGGAAATATCGGCCAACAATCCAACATGATGTCTATTAGAGCATGGGCATCTATTATAATCTTTACGGTATTAGAATGCTCTGACAGTTCGTTTTGGTTACTAGGACAAATTTATCCCATGATGCATCAGCCGGAAGTGAATCAGCCACTTGAATAACACCATGTGCTTTTGGGTTGGCACATTATAAGGAAAATAAAGTGGATTATCACTCTGGATTGCAGTGCATTCTAACATCTAAAGGCTAGCATGAAAATGGTCAGAACAAATACAATCATATGGTGTAGGTACTCGATCTACTGAGCAGAATCGAAATAAAATTGTCAGTTTGAGCATCAGATACGAACACTCATTACACAGCCTCATGTGAGTGTTTCATAGTTCAGAAAGTATGTCTCTGTTTATTCCGAGGGTGTTACAATATTATGCCAGCAAATTATACAAAAGACGAGATATCTGAGCATTTCGCCCATCAATCTCAAAATATATTTTGATGTGTAAACTTTTCAATCAGATGCACAGCCTATGTTAGTGTAAACTTTACCTTTAGGTAAAGTCATATTTACTCGCATAGTCGGTGAGCAGACACCAGGGACAATACACTCAGGTAACTGCTTACATGTCACTGGATTTGGTAGCTAATAACACAGTACAGTAGCGGGTATATAAGAGCCGCGTCGCGAGAAAACCTGTCTTCGGGAGTCTGACGACGTCATAAGATATGACGTCGTGAACTTAGCTGACGTAATTTCCGCTGAGACTTTGTATGTTGCACTCTGACTTCGAAGTTCAGTTACTTGTTGCAGAACAATAGGCTACGATACTCGCTCACTGCAAGGCGAGTTGACTCTCCAAAAGACAAAATGCTACCGTAACATTCCCAAAACAAACACAAGGCGGTGTAAAAAGCTGATATTGCGGTAACAAATGTCTACAAAAATGTTAGAGTAGGTCGGGTCTGACCTGCCGTCGGCACTAACCGCCCCCCCCCCCCACCCCCCATCAGTAAACAGGTTTAAACCTAAGTTGATATCTTATGTTGCGCATGTGTCGAAAGTTCATTTCCCCGTGAGTTTTACATTTGCGACACACGATGCAGAGAGTATTGTCAATACTAATAAAATTGTTTTCCGTAGAACAACATCTGTAAACAAAGACTTGCATAAATATGGTGCAATATGTACGTAACACATGGCTGTATACATGAATGCAGATTTATCTGAGTGTGTCTACATATTGGAATACCGATATTGTAAGTTAAGGCTGGTCACATTCCAAAAAAGTTTAGCGTGACTTAGACAGCAATCATACAGGTGACCGAATACAGCCGACATGAAAAATACCTACTCTCTGTTCCACGTTTTGCTGCCGACGAACTTTTGGCTATTAAACACATTAAATCTAAAAAATAGTTTAAAGTAAGTAATTTTCCATCAGTAACAAAAAAGTCACCCTCCCCAAAAAATTTATTTGATGAAATTCCATCAAATATTGATTTTATTGCGAAAAAACGATTTTACTATGGGAATTTAACATGGGTCCGATATTTCGTGCACGCAGTGGTTCGGTTGTTTACTGGAGACTGACGTCATTTCCCATTAACCAACAAATCACCGCGTGTCACGTGATTCGATATTTTTAAAGATGGCCGCTAATATTCATTTATAATCAGGAAGTGAACGTGTTTGATTTTAAAAAGCGAATTTAGTTTAGTGACTAGTGAGACGCGTTTTTAGTGCAGTTAACGCTGGAAATCTTTGAGATTTATGTTAAAGGCCCTGAACGGCTCAGTATTACAATTTTCCGATTTTTTCAAACACAAAAACATGTTTGGCAACTGATTTAGTACACAAAACTAACATATGCTGCCTAATAGATACATCTCAAGTCTTGAGATTTACATCTTAATCGCAATGTGAAGACAACAAAGACTTGCTTTGTGTACCACTCAGTGCAAAATATCAATATTGACAATTTCATTTCCGTAACCCAACGGCTTCGGCTCGGAAGCGAGTCGATAAACTCCGGCTATCGGAATTCATCGGCCGCGAATCGGGGAGTTGGGGAGTTGACCCGAGCGTCTATCGGAAAATCGATCGGGCTTTGAAACACGCACCTGCTGTTTGTTTATCAACAAATATTGATATTTTCATCGACTACAAACTCATTTTTGTACCAAAATGAATGCAAACAGTTTCAAAGTGTGTGTAAATAGAAACCTGTTGTATTTATGTCTGGGAAAACCCAATAGGAGGCAAAATTCGGCAACTTGAGCCGTATAGGGGCCTTAATGTATTAGCAACTGGAAAAATCTATGCCGAAAACCCACCCCAAGCAGCGGTTTCGACAGGCAGCAACACGTTGTATAGGCGAGTAAAACATTACGACATCGCGTGGCTTTTTCTTACAATGGTGATGAATGCGAGTTTTGTACCTTTCTAAATTACACAATCTTCATGCCCGGGCGCATTTGAATTGTTTACAAGATATCATAGTTTATACAACACCACTATTCAGGTCGTTTGAGCAAATGAAACGTCACGTAAAAGCGACGTCAAACGACGTCAACACGACGTTACAGTATCTACGTATCTACCGGTACACATAGAGTATACGCCAACATTTACAACAGTTTGCAAGTTGACAAACTAGAAGCATGTTTGGCATTGAATAATGCATGTATAGACAGATGAGCTTGATTGTTTTGGTAATACATGAAAGTGAAAAGCGACAAAGACAAACCGGCAAGTTCATGTACCAGCAAGTATAAACGTGTGCGCGTGTACGGCGGATTCGATATGTGGATTTCTTCTTGTTGACGTCCTGTTTACTGAGCGTTTTAATAATTTATAATTGTAGAAAACCATAGAAGTATATGAAACAGACAGTAATACTTACTGTCCAGGTATGTTATTCTGTATTGATTTACTGGTTAGTTCGTTGGTGGCTAAATGACAGTTCAGCAAATACAGATGGGAATACACCTGTAAATGGGGAGGACAATACCTTCAACATTAAAGATACATGCCCACTCAGTAGGCACAGACTATTATTTATAGATAGTTTCGTATATTCTGTAGATATGACATTTTCAGGCAAAATAAACATTCATTCACAATAACACCCCAGGTAATGATTGACATTACTATACAATGTATATCATATAAAGTATAATTAAAAAATATCATGCCTCATTTGCATATGAAAATAGCCTAATAACACCGCGAGTCACTATGAGTAAAATAGATATTACTAAATGATTATATCTGTATAGTGGGCACTCCTAATTGTTTACACAATTATACACTTATTTAATTCCTATAAAGAATACTTTTGCCTACTGAGTGGGCATGTACCTTTAACTTACATTAAAACTAATGCACAGTCGATGGCGCGCCATGGCAATATACACACTTTTCCCAAATGACCGGGAGGTCGAATCAAAAATCGAAATTCACTTTGCGCATCTACACACATTATAAGGAAGGCACACACCAAGTTTCAAGTCCCTACCTTATTATTGTTAACAAGTTTTACATGACGGACGGACGGACGGACGGGACGGGACGGACGGACGGACGGACGGACGGATGCCCATTGGAGACCACCTTCAAGGGTAGCGCTTGGAAGTCTGCTACATGGACAAAATGGATATGGTAGAGCGGGGTCGGGTGTTTTCGGTTGTCTAAGACGGAAACATACACGCTGTACAAACCCACAGGTGATTCTAGCGTGTCTTGGATGGTCAATTATTGTTTGTATATACATGAAACACCTTTCTAAACAATGTGCAAAACAATTCAAATGCGCCCGGGTATGAAGATTATGTGATTTAGAAAAGTACAAAACTCGCATGCATCACCATTGTAAGTAAAAGTCACGCGAAGTCGTAATTCTTTAACGTGTTGCAGCCTGTCGAAACCGCTGCTTGGAGTGGGTTTTCGGCATAGATTTTACAGTTGCTAATACATTAACATAAATCTCAAAGATTTTGAGCGTAAACTGCACTAAAAACGCGTCTCACTATATAACCTAAATTCGATTTTTAAAATCAAACTCGTTCACTTCCTGATTATAAATGAATATTAGCTGCCATCTTTAAAAATATCAAATCACGTGACACGCAGTGATTTGGTTGGCTAATGGGGACTGACGTCAGTCTCCAGTAACCAACCAAACCACTGCTTGCACGTGATTGAAATATTTTCCGAAATATCGGCCCCATGTTAAATTCCCATAGCAAAGTCGTTTTTTCGCAATAAAATCAATATTTGATGGAATTTCATCAAATAATATTTTTTGTGGAGGGCGACTTTTTTGTTACTGATGGAAAATTACTTACTTTAAACTATTTTTTTAGATTTAATGTGTTTAATAGCCAAAAGTTCGTCGGCAGCAAAACGTGGAACAGACAGTAGGTATTGTTCATGTCGGCTGTACACGGCCCCCTATATGTTTGCTGTTCGCTAACCTTCATTTGAATGTGACAAGCCTTAACTTACAACATCGGTATTCCAATATGTAGACACAATCAGATAAATCTGCATTCATGTATACAACCATGTGCAACATATTGCATTATATTTATGCAAGTCTTGGATTATAGATGTTATTCTATGGAAAACGAGTTAATTAGTATTTTTTTTTTTTTAGTTAATTAGTATTGGCAATACTCTCTGCACTTTTCGTCGCAACATATGTTGTTCTATGGAAAACGATTGCAATTGTATTGGCAATACTCTCTGCACTGTTTGTCGCAAATTTAAAACTCACAGGGAAATGAACTTTCGACACATGCGCAATATAAGATATCAACTTAGGTTTTAAACGTGTTTACTGATGGGGGGCCGGTTAGTGCCGACGGCCGGTCAGACCCGACCCCGGTCTAACATTTTTGCAGACATTTGTTACCGCAATATCTATGGAAGGGGATATCCGCCACTACATTGCATGCTGCTTCATGACAATGCAGTCGACCATTGTTACATGTCATCCTGCACTGTGGCTACTCGTTACTGCTTAATGACAACTCCATCGTGCATTATTCATTTCACATTGCATACCTCGATTGGCTATTTGACATTGTTACATGTCATCCTGCATATTGGCTATACAATACTGCTTAATGACAACTCCATCTTGCATTATTACATTGCATATTGCATACCTCGATTGGCAATTTCACATTGTTACATGCCATATTCTGCCATGTGTCATTCTGCTTACTGCTTGCTGGGATGCGTATATGACTATATGAATTCCGCCGAATGACGCCTGCAAGCACGCAGAATGGCCCATGTCAGAATATGAAATGGCCGAATGAGGGATGCCAGTATCGCAGTAAGCAGTAGGCCGAATGAAACTTGGCAAAATGTGCAACGCCCTCTGTTGTCATAATGGGAACGCTTCCATTATGACGCCAGGTGGCGCTCCAAAATAGGTACAGTAGACGTTTTTTCTTGTGGTCTTTTGTCACTGTGCCACCGCGGACGTAATGTATTTAAAGTTGTCGATCACCGCGGGCATAGCCTACCTGTCCCCCACGATCACTGTTTCAGGCAGTGGGATCGCGGTGACAGCATCCTCGGTCACTGTGATGCACTGCCCGAACGTTATCACGGTGATTTGCCGTGGTCGTTCACGGGGGGTCACCGCGATTGCGTATCTACCTGTATAAATGCATGTACGCGAAGGTACAGTGCTTTAGAAAAATAAAACATTTTTGTTTGTATGAGAAACGATGAATTAAGTGAGCGCGTGCGTGTGTATGTGTACGTGTGCATTCGCGCTTTGATGTAGCTAAAGTCGAACATAATGCTATATCACTATTCTATATGTACACGAGTTATGGTGTTAACTGCTTAGACACAATGCCATCAATGTGTGTCAAATTGCAGGCACGTAGCCAGTGGGGGGGGGGGAGGGGGGTCGGAGCGGTCGGACGCCCCCTCCCCCCGACCAGCCTCGAGGTCCACTTTTTAGCCTCGAGGTCCACTTTTGTAGACCCCCGTAGATACCTCAGGCCCATTGGGCCTTCAAAACGACCCCACCCCTTCAAACAGGTCTGGCTACGGGCCTGAATTGTATATATATTTTCTTAACTTGATTGATTGATTGCATTGCGAATAAAGGTGATTTAATCCATTCTGGCCGCAAAGGAGATAATCCCGTCTTTATCATTTAGCGACTTACCTGTGACTATTTCGGGAGATTGAACACCATCGGTCTAATTAAAAAAATTTTTTAACACGAACTGTAATTAGCAGGTACTCTTCATTAGTAACTATACATGTAAATACGGACATAAGTATCCATTGTCAACAGATGAGTAAATGGAAAATGTGATTATTACCTTAATAGAAGTAATTAGAAATCGTATCGGTCCCCGTTATTCGTTAATTTAATGACCGGCCTCCGTTTCGCCCTTCGACCAACTCGTCCCCGTCAGTCGCTCAAATATAATACGATAGCCGACACAGGTTACGACAGGCCCGTACACAGGGGGATAGGGGTGGGGGTTGTGACAGTGACCGCACAGTGATCACAGTGACCGAGGATGCTGTCACCGCGATCCCACTACCTGAAACAGTGATTTTGTAATGTGCGCACTGGTCATTTAAAAAGGGGCCCATCCGTGATTTTTTGCGCGATGTCGGGCGCAAGACAATCAATAATTTGCGGCATTGACAATAATTAAGGGGGATTGCCGCAATCGCGCGTGCTGGACGCATCCCTGCCATTCCTGCATGATACGTAAACAAATCAAAGTTCGCTATGAAGGGCAATTCTTCGTTTTGATTGGTGGAAAATTTTGTGAATATTAACTAGCGTCAAACGACGTAAATTAGCCGAATAAACACATTTTACGCGATTATACGTGGCTGAAACTTGTTCTGTTTAATAAATAAAAGCTTTAAATTAGCCCAATAATCGGCGTATGTTGGCGTATATGGCCATTAGAGCCAACTATGGACTTCAACAACAACAACTTCCGGGTTCAATCTCTTCCGGCGTCCAGCTCATTACGTATTCAAAATTGTGTTATTTGGCTATATTAAAGTTTTAAACGGAGATAATTGCCAAAGATGCAAACTTTATCGGTTGATGCAATCTGGAAGTGATACAGCAAAATTCGCGTTCGTAGATTACCGAATAGCGGAGAAAAGGGTTGCTACAAACTTTTTCAGAATTCGATCGATGACCAATATATTAGCTGATCTATAAATAGATCGGCTAATAATGACATGTAACAATGTCAAATAGCCAATCGAGGTATGCAATATGAAATGTAATAATGCACGATGGAGTTGTCATTAAGCAGTAACGAGTAGCCGCAGTGCAGGATGACATGTAACAATGGTCGACTGCATTGTCATGAAGCAGCATGCAATGTAGTGGCGGATATCCCCTTCCATAAATATCAGCTTGTTACACCGCGCCTTGTGTTTGTTTTGGGAGTGTTACGTTAGCATTTTGTCTTTTGGAGAGTCAACTCGCTTTGCAGTGAGCGAGTATCGTAGCCTATCGTTCTGAAACTGAACTTCGAAGTCAGAGTGCAACATGCAAATCTCAGCGGAAATTACGCCAGCTAAGTTCACGACGTCATTTCTTGTGCCGTCGTCAGACTCCCGAAGACAGGTTTTCTCGCGACGCGGCTCATATCATGCTAATATAATAAATAGGTACGGTGGGATGATATTTCAAGGCAACATATGTTTGGGACATTAGTATCATGGACCGTTACACGGCGCATAGTCACAAATACGTGTCTATACCAAAATCCGTATGTGAAAACCTATACGAGTCAATACGCGTATCCGTATTTCTAGAACATATACGACATCAATCCGGATATGCCGTATTGTTAGGGAATCCGATGCTGCGTATTAAGGTGTCCTGTTAGGGCCACATTACATTATCGCGTTCTCGCTCTCTCGACTTATACACGAGATCGCGAGATTGCGAGAACGCGAGGCGAGATGGCGAGATGGCGAGATTGCGAGATCGCGAGAACGCGAGGCCAGATCGCGAGAATGCCAGAACGCGAGGCGAGATCGCGAGATCGCGAGATCGCGAGGCGAAAACGCGAGATTCAATCTCGCAATCTCGCCTCGCGATCTCGCAATCTTGCATCGCGATCTCGCGATCTCGAGATCACGCATTCTCGCGATCGATCTCGCGATCTCGCGATCTCGCGATCTCGCATTCTCGCGATCTCGCGATCACGCATTCTCGCGATCTCGCGATCTCGCGATCTCGCGATCTCGCGATCTCGCATTCTAGCGATCTCGCGATCTAGCGATCTCGCGTTCTCGCGATCTCGCATTCTCGCATTCTCGCATTCTCGCGATCTCGCGATCTCGCGATCTCGCATTCTCGCGATCTCGCGATCTCGCGGTCGGAAGTAAATATATGCGCATGCTCGCTGGGAATGCGTTTTGTACGGTGGCACAGAGGGGACATGGAAATATGTTTTACTTTCGCGTGCGCACGCAATGAAACGACGTACTCGTCAGTTTAGCAGGTTGTCTCCCTTGTCAGAATTTAATCGCCAGTTGTATTGTCTGTTCTCTTAAGAAAGTGTGCACTTCTACAATTGCTAATATTAAACAGCTATACAAAAAGTTAGCAACTATAAGTTGTTGACATAAACAATCAGCTACACATATACATGGGCGTTATGTAGGTACATGTATGTTCCACTTGGATTATACAATACCTTTATACATACGGACATACCGGCTGATTATCACAAAATGTATTGCATCTTCCTCCCTAGCTCAGTTGGTACGTAGTCGGACAATAATCGAACCATCTCTCTTCCGGCGCCGCTTTTGTTGTAGGTTCATTGGCGTACTGCCGTCTATTTACCGTGCTACATGTATACTGTATATGAGCCAGTCCCCTCTGTGCCACCGTACAAAACGCATTCCCAGCGAGCATGCGCATATCATTTTTATTTACTTCCGACCGCGATATCGCGAGATCGCGAGAATGCGAGATCGCGAGATCGCGAGAATGCGATATCGCGAGCTCGCGAGAATGTGAGATCGCGAGATTACGCGAGATTGCGAGATCGCGAGATTCCGAGATTGCGAGATTGAATCTCGCGTTTTCGCCTCGCGATCTCGCGATCTCGCGATCTCGCCTCGCGTTCTCGCATTCTTGCGATCTCGCCTCACGTTCTCGCGATCTCGCAATCTCGCGATCTCGCGATCTCGATCTCGATCGATCTCGCGATCTCGCGATCTCGCGATCTCGCCTCGCGTTCTCGAAATCTCGTGATCTCGTGCATAAGTCGAGAGAGCGAGAACGCGAGAATGTAATGTGGCCCTAACAGGACACCGTAGCGTATCGTTTGACAATAGCGCTTACAATCCGATGTTGCTTATTGTTGCAAAATACGAAAACAATACGATATTGTGTATTCTTCACTAATACTCTTTGATACAATGAGGCGGACTCAGGAAGAAATTGCTTCCAATCCGATTCTGTGTAAATATCTCCCGATATAATGTTTTTTTTTATGCAAAGGTTATTAGAAATACAATGTATATTAATCTGTCATCGAATTCCTATAACGTTAATGTCTCTTGAAGGAGTTCGGTATGTTATTTCCCCAAATCATATATAAAGACTTAACAATTGTTTTTGACCAGCTCTATACTTTGGGCTGCGTTGTGACAAAGCCGCGCGTATTTCATGCATGACCAGTGTAGATTCTGATTAGCAAATGTACTGTTGCAGTAAAATAATTGTTCGCTAATCGGTAAAATGGGAGCTGGTCAAAACAGGCCGGGTCAAAGCGATCCCCGGTAAAAGCGGCACCTTCTTGATCAAAATATCCCCCAAGTTTTAATTAATATATAATCAGATTAATAAACTAACAAAATCGACCACGTAATACGTATGTTGATAAAATCGAAATATTCTGTATTCTATTTGTGAATGGCGCTGAATACAAATCACCCAACTAGGGGTGTGATGCGGAGCGACTATCGATACTGTCTTGGAACGTTCACGGTCTCAAGAATAAAATATGTGACATTGACTTCATCAAAATATTAAAACAGAATGACATTGTTTTTCTCGGCGAAACCTGGCTACGTCATACCGACGTACACAATTTTGACATTTTAGGTTTTGAATCGGATCACGTTTTTGGACAAAAAGATGCAAATACCAGAAAAGGTAGAACTAGTGGTGGAGTAAGCGTATACTACAAATCGGAACTACGCGATCATATAAAGGTTGTTGAAAAAAATGAGAATGGTTTAATCTGGATTAAAATAGATAAAACGATACTGGACTATAATGAAGATACCTACGTATGCTATATATACATGCGGATAGCAAGTCACGGATAAATAGGCACTTGGAAATAGACTACTATGAATTGTTGGAACAGGGAATTATTAAATACAAAAATTTGGGCAAAGTGATCGTCAGTGGAGATATGAACAGTCGAACAAGCACACAGAACCCGGATCATACGGACATATTGGAACCGGACAGGTATATAAAAGCGGGCCCGGAAAGTGACATTATATACTATGACATTCCACAGCGCGTAAACCTGGACCACGTGATCGATGCACGTGGGCATTGTCTGCTTGACCTGTGTAAGTCATCTGACATGATAATAGCCAATGGCCGCTTAGGGGCGGATCGATATACATTTATGAATGAAAACGGGCGGAGTGTAGTGGACTACGTGCTAATACAATACGACAGTATTGACAATGTGGATTATTTTGAAGTTTGTGAGGCCAATGAATTCTCTGACCATTCGCCGTTACAAGTTCGACTCAAAATAAAGCGGGCGCAACAAAATACAAAAAAATACAACGAAATATACCAAACTAATATGGGACAATGATAAAAACAATGAGTTTAAGCAGTCAGTACGGAATGACGTGGATTTTTTCACAGATATATTTAATGGAATAGACAATTCGACAAACATCGACGATATTGTACGACAATTTAGCGATACATTATATAACACGGCTAAAAAACACTTTGGAAAAACGGTAACGTGTGGTAACTCGACGGGGACCCCGCCATCGACACAGAACGAATGGTTCAACAATGAATGTAGACAAGCAAAGTCTGAACTGAATCGAGCAAAGCGACAATATCAGCGTGATAGAATGGCTGCAAACAGATTGAATTTTGTTCAAAAACGTAACTTATTGAATAAAGTAAAACGAAGGGCCAAAGCTGAATACAAAACAAAGGAGGGGACCCGGTTATCAAAATTAGCAAAGGATAATCCAAAAACATTTTGGAAAAAAATGCGCAAGTTCTACAAAAAGAGCGTGAGAAACAATTGCAAGCTATCTGAAAATGACTTTTTTGAACATTTTTCGAAGTTATTTAGCGGGAAAGAAGATATGCCGAATGATGATGAAATAGATCCAGAAGAGGCGAGGTCGATCCACGACTTAGATTGTGAATTTACAATTGAAGATTTGCAGCGAGTTATCTCCTCATTGAAACTAAATAAATCGTGTGGACTAGACGGACTTGTGAATGAAATATTTAAACACTCGTCAGACGTTATCTCCCCCTTCATCCTGCGATTAGTGAATGCGATCTTCCAATCTGGTCACTACCCATCTACATGGTGCCAGTCTACCATCACACCCATACACAAGAAGGGGTCCATCGACGATGCTGACAATTACCGGGGCATAGTGCTCAGCAGTGTATTGGCAAAAATATATTCGCAAATGTTACATAATAGACTAGCGAACTGGGCCGAAAGAAACGAAAAGATGCTGAATTGTCAATACGGGTTTAGACAACACAAATCGACAGTAGACTGCATATTTGTATTTCATGCAATTATCTCAAAGCTACTACACGGAAAGCAAAAGTTATTCGTAGCATTTGTGGATTACCAAAAGGCGTTTGACAGTATAGACAGGCGGATGTTATGGCAAAAGCTGATCACTCAAGGTGTCAGCTCGAGCATGGTGACAGCTATTCGAGCCATGTACAACCAAGTGAAACTTTGTGCAAAGTTAAATAATAACACATCCGACTTCTTCTTATCGAAGGAAGGCGTGAAGCAGGGGGATCCGATGTCCGGGATTCTATTCACATTTTTCCTGAACGATATGGTGGACAGTCTACGCACAGATGACGCTGATGACACATTGGACCTGGACAATATCAACATATTTATGTTACTTTACGCAGACGACGCTGTACTGTTCGCAAAGACTGCTCAAGATCTACAACTTCGACTAAATAAATTAAAGACATATAGTGATACATGGAGTCTAAAAGTAAATACCCAAAAGACAAAAGTGATGGTGTTTGAACGAGGTCGTGCATCACAACCGAAACTGTACTACAATGAAATTGAACTTGAATTGGTGCAGCAATTCAAGTATTTGGGTATAATGTTCTATAAAAATGGCCATTGGAACAGAACACAACAAGAAACGAGGCAAAGCCACGAAGGCCAGGTTTTTTCCAAGCATAGACACTTGGATAACATAATTATACCCACTTTTTGTAGACTAGATGGCCGTGGCCTGCATGTCGCGTCTTGGGGCGAGGCATGGACACTAAAAAAATAGATATAGTAGATGGAAAAACTTTAACCAAAAAACTTTAACCGGACACGGACGAACGGACGGACGTATGCCAAAATGCCGACGATATCGCGCTTTCCGCAAGCAGATGTGACAATGATGATAAACACCCATGTGAAGTATCAAGGTATTGGGTGAAGCAGTTGCAGAGATATAGTACAGGAAAAAAACTTTAACAAAAAAATTCAAAGTAATTTGACCTTGACATTGGGCACAGGATCGCACTTTCCGCAAGCAGGTGCGACAATGATGATAAACACCCATGTGAAGTATCAAGGTATTGGGTGAAGCAATTGCAAAGATATAGTACACAAAAAAACTTTAACAAAAAAATTCAAAGTAATTTGACCTTGACATTGGGAACAGGATCGCGCTTTCCGCAAGCAGGTGCGACAATGATGATAAACACCCATGTGAAGTATCAAGGTATTGGGTGAAGCAGTTGCAGAGATATAGTACACGAAAAAAACTTTAATAAAAAAATTCAAAGTAATTTGACCTTGACATTGGGCACAGGATCGCGCTTTCCGCAAGCAGGTGCGACAATGATGATAAACACCCATGTGAAGTATCAAGGTATTGGGTGAAGCAGTTGCAGAGATATAGTACACGAAAAAACTTTAACAAAAAAATTCAAAGCAATTTGACCTTGACATTGGGCACAGGATCGCGCTTTCCGCAAGCAGGTGCGACAATGATGATAAACACCCATGTGAAGTATCAAGGTATTGGGTGAATGCAGTTGCAGAGATATAGTACACGAAAAAACTTTAAAACTTTAACAAAAAAATTCAAAGTAATTTGACCTTGACATTGGGCACGGAGGATCGCGCTTTCCGCAAGCAGGTGCGACAATGACGATAAACACCCATGTGAAGTATCAAGGTATTGGGAGTGAAGCAGTTGCAGAGATATAGTACACGAAAAAACTTTACAAAAAAATTCAAAGTAATTTGACCTTGACATTGGCACAGGATCGCGCTTTCCGCAAGCAGGTGCGACAATGATGATAACCACCCATGTGAAGTATCAAGGTATTGGGTGAAGCAGTTGCAGAGATATAGATACACGAAAAAACTTTAACAAAAAAATTCAAAGTAATTTGACCTTGACATTGGGCACAGGATCGCGCTTTCCGCAAGCAGGTGCGACAATGATGATAAACACCCATGTGAAGTTTCAAGGTAATGGGCGAATCAGTTGCAGAGATATAGTATAACGAAAAAGTTTTAACCAAAAAACTTTAACCAGACGTACGTTAAAAAGTTAACGTTGAAAATGGCTAAGTCAATTACATAGAAATAATAGGTGAAGGTAAAAAAATGGTCACATGTTGGATAGTTGTATGTGGTAGGCACCCCTTGGTGATGAAGCTGTGAAAGTTTGGTGGTCCTAGGTGGTACAGTACCAAAGAAATGGACTTAAACACGAAAACTTAACATTGTAAACGCGAAAACTTAACATTGAAAATGTCTAAGTCGACTGCGCGGAAAAAATGGGTGAAGTTAAAAAAAAAAAGTAACATGTTGGATAGTGATATGTGGTGGGTACCCCTTGATTATGAAGCTGTGAAAGTTTGGTGGTCCTAGGTGGTACAGTACCAAAGAAATGGACTTAAACACGAAAACTTAACATTGTAAACGCGAAAACTTAACATTGAAAATGGCTAAGTCGACGACGCGGAAAAAATGGGTGAAGTTAAAAAAAAAAGTAACATGTTGGATAGTGATATGTGGTGGGCACCCCTTGATTATGAAGCTGTGAAAGTTTGGTGGTCCTAGGTGGTACAGTAACAAAGAAATGGACTCAAACACGAAAACTTAACATTGATTGTGGACGCCGCCCGCCGCCCGCCGCCCGCCCGCCGCCCGCCCGCCCGGCTTTCGCCAATCCAATAGCCTGGATTTTTTTTCAAAAAACCTGGCTAAAATGTATTAGTGAATATGGAACTTACGCATTACACAATTTGACACGAGTGCTAATTAACGTTACACTTCCCATTCACGATACCTTTACGCTGTTTGACGCCCTAGTGGGCTCTGTATTAGGGTACGGGTCTGAAATATGGGGTTATCATCACGCCAGGGACATAGAAAGGGTACATACAAAGTTCTGTCGCAATCTACTTGGGGTTAAAAAATCGACACATTTGTCTGGATTATATGGCGAGCTCGGCAGAAAACCATTGGTATTATTTCGAAAAATACGAATGATTCAATACTGGTCATCAATTTTCAAAAAAGACGATAAATTGTTGCATAGTATTTACAACATGTTGAAACATGATGCAGATAACAATGTAACATATAATGGCTTGAACTGGGCTCACCATATAAAACAAATATTATCAGAGACTGGTTTTGCAAACGTATGGCTAAATCAAGGCGAGATGGAAATCCCATGTGCTCAGATCAAACAACGGTTAATAGACAGTTACGATCAAGAATGGCATGCGTCCATACACGACTCAAACAACTGAAACTATACTGTCGGTATAAATCCGATAATAATGCAGAGACATACATAGACACTATATCCAATAGAAAGCTTAAGGCGACTCTAAGCCGATTTAGACTTTCTTCACATTCTCTAGCTATTGAAACAGGACGGTACAATAATACAGCCAGACAAGAAAGATTATGTACATATTGTAACATGCGCAAAGTCGAAGATGAGTACCACCTATTGCTTGTGTGTCCACATTATGCAGACTTGAGAAGAGCATATTTCACAAGATATTATTGTCACTGGCCCACGTTGAATAAATTTGACCAGCTCATGTCCGCTCAGCATAAATGCACGAATGTCAGTAAATTCTTATGCTATGCTTTTAAACGAAGAACCGTTAACAATATGCCTCAGTAGTGATAAACAGTAAACACACATCGTGCCTTTCCGTAAACTGATAAAAATAGCAAACATAGAGATTACTCAATTGCATTCTCTATGGTTGACATTTGGTATCGCCACAAAATATAATCCTAAACTGGTGTTCGGCGACTGGGCGATCATAGACATCAAACACAATGACCACCTAACGTGGAGGTTGTTGTGGTTGTAGTCTGAGATCTCCGTAATCACGACAAACTTTAACGATCAAAACTTTCGCAATAAATTATTTAACCAAGGTTTCCCATTCACAGCTCCTCAAATCTCACTGTACTGTATAAATTTCACATAATATGGCAAAAACATGTAATTTGTTATAAGCCAAATAAAATATATTGTATATATTGTATATTGTATTCTGTATATCTTGTCCACAAGTCAACACTTCTTGTTCACACCTTTATCCAGACGCGTGTTACATGTCTACCATTAATAGTTAATCTAACTAAGCCATGCTTATTGTGCTTACAATCAGTGTAGACCCAGACTAGACTGTACCCTGTGCTGTCTGATCAGCGTATGCACGGTTAGTCATCCAGTCAAACAATCATTACAATCTGCAATATAGCACATTGCTCACGAATTGAAACAATCATATCCATGAGTATACGGATGGTATAATGCACTGGTGTGTTTTCTTATGTACCATACTGAAATGTTAGTAACAATTTTGAGGGAGATTTCCACCTAAACAAAAAGACCTGTACTGTTTCATTACAAAACAGACAGGATCATGTTTGCAACCAGCAAAATACGAAGTCTACATTACGATACCGTACCATACAATGTCAAATGAATGATGTAGCCCGTAATCAGATTTTATTTTATTTATTTGCTGAATATAACTGAAATTAAAGTAAAAATTAAATTTTGCCAAACCCAGAAGCAGGATCTACCTAATGAAATATCTAATTATTTTGACATAGCACCAAGTGGTGTTTTGTCATGTGCTGTGTAAATATGTTTTACGACCAGCAGAAACATCCCTGGGGGCTAGAATATCAGGGGACTACAATATCTTTGAATTCAGATGGCAGTATACAGGCCCGTACGCACAGGGGATGCGACTGGTGCGTACGCACCCCCTTAACCCTTTCAACACCACATGCCTATATAGTGGTATTGGCAAAAAGTGTAGATCCAGATGAGCCGGCTCGTGACGAGCCGTCTCATCAGGATCTGCACCTTTTGCAAGTAATTTTGAAAATTTGAGAGCAAAAACACCCTATGTTCATAAATGGACTGGTCTGAAAATCATTTTGTGATGATTGTATTGGGTTGCAAAGTTAACTTATCAAAATCCATTCCAGTTACTTAGGGGTGAAAGGATTAATCTGCCGAGGTCTGTCCGTCGATGTGCAAAACAAGATGTTTAGCTCATCGCGCCGTCGATAACGCACCCCCCCCCCCCGCCCTAAATTAATTCCTGCGTACGGGTCTGGTATATAACACTCTTTGATGTGTGAAATATGGTTCACTATCTTACTAAACCTGGCATATTGTCTCTGTCACCAGTATAGAGCTGGATCAGTTTTGTAAAAGCAGCAGTCTGATAATTGTATGCACAATTTGCACAGTCTTATCAGGATCTGGATTGTTTACCTTTCCATCAATGAAACACATGTCCTGCTTCTACACGTTGGATCATGGTTCTAAGCAATATATATCGTTACCAGGCTACAGAAGTGTGATATTTGATCAGGAGCTATACTGGTTACAAATCCCAAAACCCCATTTCTCCAATCACAGCCACAAATGTGTAGTCCCCGTTAAACACATCGGGGGACAGATACGCTTTACAACTACGCCACGGCGCGGTTGCACATCACGTGATTTTAATTGAGTCAGCCTAAAATCCCCACGGAGTGGAGAGCGCATAAATAATGGAAATTTAAAACCAAATATCTGTGGGATTATAATAAATACAAGTCAAGTAAAGCCACGATATGTCTTTAATATAGCTATATAATGCAAATGTATCGGTTTTGGGGAATGTGTTATTCTCCTTTAAATCATTGTTCTTTGATGGAATGGCGAACAGTTGAGACCCAGATCAGACGGCATGGATGCGTGGTTTTAAAACCTCATAAAATAAAACAAAACAGTGAACTGAAAACCTAAGAAATTCAGCATAACTCTATAATAAATCCCCGTCAACGTCAGATTTAATATATCCCCATAGGGGTAATAAAACTCATTACTGAAGACCATTAAGAGATAGAGCGATTTCTTGAATTGCATGTTGTTTGAGAATAATGAAAAACAAACTCGTCTAATTCTAAGAACAATGTTGCGCAAACACATTTATCAATATTTGAGATGTCATCTTTTGACGCCATTTACGGAAAATATCGTAAATTTTCGTATTTCATGAAATTAAGCAGATGTCCGAAGGTGCAAAGTCGCATGGCGCGTCTGATATATGTGCTATAGCTAGTAAACAGTGTGGATGCATGAGCCGTCTCATCGAGTGTAGGACAACCCCCCCCCCCCCGGACATAATCCCCCCCCCCATGATTTTTGACACAGGAGGACAAAATCCACCCTCCTAAATTCACAGGTAGGACATAATCCCCCCATAAAAATTGAAGGTAGGACAAAATCCCCCCCCCACCCCCCCCCCAATGAAAATGTAGCATAGGACAAAATCCCCCCCCCCCCCCCCCCATCATATTCAGTACTTTTATTTGCACAATAAACATCAAGCACATTTATTGAAGTATTTTCAGTTACACAATCAAACATGCACATTTAATAAATAAACGTCAAACAAGATAATGTATGTATCGTTTTGTATATTTATTTGTATACTGATGTCGGTCCCAAACCATATTGTTTCAGTGAAGAATCGATTACCATTTTAAAGAATTATTCGCCAAAACGATACTAGGTAAATCCTGTAACAATCATTCATTTCTGTTTGTTTTAATAAAACGTAATCCTTAATCAACTACCGTCTCATCAGTTTATGCACTATTTGCAGGTACAGTGTGTAGCTGTTTTTGTAATTTGAACAATTGTAAACTATAAATGGACTTATCCAAATATCCGCTAGCCTACTGATGAATAACTTGATGTGAAATCATCATGGACCAGCCCATGTCAGTTACTAGGGGATGAAAGAGGTAAGAAATGTCCGTTTTATATTTGGGTCACTGGTGGTAATAAAGCGAATATTTACATGATTGGCCAGTGTAGCGCCTGATCATCATGTGTACAGCCAGAGCTTTTGAAAAAATACTATAAAAATCAAAACGTGTTTTCATCATGGCCCTGTGTAAAGTGGTTTAATTGAAGACATATGACGATACGGGTTGTTTCTATTTTCACCCATATACATTGTAGGAACATGAATATCGGATTTCCTATCTTGCTGCGTGCCGATATCGGTGAAATGCATTAAAGGTACATACCCACGCAGCAGGTTACACTGTACTACAACTTTTCATTTTCTGTCATGCCTTATATGAGCCATATGTCTACCCACTAACGAGTTATTTTTAATTACGGCGCGTGTTAATTGGTGTTAAATCGCATTTTATATTGCGCGACCAGAAAGGGTATTTTCCGACCTCGTGCTATTTTTACCAATACGCGTCACGTGCATACGGTCAATCATATCACATCTTTGACATGCGCAGTGAAGTATCGGAAGTTGAGAAGAAAAATCTCTATTCGAGTCCAAATCTAAATATCCACGTAACTCTTTCCATTTGGTGATCTGGTCGTCAATATTAACCACTCTCTCTCTCTCTCTGTACTGCCTGTCCCTCAGACATTTCGCCTTTCTTTTGGCCGACGCTGTTTCATACAATTTCCGTCCTGGACGTTTCGACATGTTTGATATTACTTGTTTACATATTGGGGAAGCCTACTGTTGCGCGTAGTATACTGCGCATGCGCACCGCAAGCCGTGATGTGAAAGTCGTCGTCCCCGCACATTATCAAAATAGACTGTTACCGCCGCGCGTCGCTAACAGTAAATTGATAATTAATAAATGATTATATTTGTATAGCGGGCACTCGTAATTTTTAGAACTGGTGGAATAGTGACATAATTATACACTTATTTAATTCCTATAAAGAACATTTTGTGCCTACTGCGTGGGCATGTACCTTTAAACATATACATTGTTATAGCTCACATAATCCGAACATGTAATGGTAGAGAGAACAAAATTCCCTGGAGTGGTGAGTGACATTAAAATGTATACTGTACGTAAATAGTAATGCAGGGTAAATGAATTTAGTTGTGATGTGTGTATCATATCCTCGCAAAACATTCGTACCGCAGGACGGACAGACAGTGTGAACATATATGAGCTCTGAATTAATGAGCTCGTAATTAGTTACAAGGGTCTGTCTGCTGATTCTGTACAGGTCAGCGGGAGGTCGGCTTTGCAAAAACATGGCACACACATATCCGATTTCCCGTGAATGGATCAAACAATTATTCTTAAATCTATTAGGCAACATCGTGCATTTATCAGTTCATTAATCTTAATCTGTTACCCAAGAGTATCACTCTACTTAGTATTAATCTACTTCCCGTGGCGCAATAAGCGTGAAAACAGTTACAAACCACTGCGCCAGCTGGTATTTTACTGACCACTAGCGTATACCAAGATACATCATTTAGTTCCTGGTGAACTGACAACAGCTTCCAATCCGATTCTGTGTAAATATCTTTAGATATAATTTTCTTTCTGCAAAGGTTATTAACAATACAATGTGTATTAATCTGTCATCGAATTCCTATAACGTTAATATCTCTTGAAGGAGTTCGGTATGTTAAAACATATATATAAGGACTTCAAAATTGTTTTTGTCGATCTCTATACTTTGGGCTGCGTTCTGACAAAGGCGCGCGTATTTCATTCATGATTCTGATTAGCAAATGTACTGTTGCAGCTTGACAATAAAATAATTGTGTTCGCTGGATTAATAATCATTGTTCTTTGATGAAATGGCGAACAGTTGAGACCCAGATCAGACGGCATGGATGCGTGGTTTTAAAACCGCATAAATTAAACAAAACAGTGAACTGAAAACTAAGAAACTCAGCATGACTCTATAATAAATCCCCGTCAGCGTGACGTGGTCAGATTTAATGTATCCCCATAGGGGTAATAAAACTCATTACTGAAGACAATTAAGAGATAGGGTGATTTCTTGAATTGCATGTTGTTTGAGAATATTGAGAAAAAAAACTCGTCTAATTCTAAGAACAATATTGCGCAAACACATTTATCAATATTTGAGATGCACACATTATTTTTATCGGGTCAAAATCGTTGCACATGACACAGTTGATGTTATAAACTGTTAGAAAATAGTTAAATGGCAAGATACAGCAACAACACTAACACAATAGGAAACTATTTATGTTGTCTGCAATCTTTTCTAAATGTTATCTTATTTCTGACCATAAACATGTTTTGGCAGTACATTGGACTATTCTCCACAGGAGATGGTTCTTGTGTGTTGCTAAACATTTTTTAAACACTTGGAAAATGATATATGTTTTACCATAAGGATGAACTATTTCAACACTACATACAAATATACCTCAGTCTATAATGAGACACGCCATGCGATTTTGTACCTTCGGACATTTGCGTAATTTCATTAAATACGTTTACTAACTTTACAATATGTTTCATAAATAAAGTCAAAAGTTGACCAAGTGTACATGCGGAAGTATATTCCGCTTGTACCCTGAAAAAGTTGTCAAACTTTTGACGCCATTTACGGAAAATATCGTAAATTTTGTAAACGTATTTCATCAATTACGCAGATGTCCGAAGGTGCAAAATCGCATGGCGCGTCTCATATAATATATGTGCTAGTAAACAGTGTGGATGCAATGAGTCGGCTCAGAACGAGCATGTACCTTTAAAATAAAGAACAGTTGTCGTAATACCCAATATACTCGGCTGACGCAATAATAAATATGCCTGTCAGCGTGATTTGGTCAGATTTAATGTTGTTATCCTCATGGGGGCAATCAAACCAATTACTGAAGACGATTAGGACGATTCTTGAAATGCATGTTGATTTGTGAATGTTGCAGAAAAATCGACTAATTCTCGAATAATGTGCAACAAATTTATCAATATTAGAGATGCACTATTTGTTTTTCAAGGGTTACTAATTGTTTTTCACGGGTGAAAATCGGTTGACAAAGTTAAAGGTACATGCCCACTCAGTAGACACAACATGTTCTTTATATCAGAGACACCATTTGAGACATTTTCTGGCAAAATAATACATTCATTCACCATGACCCCACGTATTGATTGGCATTATTATACATTTTATATCAGACGTAAAATGTCACATTGATATCTGGGGACATAACCGTGTTTCCTTCAAATGTTAACAGACGTTACTATGTATTATCTGTATTTATTTTTTGATGTGCAATGATCATACTTTATAATCTGTCGGAAATATTAATTTTTCAAGTGACGCATTTAATTAGTATAAATAATTAAGAAATATCATACCTCATTTGCATATGAAAATGGCCTGATACCACCGCGCGTCACTATCACTAAACTAAATATTGCTCTAATTTTTAGAACTGGTGGAATAGTGACACAGTTCTACACTTGTTTAATTCCTATAAAGAGCATGTTGTGCCTCCTAAGTGGGCAAGTACCTTTAATAAATGTCCATTCTAAAGGGTCACTGGCCGTAAACAGTGACCCGAATACATTATTGGCCAGTGTAGATCCTGATCATCATGTGTACAATCAGAGCTAGATCAAAAATATTATTCAAACATAATTTCGATTGATCAAACTGTGTGGTTGCACCGTCTGATACACTTACCGAAGATCTTCATTTTGATAGCCGCAACCGAATTTGTTTTTGTACTTGTTTAGCGTATTTGGTTACAGATCATGTCCTTAGACTCACCTATTATATATGAGATGACATATGAAACATGATTGATTCAGTGAAATCATATGTGTTACATTAATATGTTCAGTTCACTGATTAAATGAGAAAAAAAGCACATGCCGTTACATGTTGTAATCCTAATTACATGTATATGCCACATTTCGTCCAGCAAGGCATGTAATAACGATTGTTGATTCATATGTTGCGTTATTAAATGATGTGGCCATAATGAATTGCTAAAATACTAATACATGTACATGTACTTTTATTGAGCATTACACATTAACAGTGTTTTTGGCCTACGGCTTAATCCAAGTAGTGAGAACTGAAGTGGTGAGTGGAATTCAATGTTATACTGTAGGTTTTCTGGAAGCATTATAAGCTGGGTAAATGAAACTCATTAGTGATGTGTATATCATGTCCTCGCAAAATAGGCATACCACCAGACGGACAGACAGTGTTAGCATATATGGGTCCTGAACCAGTTTCACAAGCGTCTGTCAGCTAATTCTGTAGTGGTCAGCGAGGGGTCGGCTTTGCAAAAACATAAACTACACATCTGTCCGATATTGTGAATGGATCAAACAATTAATATTAAATCTATTACCCAGCATCGTGCATTTATCAGTTAATTAGTCTTAATATGTTACCCAAGTTATCACTCTATTTAATATACTGCCCCCAGGCGCAATAAGGGTTACATCCCCATGTCACAGGTAATTAACCATTTGAACCCACTATAGCGGGGTTTGCAAACAGTGCATATCTAGATGAACCTGCTCGTAGCAAGCCGTCTCATCAGGATCTGCACTTTTTGGAACTACATGTATTTTTTTTATATTTGCACATCCCATTTTTATAAATGGACTCGTCTTAACATCAGTTTGTGACGGTTGGATTGGTTGCAAAATTAACATATCAAAATACATTCCAATTACTTGAGTGAAAAGGTTAAACCACTGAGCCAGCTGGTATTTGAGTGACCAATGTCGTAGACAAGATACAGGAATTAGTTCCTGCAGAACTGACAGTAGGTTTATAATCTCCCGTCCGAACGAAGAATTAGCCTGAATGCTCTTCTACATGAATATGAATACAAGTACCAATCAAAATGACGATCAGTCCGGTCTATTGAGAAAGGCGGTATAATCAGACCACGTGATCCTCAGCGGGGATTATTGTATGGTGGAGTGATCGGTGCCATGTATCGTGCGTATCAATCCATATTCACCGATTACGCGTTTTTATTTGCAAAATTGGCATATATTTTTGCGCATTGCTTATTGACATACTGAGGTTCCATACGTTCGTCCGTCCGTACTTCCGTCCGTGACCATTTGCGACGAAAGCATTGTAAGTCAGTTAAGTACCCCGACATAATCCTCTGCCAAACTAAAGTCGTTCCCGAATACTATTTTTATTTCATCTCTGAATTCCATCTACATGTGTATTTGGGATAATTTGGGGAATAATTGTCAGTCACTGTCCCGCGTTGGGCGCAAATATCACAGGGCGAGAAAAATGTACACCTGACCCGGGGATCGCACTTGGGAAATCGTATTTACCGTAACATCACTCGACCTACTGAGCTAACCGGGTATAGATACACGCTTCCTCTCCATAGTGAGTTACGTACCGTGACATACAGCAAGCCATATTATATTAGACATACTGTTGGCGAATATGTGCACATTAAGAAGACTAGCGGGATCCTATTTTTATTACATCGTACATCTTATTATGTAATAAATAAGGTATATACGCATGCACAATTGACGACGGACCGGTTTCACACACATGTTATCATTGCGCACCTGCTAGGGACTGACAGGAGGTCCCAAATGCACTTGATACTGCCATTAATTGGGCTGCCTGTGGTTTTATGGTGGCATGCCCGTCCCAGCTCGGGTTCATACTGGGCATAAACTATCTGCCAAGCAATGAAACAACAATGATGATTATGTTACATGTTCCCGTTATCGCGTTATAACTATCAGGGTCTGCACTGCCCACCATTCAGTCTGGAACATTTGAAATGCTTCTAATACAAGCAGTATATATCATTACTAGATTTCACAAATGCACTACCAGTATTTGATCAGGAGCTCCACCAGCCACACATTTCATGTGGGGGTGGGCAGTTGGGTGTAATTAGACACATTGTCATATCTACAGTCTACATAATGTATAATATCCCAAGTCCTAATTTCTTACTGCAGCACATATGTGTACCTAGTTAACAATAGGAACAATGCGATGTTTCCAACCAGTATAGATCCAGATCAGCATGCACATTCGCAGTCTGGGATATCTACAGTTCTACATAGTCAACTAGTTTGAATGTGATATTGCAGAATAGGCCTCCACGGACATGACAACAGCAACATTCTAAAACTTGAATACATGTATATACTATTTCTCCTGGGACACCCAGGGAAGTAGGCAAGTCTATTCTCAATTGGCTAAATAGATTGTATGATAGATTTTATATAAACAGGTATAAGACATTCCGGCGTTTGTAAAATATGTCAGAAATGAAAGGTCATACTAAAGCACGAACGTACGTACGTACGCACATACATGTACCTTCGCTACTAGTATATCCCAGTTGCATATAGGCAATGTGAAGGTCACTGAGGAAGTATATTATTATTGCCAAGGCTGCCAGCGAGGGGATTAGTTTAGTGTTGACTGTACATGTAACCTATACTACATGTAGTCAATAACCAGACATCCATTGAAGGTCGCACGTCCAGTCCCTTGGGAGAAATTCCGACTCATTAGCTGCTAGTATATTTGGAGCGGTAGATATGCCCTTGTTTTCACCCCAAACGACGAATACATGTTTGAAAATCATCCATACATCCATAATAACATAAATGCAAGACAAGGTTTGGTGATCACTGATAAAAAGCTTGATTATATAATGCCAAATGTGCTAGAAAGATTTTTTTACATACAACAAACTGGCTGAGCTATCTTATAATATATACAGCAGCTTGTCCCAACCCCTAAAGCAACTGCCACCAATTACTGGACCAGCTGTGAGAAGACACATGATGACGTGTGTGACCAGCGTAGCAACAGGATCTAGACTTGTCGCTATTCTGTCAATCGAACATTATAAATTATAACTACATAATGATCATGATCTACACTTGCCAGGAAGGCCGTACTGCCTATTTTATCAGCCGGCAGCTCAGTTATACAGATCACATACATGTTTACTTCTACAACGTTCAGTCTAACGCGTGTTTTCAAAGTCGGAATCAATACAAGTAAATTGCAACTATCTTAGCCTCTGATGAGAATGTGCGTATGAAAGTTTGATCTTCGACTGCATTGAATGTGAATCAAAGTACTGAAAGTACTGCCACAAGAGTTTGACCCGCAGAGCATGTCCCCGTATATGTGACATGATGTCTCAATGTGGGGGACATGATGTTCCCATATTTGGGACATTGGTGTTTTACGTTTCTTTACGTTTACGAGCCTGAACCATAAAATACGAAAATATATTTCTATGGAGAAGGTGAAAACAGATAGACAGACAGATCTCTGAATATTATAAACTGATACACTACTAGTTTTGATGATGTGTAACATATTTATGAGCAAATTAACGGTGTTTGTCCTGCAGCTGATAAGTCGTATACCGATGTTTGTAAGACATGTCCAGTAGAACTTGCGTTATTCCATGGAGAAAAAATCTCTGATGTGCATACATACACGGTGAAAATACATGAGAAATACACGTATCGGATGGATAAAAATGATCCCCACATTCAAATTTCCATATCTCATATATACAGTACGCATAATATCTGAATATAGTTTAATGTATAGCATAATATCTAAAAGTTTCAACTCTATATTTTAATACTATATCTTTGACGCCAAAATAAATAGTCATGATCCAAATATATACAAATGCCGGCATTCATTGAACACAAACAAAATGAAAAACCATCAAAGTAAACCAGCATGTTAACTTGTTATTGAAAATTAAAATTTCTCTGGTGTAGAAGTGCTAAAATATACAAAGTTGCATGCCAGATATTGACCAATATTACATGCTACTCAGAGATTTACCGTGATTCTGGAGAGATTTGTTTCTTTGAAGGAAATATTTACTCCAAGACGTTCGCAAGAAGTAATTGACGTCACGTTTGACGTCATTTCCGGCGAAGAAAAAATTCATATGCTAACGTCGAAATTGTCAATTTTGACAGCTAACTATAAGCTGGCCTTACAGCAAATTTCACTTTTTTTCGAAGAGCTTGTAATTTATTCCACTACCATTTTGAAATACCGGATTTATTTCCCTTGACATCTGTAAATCCGACAAAGAAACTCGTGCTCCGCACACGACTAGCATAGATCCAGTTTAATCTGCACATTCAAGTATTCTGATCAGAATCTGCATTGTTCCCCACTCAGTCTCAGACGGTGAAATTAAGTCATTCATCTCTGAAGTGGTTATATATTAACACATATGTTTTTGTCGAAGGTCATTGGACTTTGCGACTACTGTAGACGCAGTGTATCATGTTAACAGTCCGGACAGGGTCTACACTGTTCGCCATTCAGTCAGGCAAGCAAGTGCTGCTAACGTATACATATTTTTATATGACTCGGGAATTGGCTGTTCGGCCTGTGATACTAGTGTAGATGGCGATTACGTGTATCATGCAGCAGCGCCCCCGAGCAGGCTGGTCAGGCTCTGCACTGTTCGCTATTCAGTGACATTGTGTCATTTAGCTCTGAAGTGGTTATGTAATAAAACAAATATCGCATCGGTCAATATTCATAATACATTGATGTGTGAAAATGTCATTTATTTACCTAATAAATGACCGTCATTCCACTGTAATGACCATTACTACCCATTTTGTGCTAAAATAATCATCGAAATAGGTGGGTAATAATTGTGCGGTGGTGATAAGGGGAGGTGGTGGGTTCAATCATGATTTCAACTTTACCTGTCAAAGCAGGGGTTCCCAGAGTGCATTGGCTAGAACACGTGATCAATTGTTGCATAAATTAATGCAAGTTCTACAACTCGTACAACAATGCGGTGTTGGCACAAATAGAGTTATCTGCAATAACGTTAGTTTGTCCCAACACTGCAACAGGTTATGACATGACATTGTGTAATATGAATGTGGAAGTCTGAAGCTAGTTTTGAGATGGGAAGTTTATAAACACAATAATACATTGATGTGTGAAAATGTCATTTATTTACCTAATAAATTACCGTCATTCCACTGTAATGACCATTACTACCCATTTTGTGCTAAAATAACCATCGAAATAGGTGGGTAATAATTGTGCCACCAACAACAAGAGTAGTATATAGGGTATGAGTTCGTTACCGCGACTAAGGGGAAAAACGAATTGGAGGGTGTATAAGTGCCCACCACTATCAAAATAGGTGATGTCTTATATGGGGGTAAAACAAAAATGTCTCACCACCCTCAATTCGCGAATTGAATTGGGTGGAATTAATTTTTTCGAATTTGTAAATTTCGAAAAAAACAGATTAAATAATTAATTCATTATGTTGTTAAAAATATGATAAATTATGAGAAATTGAGGAGGCCATCCGGAGGCAGCTGGGTGTCAAAAGGCACCGCAAGAAGTTCTTCGCGAACAAACCCGCGCGATGGACCATCATCCAAATAGTAGAGCACGGGCTCATCGGGTTTGGTAATAGATCGATATATATGATGTACATTGAGAGACCACACGGGATCAGTTGCGCGGCGGCGACCACCTTCGAGCTCTCCCGGTTGATAGAGGTACCGGACGGCAACATCCGATGGAAGCCGTTTCTCCGCTAAACCAACGGGTCGCCCGCGCGAGACGGCATATGGTTTGTGCGCCACTATTTGCTCCTTGATGACATCTACGGGCTTTTTACCGATCAATCTGGTCATCTCACTCGCCGTTCAGTGCGGAGACCACGGCGGGCAGCCTGGTCACCCACTCGGTCGATCGCGAATGAGGGTCTACAAGCTCTTTGACATATTGGTGTCCGAACAGCCTCTCAGCCAGAGTTCGATTGAACCGCTCCACTATCCCCTGATCCCGGTGGATGTTGACGCGGCCGCATCTAACAGAAACGTCGTGTTTAGCCAATAGATGAGAGACCGCGCCCATGAACTCGCGGCCGGGATCGACCTGTAGAAGAAGATTCGGCCATTTGAGAGGACTCCTCTTATACATTCGGGAAAGAGCCTCGGCCACCTCATTATACTCTTTAGTGGCCAGCGGCTCAGCCCCCTTATACCGACTCGCTACGTCAACGATTGTCAGTGCATACTTGTACGTCTTGCGACAGACGCGATCGTGAGGGAGAAACAGGAGGTCTGCTTGGTGGACTTCGTTTGGCACCGGCACGTCGAATTTCGGCCGCGGAATATTGTGAGGCGTGGGCAAATAGATCTGCCAGATGGCCTGCTCCTTGAGCCATTCCGTGGCGGCATTTTCGGAAACCTTGGTCGCCGCCGCGAGGTTCTTGATGGCCGCGAGTCCCTTCCAGTAGTCGCGGGGGCTGTAGTATGTGTTCGCTAACTTGCGCGCTAGGCGAACGGATAGTTTGGTATCAAGCTTGCGCGTGTCCATCGTATGCGAGGTATTCTAGTAGGTCGAACAGTCTCCAACATGCCCTCTCCAGATCGTCCGGTAACTGCGTCGGCGATAATAAACCTTTGTTGGAAGTTTCGCTGCAGTTGCCGGTTAAGTTCCCCCAATTCACGAATTGGAACAGGAGCGGGAACTCGGAGGAATCTAACATCCGCTTTGCGAAAAGGGTGGCCGTTTTTTCGTCCTCGCGCCACATCTCTAGAGAGTCTTGGGCCAGACTGATCAGCCCCTTTGCGCCAGCTAAACGGTGTTTAAGGGCCGTGTAGCCTACATCGATCAGAGCAAAATAAAGCTCGTCAACTAACATCGTTCTATATATATATATATTATTAAACAATTTTTTTTAAAAATAATTATTGATTATTGCTTTTGCTTATTGCTTTTCCAATATAGTAGCTGACGAGACCCACCGCACCCATTCCCACGACGATGAACGCGATCTCGCGGTATTTTTGGGCCTCTGACGGTACATAGAAATCTGAAAGTTGGGGCTCGGCATCCAGCGGCGTGAGAATTTTCTGCGGATATACCCGCGCGTACTCGCGCATGGCTTCGTCAACGTTCCGGAAAGTTTGCACGGCGTGACTCTCGCGGCGAAGCTCTTCGTTGATCCAGTCCAGACGGGTGGCTCGTTTTGTCCGACCGGGCTTCCTTTGCGCTATTGAGTTGTTCTGTAGCTAAATCGTGACTCTTGCGCTCATCATCCGCGTCCGAGTGTTTTCCTATTAACGAGAATACATAGTTGCTGTTGCTAAGGCCGAACGCTGCAGCACTCACGATTGCGCGACCTACTATTACTTCGAGAGTAACCATTTTATTTCCATATATTAGCAGGTAGAATTCCAGCTTTAATTAGATAATCTTGAGTCCCAACTGCGGCCGCTACATCTAAGGTCACGAGCCCTACGTCTCTCACGGTATCCAAATTGGGAGCGGACCCTCCGAAGGCCATCTTTGATAGTCGATCAAACCCGATACTGAGACGCGATATCACCACGGCGTGATAAAGTGCATTCACTATCATTTTACCATCGTTTTCAGCCATTACATGTAGTGATTATTGCATATAAAAGGGATCGCGATCAATGTTTAAATGGGGCGCAATCGGTTTCGGAAACTTCTTCGGAACCGCCTCCAACACTGTTGGGGGTTGTCTCGAAAGGTAGTTCCGCACACACAGGGTGCCAACAACTGCCAGACCACCACCAACAACCCACGGGATGATCCAGGTAGGAGCTACAGCACTCCACGATTGCTCCGACAGTTCCAGCTCCTGAGCTGGAGATTGAACCGCAGATTTCTTCGGGTGTTTTGCTGTTTCTGGCCCCAACTCCAACTGCGATTGACTTGGGGGTGCTGTTGGAACCAATAACGCCTGTTTGGCCTCTCGAAGCTCGGCAAGTATTTTATCTTGTTTAGCTTTTCGGGTGGCAGCCGCTGCCCGCCCAGCTGCCTGTCTTTTTGGGTTTTTGTGTCGTGCAATCGGGTTCAACAGTGTTGAGGGTTCATCCAACCGCACCCCCAATTCACGAATTGGAACACTGGGGGATCAATCGGAGTTGGAAGTGGAATCGGGTTCAACAGTGTTGAGGGCTGTTCCGTGACTCTCGCAGGTGCGTCTTGTATCATCATTTTCTGAGCTAATAGTTCGTGGGCATATATGTCCAAATTGACAGTGCTTAGGCGTGGTCAACGCGGTTGTCAGCGGAGCTAAGTACATTCCAAACTTGTGATAAATTGAGCAGCAGGCTGTTCTAAGAGTGTGTCCTACAAAAGGGTCAGTCTCTAAATCACTAATCAACCCCGCGGTGTCAGATATAGGGAGAATTGCACTGACAGCGGTAGCGTACAAATGAATAGCCGCCGCCCCAAGAGTTTTCGTCATCTCTGCCCCCAATTTAGATTCGTATCGCGCATACATTTTATTAACCTCAACATCTGACATTTTATCCACCTGACAAACTGAGAGACGCCTACCGAAATACTGCTCCGATTGCCCGCCAGCAACCAGCGCAGCTAGCCGCTTGCGTCGCGTCGTGTTTTCATTTTCTTTCAGGAAAGATACCGTGTTGGCAGTCTGTCCATCTTTCAGGAAAGATACCGTGTCGGCAGTCGTGTCATCTTTCCTGAAAGATGGAGCGACTGTTTCTTACATTAGCTGATCGAGAAGTTCGTCGCAGTTCATTATTCCCACAGTGTTGGGTGTACTATTCTGACTAGTCTTATAAGTTTAACATCAAACTGTTTGTAATTTTCTTAAAATTAATTATGAGTAACTAGTAATAATTCAGTAATATTTAATTGATTATTTAGTAAATAATTCAGTAATTCAGTAATTATTCAGTAATATTTAGTAAATAATTTAGTAGATATTAGTAGATATTAATAATTATTTAGTAAATATTAGTAGATATTTAGTAGATATTAGTAGATTATTTAGTAAATATTCAGTAATTCAGTAATTCAGTATTCAATTAGCTCAGTAATTAATTGATAACTTCATAATTTGTGGGTTGATCAGTCTTTAACAGAAGCTTGGCGTGCTTAGTTTCCGAAAGCATCTGTCGAACCTCCAGGCGCTCCTCGCGCGTTGGGATAACGTCGTTCTCTCGAAGACAGTCATCGAATGAGTCTCGGTCCTTGCAGTGAAAGAGGGCGATCCATTTAGTTTGCTCGCGCAGATCCTTGAGGACGGCGTTGTACTTCTGAGTGGAGATCCATACGCTTTGCCCCGCATGGCGGCCAGAAAATGCGAGCTCAGAGAGTATGTCATTCTTTTTGGTCATCGCCGCCTTGGCCGAGCAGTCGTCAATCACATATAGGGTGGGCTCGCCCTGGTATCTTTGGTATAAACCACGCAGCCAATCGTGAAGCCTATCACCGGGATCAACGACGTATACCTCAGGGTATGTCCATATCCACGGGCGCCGCTGATAAGTATCCGTTGTGCCGCACAGTGGGGCACAGGATCACAATGTGTCGAAAGGCACCGCGGTTGGAGCCCTCGAGCAAGTCTAGGATGAAAACCGTTTTTCCGCATCCTGTCTGCCCACATATTATGGCAGAGTGGGCATCACAAACTTTATTTTTATTTAAATCTTTAGATTTAGTAGTGCTGAGACGTATTGACCATCTTCGATGTTGAGTTGTGCGTCTGTGATTATATATAGATACACGTTCAATGCGCCAGCTCCAGCCGTCTCTTTGGTTATCCGGATCGTCACACCCTCGCTAGCGTTCTCAACTTGGCGTCCACTACCGTGCATTTGGTCGTCGTCGCTGACTCGCATGTCTAGCCATAACACGTATTTGGTAGTCAGGAACTGCGCGATTGAGACGTCCGAGAGCTGCAGGTCTTTGGCAACCGTGGCAACCTCCGGGGAGCGCTTAGAGCCCGCAGCAAACTGCTTTCTGACTTCGTCCCACTGCTGGGGCGCGCGAAGACCAGCGCTGTAGAGTTGATTGGGGACTCCCTCGATCGTCACCTCTACCTTTGTGATTTTGGGGTCATATAATTTGACGGTTTTTCTAACTCCGAGCGCGAACCGACCCTCCTCGAACAGCATCAGTATACCTTTCATCGAGCGGGCGGGTACGTTGACGTTAATATTCCACATTGGGTCGCTTTTGTCTTTCGTCATCTTGCGGTGGCATAGAACTCGGTCGTAAAGTATGGCAACGTGCCCGGCGTACTGGGATCTGATCAATCGCGCGAGTTCGGGCATCGTGACCATGTCGTACTCCAGCGACACATTGTCGATCGTATACGTCGATGCCATGTCAGTGGCTATGAGAGCTCGGCCGTAGTCGTTGAACGTTAGTTCATATTCGAGGCGGTCCGCCAAAGCACTCTGATAGTAGGGCATGTGATTCTCCAGCAACTCAAAGTCGAGCGAGATGTAGAAGCGGTTGCCGTAAGCGGCGGCGATCGCGTCGTCGCTCGCGACATTATCTGCCTTGTTATCAGCCCCGATTCTAAGTCTGGTAACGTTCTTATTTTTGCTGGTGTTAATACCCTGATAGACCACATTTTCGTGCTCTTGCGCCGTCTTCCACAGGTCCTGGTAACAATGGTAGACGTCGCTGTCGTCGATCGACATCACCTCATTACCAGAAATCTTTATCATGGTCTCCTTGACGATGGCGCGACCCAGGTTCTGAACGACGGTTCGGTCCGCGTCTGTCGACGTCAGCGAAATAGTGAAAGCGAGGCGAACAGTCCCCGGCACAATGACGTCGCTAGCTCCGAGGTTGGGGAAGCGGACTAAGAGCTGCTGGTTCTGGTCGATCGTCGATGGGTTGTTCGTAATAACGACGCTCTGTCTCACGCCTTTCGCCCCAAGGGGG